>CM037877.1:5367500-5757879 GCA_021292165.1 Shinisaurus crocodilurus | reverse complement strand
CCCTAATTCTGGGACGATTTGTAGCAAAAATAAAAGAGTTAATTTTTCTCTGCCATTTATTTAAATGTTTCTGGGAGATATCTACTGGAAGTGTTCGGAAAAGGAACATCAGACGAGGGAGAACTGTCATTTTAACTGCTGTCAATCTATCCATTATAGAAAGCTTCATGAGCCTCCAGTGTCTGATGTCCCTATGAATATCTTTCCAGACCTTGCCGTAATTAACTCTGTAGAGTTTATTTAAATTTTTTGTCACTAGTATGCCTAAATATCGAAATTTAGAATAGACCATGGGAATCTCCAAAAAATCAGAGTTGGCGTTGTATTTTTGGTGCAACATTAAAACACATAGCCTCAAAATTTGAGTAATTGACTCGTAGGCCGGCCACCTACGAAGTCAGGCAAAGTCAGGCAAAATTATTTTAAGTTTTCTTGCCGCTACTATCAGTTGATTTGTAAAAACAACCATGTCGTCCGCATAAAGGCCAAGAGTGTGAAGTTTTGAATTTATCCTCATCCCATATTGATCTAATTCATTACGTATTTTTTCTGCGAAGGGTTCTAATACTAATGCAAATAGTAATGGTGACAATGGACATCCTTGTTTTGTCCCTCTTCGGATTATTATACAAGTTGATTCTTGGTTATTTATTCCCACGTTGGCTACCGAGAAAGAATAAATTTGATCTAGTACCTGAACAAAATTGGGACCGAATCCAAATTTATGCATTGTACTGAGTAGAAATTTCGATTCTACACAATCAAAAGCTTTGAATATATCTAGTGCAAAAATTGCCAATTCTAATTTCTTTGCTTTGCTTTATAAAGTTTTTTGTCAGCTATTTCTCCACTAAAAATTGTCATTATCCATCTGCCTTTCTCTATATAGAGGAAAAGATGCAGAGGAGAAAACTAGCGGGGAGGGTAATTTTGATCTGAAAAACAGGCCATGGGACAAGTGCCAGGCAACCCCTGCACCACCACAGCTCTGTTCAAATTTGCCCTCCCCAGATAAAGGGTTTTTTTTAAAAAAAAATAATCTGATTATGTCTTGTCCCTTAGACTCCTAGGCACACTAACCTGTCTTTGCAATAGAATAAACCAGCCTCCCATAACCCAGTGCCCACTAATGCTTTGGATTACAACTCCCAGCATTCCTGACCACTGGCCATGCTGGCTGGGGCTGATTGGGGGGGGGGGTGAGTACCAGGTTGGGAAAGGATGTAATAGACCATAGTCCCCTTCATGTCATTACCAGAGAGTGGGGCTGCGTCACTGGTCCTGAGATTGTGCAGCTTCACCCAGCCTCACCTAACACATCCATATTAGATGTGGAAGTCTGCAGAGGGAAAGCCTATGTGTATATTCCTCCCTAGGAGCTGGAAACTTATAGTGCTGGATTCTAGCTCCCAAGGAAGTCTACTAAGTAGGCTTTCTCCCAGCACAGGCCCATGCCTAATATATGGACATTGGGTTCAGGGCCTGGGGAAGCCACACAAGCCCGCTCCCCAGCACAGGGGCTACAAGTCTGCAGTGAATCCAGCTCCTGCATGGCCTAATGTAATGGTGAGCCCTGGCCAGCCCCAAGTATCAACTGTGTGCATGTGCCTTGCTTGGAAAGCATGGCGGCATTTCCATAATGAAGAGGCTATAACAGTGATGGCGAACCTTTTTGAGCCCGAGTGCCCAAACTGCAACACAAAACCAACTTATTTATTTCAAAGTGCCAACACTGCAATTAAACCTGAATACTGAGGTTTTAGTTTTAGAAAAACAACTCATACAGTTGTCCGAACTAATTAACATCTTTTGTCTTAAAAGAAAAACACAATAACAGAGCTTTCAATGATACAAACAGTTTTTTGTTGAAAAAAAAATCAGCTCAAAAAATTATTATAGTACTACATTGTACACGTAGCCTGAAGGGAATTTATACAAACTTTTTAAATAATTAGGCACATGTATTTTTGGATAAGGGATTCTCAACTTGTAATATGATTATATGCCAGACTGAAATTGTATGGGGCAAGCTTTACCCAGGTCCTTTCCCTGCTTCTACAGGTGTCGGATTAGTAAAATAAAAGTCAACCTGTACTAGGATGGGCAAGATAAACAAGAAAACTAAACGTGCTTAACACATTTTAAACACTTTATGTCTTGGACTGCAAACACTGCATTGGGTAAAAGTTTGCATTGGGCATGCTTTTGCACAATTAATGTGATTTTTGCTATTGCATGCATGCTGATAATTTGTCAAACCTTGACTCATACTCCGTTAGTTTGAGAGCAACACATGCAGCACTAGGTCAACTGTTAGGGCTCTTTACATCCAAGCCATGCGCTGTGCATCATCCTTCAAAATCCTTTTAAATGTGGTAACAATGTAGAAAAGAATTCTGTAACAGGAATTCTAGAATAAAATCATTCTGTTCCACACTGTGAGAAAGAACAAAATCATTAGTGTTTTGCAGAAGGGGACAGTCTTTTCGCGATCTGGCGACCAATGGCTCGAGTGCCCACAGAGAGGTCCCTGCGTGCCAGCTGTGGCACCCGTGCCATAGGTTCGCCATCACTGGGCTATAAGTTTCTCCCCTAATGAAAGCTTTTCTAGATTTTGATATACTGATTTACCCAGTCACAAGGTAATTGTACTACTTTGTACCTCTTTTCAATTAAGGCCTAATGTCCCACTGACATTTAAGATTCAAGATAGCCAGGAAGTTACAAAATCAGTTCCAAGAAAGCATTGGCAGCACACAAGTGTCTTGCTGAATAACAAAGCCATAGTCAGAAGCCCGCTCTACATGTGTGGCTTAAGTCTGCCCCCAACAAAATACTGATTCAAGCTGACCAATGTTATTATGACTTTCTAACTGAGGCAACGGAATTCAAAGCAGATGGTAGCTCTTCCAATTAGCAGTGCTATGCCGGTGCAATGTGCTGCCTCTTTTCATTCCTCAGGATATTTCTGTCCCAAAGGGGTATTTGAACAATTAAGAGACAGCATTTGGAAGCATGCATTACAAAGATTATGCTGCGTGTGCCTGCTTTAAATGTCATTTACAGCCTTCACATAGCTTGCATCACTATCTATTCTACTTACTGGTGAGGCACACATAAAACAATACCAGTGAGGATCTGTGAAAATTCACAGGGGATTATTAGTGTCCAATTAAAAGTTGAAAACTCCCCACCTTCCTTATTCTTCAGCTTTACCCCAATTTCCCTCCCCTTGCAATTTTTTGGCCATTCCTGGGTTGGGGGAACACTGGGCTCAGAGTAGTAGTAGTAATTTTATTTCTATACCGCCAATAGCCAAAGCTCTCTGGGTGGTTTAAAACAATCAATAAAAAACACACAATACAATATAAAATATACACAATAAAAACATTACAAAAAAATTAAAAACCAATTTAAAATAACACAAATAGCTAAAACAAGTTAATGCAACGTGACCAGTTAAAAAAAAAAAATTAAAAACGACCACCCCACCATGCACTATTTAGGGTTGTTAAACACCTCAACATAGAGGGCAGTCTTAACCTGGTGCTGAAAGGATTGTAGAGTTGGTGCCAGGCGGACCTCAGGGGGGAGCTTGTTCCACAGTTGGGGGGCTACCACAGAGAAGGCCCTCCCCCCTTGTTGCCGCCCTCCGAGCCTCCCTCGGAGGTGGCAATCAGAGGAAGGCCCCAGATATTAAGCGTAGTGTCCAGGTAGATTGTGGTTGGGAGAGGCGTTTCGCCAAGTATTGTGGTCCCAAGCCGTGTCAGGCTTTAAAGGTTAAGACCAGCACCTTGAATCAGGCTCGGAAGCATACAGGCAGCCAGTGCAGGTGGGCCAGAACTGGTGTTATGTGTTTGGACCTTCTGGTCCCACTAATGAGTCTGGCTGCCGCATTTTCCACAACCTGCAGCTTCTGAACAGTCTTCAAGGGCAGCCCCATGTAAAGTACATTGCAGTAGTCTAGCTTAGAGATTACCAGAGCGTAGTTTACTGAAGTCAGGCTATCCCTGTCCAGATAGGGGCGTAGCTGAGCCACCAGCCGAAGCTGGTAGAAGGCACTCCGTGCCACTGAAGTCACTTGACCCTCAAGTGACAAAGATGGTTCAAGGAGAATCCCCCAAGCTACGGACCTGCTCCTTCAATCCCATCCAGAACAGGTTGAACACCCTCTATCCAGTCAGAAGAACATTAACAGCATCTTAGTCTTCTCTAGATTGAGCTACAGTGTGTTAGCCCTCATCCAATCCATTGTTGCAGAGAGGCACCAGTTTAGCACATCCACAGCCTCACCTGCTGGAGATGAAAAGAGCCAGTGTGGTGTAGTGGTTAGAGTGTTGGACTGGGACTCAGAAGATCCGAGTTCTAGTCCCCGCTCGGCCATGAAACTCACTGGGTGACTTTGGGCCAGTCACTCTCAGCCTAACCTACCTCACAGGGTTGTTGTGAGGATAAAATGGAGAGGAGGGTTATGTAAGCCACCTTGGGTTCCTTGCAGGAAAAAAGGCGGGGTATAAATGTAATTTTAAAAAAAAGAAAAAAAAAAGAAAGGAGAAATAGAGCTGCGGGTCATCAGCGTACTGATGGCAACGCACTCCAAAATTCCGGATGACCCCACTCACTGGTTTCATGTATATGTTGAAAAGCATGGGGGATAAGACCAAACCCTGAGGAACCCCATACTGGAGAGTCCACGGGGCCGAGCAGTATTCCCCAAGCACCACTTTCTGGAGCTGGCCAATTAGGAGCGGAACCACTGTAATGCAGTACCCCCAAGTCCTTGCATAATGCCTTGCCTTCTACCTGCAGGGATTCAAGTGGCTTAAGTGCAGCATGCATATGCAACCCTCACCCATGAGAACTGTGGAGAAGAGATGTTCCAATGGCCTGCCATTTTTCTAAAAGAGGAGGATCTCTATTTTATTTATTATATTTATGAATCGCCCATCTGGCCAGACATCCGGCCACTCTGAGCGATTTACAATCCAATAAAATACAAGACACACACACACAGTATAAAACACAATTAAAAACAGAACAATCTACAATCTACTGCGATGGGTTTGGGGCTAAAGGGTGTGTGAGAGCAAACTGACCTATTCCCTACCAACATGCATGTGTAAACCTCAGTGTGCAATAGCTTGGGACAGCAGGGAGGTGTCATTGTGGCCTCCCACTATTACTTAGCAAGCATGGACAGAATCCACCAAGGCTAAAGACCCCCACCAATCCTATACCACCAACTCAAATTCCTTACCTCCCATATCTTCATGAGGGGAGATATTAATACACAGATAATTATACATTTGACACAGGTGGAAACATGGGAATCTCAATACTACTTCTCATGATATGACCAACAGATGCAAGCTGTTTCAGACTAGACTGTTGTACCATCTGCTCCATACACCCTGGCTCCCATCCCATGGTAATACTCCGCTGATAAAGAATAACTAGAGGCCTCAGGCAGCCACTGCAATGAAACTGTGTGTGATAGCCGTGTAGGTAGGAATTGAGACAACCTAAGTTCAAACTTGCCGCCCGTGTTTACAGGTCCCCTTGCCCTACATCTTCTTCCTTTAACATCCTTCCTGTCAGTTGCTTATATTTTCCTCCTTGACTCAGGCATCCACTGCTTCCACCCATCTCTTCGCCTGCGTGCTCTTCTCCCTTCCTTTCTAGCTACACAGACTGGCCCCAAAGGCCCCAACTTTGCAAACCTTGGCAATCTCCTCTCCTTGGCCACTGCTCTCCCCAATAAATTTTGTGTTCATTTTGTTTTGTAATGAACACATACACTACAATTCTTTACGATGCTAATAGGAAAAGTCGCAGCAGAAATACTTCTGCCCGCTTCAGTTATCTCCCATCACTCATCACTTTTGTCCCTGTAACCCTTCTCATCCTCACATGACAAAGTCCCACCCATGATTTCAAATCAACATGCAGATACCATCGTTGCCTTCTCTCACCTGTGGCTCCACCGCTTTAATATTACATCCAGCAGCAGCACCAACCATCATTGAGAGCAGCAAAGTCCCTTCCCACAACGCCAAATGGGACACCAAGTGCAATGCTAGTGCAACACTCAGCATCACTCAGCCTCAGCCAGCTGCTCCGAAGCTATAGCGGGGAGGAAGTTGTTTCTTCCTTGGCCAGCACTTCTCTCTCGCTCACTTGCTCTCTCAATCAGCCCCAAATGCAGCTGGAGCTTGGGTGCACCAGTCCCTCAGGTGGTGCTGGTCACAATGGGATGTGCTGGGGGCTCGCAACCCACTCACCCCCTTTGCCAATAATGCTTTTATACCACATGGATATTTTGGTTGTTTTATTCCTACCTAGAGGGCTAATTTCAGGTGCTGATGCCAGTGGTATCATTTATAGTATGCCATCTTACATCTAATCTCACCTCCCATGCTATTTAATCAACATCTGCACAAAACTGCTGGAGCCATTTAGATTTAGGAGTTGGGTATCACAGTATACAGATGACATCCAACTCTCTCTTTTACATCTGATACAGGTGAGATGATGTAAGTGTTCAACTGGTATCTGTGGTCAATAGTGGACTATATGGGGGCTACTATCCAGACAGAAATACTGTTGGTGAGTGGCTCATCTGCCCAAGGAGGTGGTATTCATCCTGTTCTAGATGGGCTGTACTCCACCTAAAGGATCAGGTTCATCATTTAGGGATGCTCACAGTTCCAGCTTTGTCACTAGACACCCAGGTGGCCTTGGTGGCATGAAGCACCAGTTGAAGCTGGTGCATAAACTATGATCCTTCCTGGACAGAGTTAGCCTAGCTACAGCTATCCATGCTAACCTCCAGGCTACAGTACTGCAATATTTATTTTATTTATTTATTATATTTATACCCCACCTTTTTTCCTGCAAGGAACCCAAGGTGGCTTACATAACCCTCCTCCTGTTTTATCCTCACAACAACCCTGTGAGGTAGGTTAGGCTGAGAGTCAGTGACTGGCCCAAAGTCACCCAGTGAGTTTCATGGCCGAGCGGGGACTAGAACCCAGATCCCCTGAGTCCCAGCCCAACACTCTAACCACTATGCCACACTGGCTCTATATTGCATATATTGTACATGGGGGTGCCTTTGATTAAAAACTAGTGTGTGTGTAAAATACAGCTGCTAAGTTGCTGACTGGGGCCAGGCAAAGGGAATATATTACACCAGTGCTTAAAGATCTGTACTGGCTCCCAGTCTGTTTCCAATCACGACTCACAGTGCTGGCTCTTACCATAAATGTTGTATACAGCCTGGGCCCAGGGGACTGAAGGAACATCGTCCCCCATACCAACTTGCCGAAGCTGCTTCAGAGGCCCTCCTCCAGGTATCGCCACCAAATTATGTAAGGTGGGTAGTAACGGGAGGGGCTTCCCCAGTGCCTACGTTGTCTTTTTGGCGTCAGGTGAAGACCCTTTTTATTTTCCCAGGTTTTTAACATCTGAGATTGCACTACCAATTTGGAGGTGTGGGTTTGTTTTTTTTACAGCTTTCACCACTGTTTTAACCATATTTTCATGTGTTTAAGATTATGTATTTTTGTATTTATCTTTTATTACAAACTACCCTGATAATTTCTGTTCAAAAGCAGTACATAAATACCCCCTATCAATGTCAGTGTTTCCCTTAATGCTGCACGAGTGGCCTTAAGCTGCAACATGTGAGATGGATAAACTGAAATTCAGGCCATTATGCTGGCTGACAACCTGCTGATTCAGCTGACATCATTTAGTGCTGGGAATTGGAATCATGTTTATCAATATGAGAGGAGTGATATGATTACCATATTTGCTAGTGATTATCACAAAATCTTACTAAGCTAGTCTTCAGTTGGCTTTCTGCTCTGTAGTTCACAGAGTCCATACAGACTAGACCAGTGTTCTCCAACCTTGGGTCCCCAGATGTTTTTGGCCTACAACTCCCAGCATGCTGGGAGTTGTAGGCCAAAAACATCTGGGGACCCAAGGTTGGAGAACACTGGACTAGACACAGCCCATTACCTCCCACTCTTTCTAAGCCCCCAAACAGTACCCCCTCTACCCAGGCAGGCAATGTAGTTCGGAAGAAGGCAGACAAGTACATATGCTCTCATATACACATGGAACACTTTATACACAGGTGAGGTTGAAATGCAACATACTGTTTTGAACAATATTCTAAGAATTGGGACTCTTCAGATAATTTAGCAAGAAAACTTTTTCTTCCCCCACAGAGCCATTACCACCAACTGCCATGTAGAAAGGACTCTAAGAGAGAGGAGGAGACAGACAAATAACACTTGATCAGGGCCTGCTCCAGCTGATCTGTTCTCTCTCCACACAGGTCCTTCTACCACCAACTATCCTGTAGGAAGGACCCATATGAATTGTTATATTTTAATATTGTTTGCAATTTTTATTAATATATCTTCATGTTACTTATAAGATTTCTTGAAAGGATTTGTATCCCAAAAGGGGGATATAAATAAGTGTAATTATTAGTAATATCCTCACAAAAAAAAAGATGGAAGTCAAACCCAAGATGTTCAATACTACAAAACAGAAATTAACACATGCTATGTTGAAATGCTAGACAGAACACTAACGAAATATCCAGTCACAAAATGAAATCTTTATTAAATGATCTAATGGACCTAAGCTCTAACCTCAACTCATTTCCTTGCCAATAATCTAGTGCCAAGCTAGAGACTGAACTACTAAAAAGATGGCACATAAGTTCAGTAATCACTGACACAATTTATAATAAATGTCAGGTCTATGGGTGAATCATTCAGGAAGTCTGCATTATGATAATGTGTTTAAGAAAATCACACCGCTGGACTAACGGAAGCCATTCAAGCATTCATCAACTAGAAGTTACTGTCAACTAGAGGTTACTGAAGTGATAACTTCGCTTCTGACTGTCCTCTTCTACAGATGGAACAGGTTTTTCCTTTCAAATAATTAATTCAAAGTTTTAAAAAACCCAACTTGTGTTTGAAAAAGCAGAAAAAATATTGTTTCCAGTCTACAAAGGAAAGTAAGTAACAGAGGAGAGAAGCGAAGTTTTAAATATCTGATGCTTAGCCACCACACACCTACTACCCCATTATATATTTGTACATGTTCCCAAGCTGATCTGACAGAAATCTGCTAACTACATGTTATAATTACGGTATGTAACAAAACCATTTACACCACCACCTAAAGGCTGCATTATATCAGGCAAAAGTTGTCAAGGGCCTCTCTCTCACACACATAAGCACACAAATGCGTGCGCACACACACAGTCTTCCCTTCTTTTCTCCCTCTTTCTCCACCCCTTTCACCCTCTCCCCCCCCCTTCTCCCTCTTTCTCCTCTTCTTGGCATTGCCTTCCACACACAGCAATAAACCTTTTATAGAGGGCTTCAATTGGTGGCAATGGAAGCTTTTAAAAAAGACTTATTTATTTGTTTGTTTGTTTAATACATTTTTATACCGCCCAATAGCCAAAGCTCTCTGGGCGGTTTACAACAGTTAAAATGATAAAATACAATATAAAATATAAAATTTAAAATCACAGATTAAAAACAAACAGCAGAGCTAGCAGCAGCAGTTACAATAAAGGAATTAAAAACAATTACAAGATTAAAATGATTAAAATGATTAAAATGCCTGGGAGAACAGAAAGGTCTTCACCTGGCGCCGGAAAGAATACAAAGTAGGCACCAGGCAAGCCTCTTTGGGGAGCTCATTCCATAATTTAAGAAGATTAACTGTCATGCAAGGGAGGGGCAATTTTCAGGGGGGTTGCAATGTGTGGAGAAGGGAAGTTTCCTCTATGTGCCACTTAGACATTTAAAAGCTTCCATTTGGCATCCACGGAAACATTTTTTCAAGCCTTACTGCTGTGCAGGGAGGAAGGCCAGGGAAGGGAGGTCCAACAGGCCACATGGTCTGGATGAAGCCTGTAGGCTGCCAGTTCCCCAACAGCATTCTATGCCACCTTTCCCTACCTGGTGCCCTCCAGATGTTTTAGATGCCAACTCCCAGCATCCCTAACCATTGGCTATGTTATCTGGAGCTGATGTACAAAACCTCTGGCAGGTACCAGGTTGGGGGAGGTCCTATGGATTTCGTTGCAAGGTGAATTAACCTGAAAATATCAAACCAAACATACTTAGGAATGTAGAAGGGGGGGATGTCTTTCCTCCTTTTTTATGGTTTTGTTGAAATTTACAATAAAAATAAATTTTAAAAGAATGTAGAATATTTACCTTCAGAGTTTGAAATCTTTACTACTTCCATTGTAAATAATATCTTGATATCCACCAGTGAGGATATTTACTGTTTGTAAAAGGATTTCAATTATAAAAAACATTAAATCCAAAGGGTTTACACAATGATTTAAATAATCATAAAGATTGTTCATTTAAATCTGCTTCAGTTAAATTATTCTACAAGAAGCAGACTGAGGTGTGCCTTTCACTGTCCCCTTTCCATCTCAAGAGACCCTTCTTTGCAGCAATTAAAACATGTTACTTGTTAGTAGTAATAAGTTTTGTTTTTTAAAAATGTTTCATGTAGTTGCAGAAAAGGAATCCTGAAAGTGTGACCAAACAACGCACCCATTAAATAAGTGTCCCAATCTATCTGATTCTTGCATGCACTCATGCCCTCCTTTCCCTTGGCAAGTGTAAATACGTACTTGTATCTTTTTTTAAATGTTATGTCCTACTTTATAGCCTCACAAGGCTTTCAAAACAGCTTACAACATGTCATCACAATAAGAACAGCATCACCATTATTAAAAAGCAACACACAATATATTAATCAGGAAATCCCTGCCCAAGAAGCCACTGCCATCTTACAAAAGCTCAATGAAGAGCAGACCTGAGAAGCACATTCCATAGCAAGACAGAGAAAACTACTGAGAAGGTCCTGTTCTTTATGAGTTTTATCTCTGAAGGCAGGCAAGCAGGGCCTTGGAAGATTTTTAAGCAGGGAGGGGAAATCAGTGGCCCTCCAAATGATGGATAACTCCCATCATCCTGGACTACTGGCTAGGCTGCATGGGGTTTATGGAAATTGGAGTCCAACATCTGGAGAGCCACCAGTTCCCCATCTGTCTTAAGGGTGCTGGAATATACATGGGTGATGTTAGGGTTACTTCAGAATGCAAGCACATTTACATAAAAGATCACTACTGAAACATATATGTTAATATTTGAAGGCATAATAGTCCCAGAAATATGATTAATATGCAGACAAAACATTTCAGAACTGACGGTTAAAAAGTTACATTTTACAAAATATAAACTGATATTTAAACAGAAACCAAGGCCAACTTCAGGCAAACAGCAGTAATCTAATCGGGCTAAGTCAGCCTTCCCCAACCTGGTGCTCTCCAGATGTTTTGGACTACAACTCCCAACATTCCTGACCACTGGCCATGTGGTCTGGGACTGATGGGAGCTGAAGTCCAAAACATCTGGCAGGTGCTGAGTCAGAGAAGGCCGACCCTAAGTAATGCTGTTCTAAACTGCGAAATATCACATTGAATGGCAAGCAACAATCCACATACCGGTAAGTACTAGAGAGAGAAAGAAAATATATAAAATAAAGAGTAATTTATGGCCAGCCTTGCTCCAAAGCCCCTAAGCATACTCCTTAAAAGACAAAACAAACAAACCTCAATTTACTTTCTGTGAGGAACAAGCATGGTTTAGCAAAATAAAAGATAATGAAAAGTGAGCAATATAAACAGAAACAGTAAAGATAAAGGAGATATTTCAGCAGAGCAGCATAAGTACTGTGAGATATGGGAGAACACAGAATAAGACATACAAATTGAGACTTCTGTCAGAATCAAAGCAGCACAAAATAACTGAATATTGACAGGATCCACTTCTAACTTGGACTAGTCATGGGCACTGTTGTTGTTAGGATTTTTTAAGAATGGGAGAATCCCATGGAAGAGAGCGTAGGATGGCTAAGCTGGAGAATGGTGTGAGTGTTTACAGTGTACAGCTGTTTTTAAAAGAAGAAAATAAACAGGGTTTTAAAGAAATTGAGATTACCATCTCAGATGTGTCCCCAAAACTGAAAACATGTGATATTTAATGAGTCACACCAAAACATTAGATGCTGTTACTAAGCAGAATGGTAATATATCAACTAACAGAATGCGGGAAGGGGGGATTCTGTAATGGCAGGAATATATATTTTTATCAGAGGAGACAAAATGTTGTCACTTATTAAAAACATCTTCCATTTTTTGGTTCCAGTAAAAGAACTTTCAACAACTGGAATGGAAGGTCATCCTATAGTACTGAAGAACACAAACATGCCAGGTAGCTTCTAAAAGTGTATGAAATTAACTTAATGATCAGTATGGCTAATTTTCAAAAGTGCAACAGTAACAGGGGAATCTAATCACAATAAGAAAGCAAAATGTCTACAAGACATCCACACCCACTGATATCTAGGAAATGGGAACCTCATATTCAAAGGAAACTTACTCAGTCTTTACATCTGAGGGAAATTGTCCTTCCACTCAAATGGATTTCAAGGCCCCACTCCTAATAGGCTGGTGTATTGTGTACTCCCAATCTATGGTGCTCACAGGGATCAATCCTTCTACAGTTAATGGGACAGAATCCTTACGCCATTTGTTGTTGAAAGAAAAGTGGTCTATGGTAAATTTGTCCATCCAAAGTCTGCTGAAAATATCCATCCAGCTCCACCACCACACAAAAAGATTGTCAGCCCCTTTTGACAGCAGTCTGGTAACTATTAATTGCCTGAAAATTTCCAAAATCCATGTTACATAGTAGTTGGAGGGGATGAACCCTCAGAGAATAAAGTTCTAGCTTCTGGTCATATAAAATCTCCTCCACTGTAAAGTCCATCACCTCCAGCTACTAGGTAATGCTACCCAAATTGGCTTCAATGACTTTTATTAACTAAAATAGCTCTCTTGCTTTGTTAATATAAAGACTACCTAATTTCTCTCCATGATCCACCGGTAAAAGGAACCCGTGTGCTTCGACCAGGATGAAAAACACTTCTGAGAATAGCTGAACTTTATATTCCCCAAAATGAAGAATACAACAACATTCCCCACAACCTTTTCCCTAAGGGAACCAGGGTCAGCAGGAGTTCCTGTACCAATCATATGAGCTGCTGAGCTTAATTTTAATACCTGTAGACACCCCCTCTCACACTACACCTTAAGGCTAGTCTGAACTTGCAGAAAATTCCTCAGTTCCTCAGGTTGGGATTCTGAGGAACTGAGGCAAATAGTGGTGACAAAAGATGAAGTGCTCAACCTTATTGACAAATTGAAAGTTAATAAATCACCAGGCCCAGATGGTATCCATCTTAGATTTCTTAAAGAACTCAAATATGAAATTGCTGATCTTCTAACAAAAATATGTAACATGTTCCTAAGATCAGCCTCTGTACCAGGGGACTGAAGAATGGCCAGCATAAAACCAATTTTTAAAAAGGGATCCAGGGGGGATCCAGGAAATTACAGGCCAGTTAGTTTAACTTCTGTTCCAGGTAAATTGATTGAAAGCATTATTAAGGTAAAATTAGTAAGCACATAGAAGGAAAAGCCCTGCTGAAAAAGAATCAACATGGCTTCTGCAAAGGTAAGTCCTATCTCACTAACCTTTTAGAGTTCTTTGAAAGTGTTAATAAACATGTGGTCAGGGGTGATCCAGTAGACACAGTTTACTTGGACTTCCAAAAGGCTTTTGACAAAGTCCGTCACCAAAGTCTCTTGAGCAAACTTAGCAGTCATGGAATAAGAGCAGAGGTCCTCTTATGGATCAGTAACTGGTTAAAGAACAGAAAAGACCACACTTAAAATACTGTATACAGTCCTGGTCACCGCACCTAAAAAAAGGACATTGTAGAGCTGGATAACAAAAATGATCAAGGGGCTGGAACAACTCCCCTATGAGGAAGGGTTACAAAAGCTGAGATTGTTTAGCTTAGAAAAGAGATGAGTAAGAAGTGTACAAAATTATGGATGGTGTGGAGAAAGTAGGGAGACATTTTTCTCCCTCTTCCATAATAGAACCTGGGGTCATCCCATGGAGCCGATTGGTGGGAGATTCAGGACAGATAAAAGGAAGTATTTCTTCACACAGCGCATAGTTAAACTATGAAATTCACTTCCACAAGTAGTAGTGATGGCCAGCCATTTGGATGGCTTTAAAGGATTGCACAAATTCATGGAGGATAAGGCTACCAATGACTACTGGTCCTGATGGCTATATGCTACCTCCAGTATCAAGAGGCAATATGCTATGTACCCCAGTTGCTGCTGCATTCATGTCCTTCATGTAGGTTTCCCATGGGCAGCTGGTTGATAAGTGTGTGAACAGAATGCTGGACTAGACAGACCCTTTGTCTGTTCCAGCATGGTTCTTACAATATGACTTCATCATCTAGTCACTTTTTTCCTCCCCGTCCTCACCTGGCCCCCACCTGCTTTTATAGTAATTTGCCTGATGAGGAGATCTGGGGATCTCAAAGGCTTACACAATATGTTACGTGATTTTTTGGTTGGCCTAATAAAGGTATTACAGTAACATGGATTTTGGAATTTTTCTCATGATCAACTGAGCTACCTTTGCTTTTGTTGTTTGCCTTACATTGGTCATCATTCCCAGATTACAATCTGGCAGAGGTGAACAGCTGTCTGTATCAGAAATTAGATGTTCACAGCATTGTTATTCACCTCTATTTGATATGCCTGCTCAAGGATGTTTTATCCTTATGCTATGTTACTTGCCGTTTAACAAAACTCCCTTCCAGCACCCACCATCATCCAAGGCTACATACTAAAACATCACAGCATATTTTAACCACATTACTCCCATTATCCATTTCCGTAAAACACCCTTCACAGTTTTAATCTTATTTATATATGGATTTTCCTACTCAATCAATACACAGGAGTAGCATCAGGATGTTAACCCACGTTAGTGATTGTGAATATAGGCCAGAGTATGCATGTTTGGATAGAAGAGGATGCCGTGGTACTCCAGAAATGGATCCTAAGAGTGAAAGAAAGAATATTTGCAACAAATGTATCCCTGCCTAATATAGGAGGAAAATACTCATTGTATAGCTATTAGTTCACTGCCATTTATAAGAGAGTACTTTTAATATGGAGTGTCCCACTACTTTTATTTACCTCTCAACAACCTAGTGAGCCAAGTCATTAGTTAATATAGTGAACTGGGAAAGTTTTTTTGTACACAATTCTGAGCTGTGACGTCTCTGAGCTGTTAGATAACTCACCCTCCTTTTCTCAAATGGAGGCTGAAATAGCTAACAATGTCTCAAGGCTAAATCTCAATTTGGAATCCAGATCCAACCCTGACATTCATTTCTATAGCAGTTTTTCAACATACAAGGGCTTCAGGCTTTGTGTTTTAATAACAATGTGAATAACTGTAAGGAACTTTGTACAGTGCACTGACACATACTACAGAAGTTAACAGCTTCTATAATTGAGTTTTTCAGTACTTCACAATGCTTGTGTGTCAAAGACAAACTTTATAATGAGTGTACAAAACGCTTTTGTACTACCGATGATTCAGAATGTATTATTCACCTCTAGACTGCTTTATTCCAGCAAAGAAAATACTTACAAAGCTTCTCTCTGATAACCCACCAGAAATCCCCCTTTTGTGGATGCTTAACCCTATTCCATATTTAAAGTCTGGATAGAAGGTTTTATTTATTTATTTAATTATATTTATGAATCGCCCATCTGGCCAGACATCCGGCCACTCTGAGTGATGTACAATGCAATAAAATACGGGGGGGGGGGGGGGACACGCACACACAGTATAAAACACAATTAAAAACAGTACAAAACTTAAAAATCCTAACCCACCCCATATTCCCGCCTGAAAAGCCACGTTTTTAATGCCCGGCAGAAGCTAATCAAGGAAGGGGCATGGCGGAGGTCACTGGGGAGGGAGTTCCATAAATTGGGGGCTGCTACAGAAAAGACCCTCCTCCTAGTCCCCACCAGCCTGGTTTCTCTGGCTGATGGGACAGAGAGAGGATCTTGTTGAGCGGCCTACTTGATGTTGCTGGAGGTACTCCTTGAGATATACTGGACCGGAATTCTGTATAAATTCAGTAGGAATTTTTCAGACTGGGGTTTAATGCAGCGTGAATTTCTATGTGTTATCACCAACTTCAGTATTTTGATTTTTGCATCTAAAGAAACAGATAGTAACCTACAAAGGCTTGTGTTGTATTAGAAGTTTGCTACTAAAGTTACAAAACCCATATAATTTTCACAAAAATGCGAAAATTTTCCAGATCTCTTAATCAGGAAAGATGTTATAAAAATTGGGCTCTGCAGGTCATGTGATGGCTACCAGTTGCACATGTAGCTGCCCTAGGGCTGCTGGGAGCAAAAATACCATAATCTAAGCCTTATCTAAGCATACCACAGTAATACTCACAAACATAATCATCTCATGGTGTTGGAGGAGCTCCACTACTACTAATTTAAAACATCATGCAGCACCTTAAAGATTTAGGACGCAATCCTATGCATGGTTGGGGGGGGGGAGTCCTCCAACTCCCAGCATCCCCCAGCCAATATGACAGGCTTGGGAACACCTTAAAGATTTAGAAAGAGAGAGAAAAGGCCTACAACTCTCAGCATTCCCTGGCCAAATAGCTGGCTGGGGAATGCTGGGAGCTGTAGGACTTTTTTTCTGATTTAAATCAAAATCTCAAAATTTTGATTTTAAATTTAAGATTTAAATTAAAGATCTAGGGCGCAGTCCTATGTATGTTTAGACAGAGAAAAAAGTCCTACAACTCCCAGCATTCCCCAGCCAACCATGATGGGAGTTGTAGGCCTCTTTTTTCAGTCTAAACATGTGTAGGATTGCACCCTTATTGTGGCACGAGCCCACTTCATCATTCACAAGGGCTCCGGCCACAGTAACTCGGTTAGTTTTTGAGGAGTCGCAAAACTGATAACAGCAGGAAAAAGTTGCAAAGGGGGTGGGGTGGCCGTGACGGTGTTAAGTTTTTTGCAGCCAAAAAGAACAAAGGGTCTTGTACCACCGCCCGAGCTTCTTTTCGTGCCTCTGACGAAGTGGGCTCCGCTCCACCACGGTCGCTGCTCGTGCCGCAACGCATCTGTTAACTCTTCCTTCTTCAAGGTGCCACTAGGACTCTTTTTGTTCCTTCGGCTGCAAGCCACCAGATGAAGCAAAACGAAACGAAACACGGGATCCCTACGACTCCCGACTTCTTGTGCGGGCACTTTTAGAGAAGTCCAGGCCGTGGCAGGAGCTTTCGCGGTCTGCAAAGCGCCCGCCCCACCCATGCCCCGACCAGGTGCACGGAAGCCCCTTGCCCGCAACAAGAAGCGTGTTCGGCTGCAATCCTGAACCCAAGTTGCGAGGGACCAAGTCCCGCGGAACTCAGCGGGGGTGACTTCTGAGTGAAGGTGCGCGGGGGGGAAAGTCTGTCGGAGGGGAGGGGGCGGTGGGAAATGGAGGGGAGGGGAGGGGGGCTTTGGGGTGGGGGCGCTACAAGTCTCTTTGTCCCTCTTGCTGCAATGTGGAGTAAGGTGGCGCCTGCAGGACTTGTTACCACAGTTGTTACTACTACTACTACTGTTCCCGGCAAGGCTTCAGCGGAGTAAACTCGCGGGGTAGCGGTAGTGGGGGGGCGGGGGGGAGGGATGACCCACGGATGGGGGGGAGCTCTGGGAAGAAAGGGAGGGTGAGGGGGCGTTACCTGGACTTCAGTCGGGATCCCGTATTGGGATGCGCCGCGGCGTGCCCGTGAGGGGCCGGAGCGCCGCCGCCGCCGCCTCGCCTTCCCGCCTCCTCAGCAGCCGTGAGGGAGAGGAGCGGGAGGGGGCGCTTCGGCCGGCGGCGCGGCTCCCTCAATGCGCGCGTGCGCGCAAAAGGCCTCGGGCGCGAGGAAGGAAGAACGTTCCAACCGACAGTTGCCGCTGCCTACGTCGTGTTGTTGTTGCTGCTGCTGCTACCGCCGCCGCCGCAGACACGTCCAGCCACACGCCGCAGCGCATGCGCCACATCCGGGTTTTCCTCTAGTCTCTTCCCCGCCCCTCACTATCACTGTTCTCTCTCTCTCTCCTCCCCCCCCCCCCCGGTTCTTGTTTCGTCTCCCTCCCCACCCACATCAGTCGCGCATGCTCAGTTAGCAAGGCGACCGCCATGGAAGGATTTCCCTAAGAAGAACGCGAGAGGGCGCGAAAAATAACTACTTAAAAAAAAAAAAATAGTTTTGGGTTTTAGGTTGTCGTCTGTGACCCCACAAAAGATAAGCGGGCAGGCGTGTTCTGGGTGCAAAGTTCATGCAGACAGCACCAGAATTTCCAGTGGTTTCCCAATACAGTAAAGGCAAGATTAAGCGCTGATGTGTATAACTATGCATAAAAAGAATAAAATCTCCACATCAGTTTTATGCATAGTTATACATAAAAGTTTTATGCATAGTTATGCACAGTTCCCGCTTTGCTTATCAAAACAGTACCCAGAACAATTAACAACGAAGATTGTTTGAATAGATGCATAGGTTCAAAGATAACAAACAAAACCACTTTTTTAAAAAAGCAGAGAGAAGTCAAAACTAAAGCTGCAAAAGAAACAGGAACATGTCAGAACAAGCACACCCTCTACTGCAGTGTTCTCCAACCTTGGGTCCCCAGATGTTTTTGGCCTACAACTCCCAGCATGCTATGCTGGCTGGGGCATGCTGGGAATTGTAGGCCAAAAACATCTGGGGACCCAAGGTTGGAGAACACTGCTCTACTGGAGGAAACTCTAGCTCACTGGCAGAGCACCTGCTCTGCATGCAGAAGGCCCCAGCAGGTCCAATCTCCGGCACCACCAGGTAGAGCTGGAAAAACTTTTGCCGAAAACTCGGGAGAGCTGCTGCCAGTCAGCTCCGACAATACCGGGCTGGATGAACCTATGGCTTCCCTGTGTTCCTACTGTGAAGAAAAGAGCCTTTGAGGGTTCCTGCACACACACACACACACACACGCACACGCCTCCTCATGTGTAAACCAAGTAAGGCCAGTTGGGGGGCTGGGAGGAGGCGAAATGTGCATAAAGTATCAGATGGGACATGGCGCCTGTCTACGGCTCTTCAGATGCAAAAGTCATGAGTTCCCCTCCCCCTGCCTGGCCAGGTGAAGTGCATCATGATTGGCTAAAAGGCAGCAGAGCTACAGAGAGGAGGGGAAAGGTATATTCCCAAAGTGTAGCCTTTGTGTCTTTGTCTTTGGTCATCGCGTGGCGGCCGGCTGTTGGAGCAATGGCGGCGCGCCAAAGAGAGGCCCAAGCCTTCGGGGGGGGGCCTCAGGATCCGACCCCAGGTAGCTCCTGGTGAAATTAGCTGAATGAGGGCTCTGGTAAAGGCAAGCCTTGTGGGAGGCTACCCATCTCGGACCTTCGGGTAGGTGTGGTAATCTCCATCGGGCAGCAAGGCTGTGCTGGATCTAACCCTGGAAGAGAACTGACCCTCAGGTAACAGAGGTGTGTGCCTGAGAGATATTAAGAATCAGGTTTTGTTATTTTGCAGCTTTACTGTGTACCAAAGTGTCTCTCTCTAATTTTGTGTCTTTCCCTCATTTCCCTAATCTTGTTGTAAAATGCTACCAGAATAAACCTCCTCTTGGTTTTACCCCACATGGTGTTTGTGGATTGCTCTGCTTGGTTCAGTAACTAAATCCAGGTTACAGTCAGAAAGGCAAGTCCCTGAACAGAGATTCAAGTAGGATTGCAGACAGCTGAGGCTGGCAATCTGGTACCTTGAGATCTCTGGGGGTCTTGGTTCCTTTGGGGTAGGAAAGGGTGGGGGTGTGGCGGGTCAGCCAGCCCCCCCTTCCTCCACACCTACCAAACTCCAAAACCCCTCCAGCGCAAAGGTTTTACACAAGTTCTGGAGTGAGGGGGCAACACAGAGATCCCACAGGAAAGAGTTACAAAACCTGGGTGCAATAGGCAAAAAGTCACCATCCCACATGCTATCCCCAAAGGTGGAGGTGGTTGTGGAGGAGATGTAGAGCTGGAAGGCCTAACGGAGTGGGGCAGGGTTGTATGGAAGCAGGTGGCCCTTCCGATAGCCTGCTCCCAGGCCATTTAGGTCAACAGCAGAACTTTGAATTGTATCCAAAAGCATAACAGAAAACCAACAAAGGGTGCCACAATGTAAGGTATTATGTGCCCCCTGCAGCTGGTTCCAGTTAGAACTCTCACCACAACATTCTGGAACCAATGGAAGTTTGCAAACATTTTGCAAAGGCAAGGCAACACCACACACGGGTTAACTAGTTATCATGTGGGAATGGAGCTATTTCATACACACATACAGCCCAATCCTATGCATTTTTACGCAGAAGTTAATTCTATCCAACTGTTTTTGGGGTGGTTTATTTTGAAATCACTTCCCCACCACCACCACCAAAGAGAGTTGTTTTTCCTTTTTAAATTGAGAAAGAAAACAAAGTGATGCATATTTACAAAAATGGCTTTCTTCGCAGGAAAGAGATAGTTTTTGAACAATCTCTTGTTTACACAGACTACACAGTATTGCTGCTTTCTGCAAGATGGCCAGCCTTGCTTTGCTAGCATTCCCTCCCATCGACAACAGTACAGCCGTGAGCAGCTAAGGCTGACAACTTCTCTGGTTCCAGTCTCCCGTCACAGCACGGCAGAACATTTCTGTAAGGTTTACATAGGGAACGGAGGCAACAAAGAGTCTGGTGGCATCTTAAAGACGAACACAGGATGCTGCCTTGTATAGAGTCAGACTATTTGTCCATCAAGCCCAGAGGTAGGAAACCGGGTCCCTCCAGGTACAACTCTCATCAGCCCCAGCAAGCATGGCCAATAGTTAGGGATTATGGAACCTGTAGTCCTAACCATCTGGAAGGCACTGGGCTACCTACCCCTGATCTAACCCACTATTGTCTGCTCCAGCCTTCCCCAACCAGTGCCCTCCACTGTAAATCCCAGCATGCCCGAGCCAAATATGCATTACTTTGTTTTATTTCTCAATTTAAAATGTAAAAACAACACTCTTTGGTGGTGGGTGGGTGGGGTGGTTTCAAGAGAAACAACCACCCCAAAAACAGTCGGATAAGATTTGACTTCTGAGCAAAAATCCAGGGGATTGGGCTGCGTGTGTGTGTATGAAATAGTTCCATTCCTGCATGATAACTATTTAACCCTGTATTGCAAGGACAACCCTATAAAATGCACTCTGGCTTGTATCTGGCTGGGGCATGCATGGCATTGCGGTCCAACACAGCTGGAAGGCGCCAGGTTGGGGAAGGTGTTAAGATGAGACATAGTTCTGATCATTTGGTGATGGCTACACCTCCAAAAGGAAGTCCACAGCCCTCATAAGAAGTGTTGGGTAAGCAAGGGTTCAGGAGAAAAGAAGAAGCCTGCCCACCTCCCCAGCAGGGCAGAAGGCAAAAGGTCATGACTGAAGGCTTGAATAGAAGAGTGAGTGAAGCCTAGAGGCATGCATAGGCAAATGAGTGGCAGGCTTGCATTGATTAAGACCTGAATAATTTGCATATCGCCTAAAACACAGGAGGATTTCTCCTGAAAAGAGATGGCTCATCCCCCACTGGGCGAATACCACCAGTAGCTTTATCCAAAAACAGGCCCATCAGCAGGTAGACCCAAACCTTTGCTTTCCGAAGTACAGACATGCCTTGGATTGAGAGCATAATTCGTTCCGGAAACGTGCTTGTAATCCAAAACACTCTTATATCAAAACGAAATCCCCCCAAAAAAATTTGTACAGAGATTTTTAATTGAAGCCGTACTACAGTACTTGTTAGAGTTGGAAGGACTTTTTTTTTTTGAGTACTCATTTTCCTTTGTTCGCAGGCTCATTTTTTGAAAATTTCGAGAAGGATCAATTTAAAGTCTCACAGCCCATCTCGCGGGGGGGGGGGGGGTCAGCTTTCACTTGCTTATGAAAATAAAGGGGGAAAACCAGCCAAAAACAGTGAGGTGAAATAAATTCTGAATCCACGCTTGTATATCAAGTAAAAAAAAATTACGTAAATAAATATTTAAAAATTTGCTTGTCTTGCAAAACGCTCTCAAACCAAGTTACTTGCAATCCAAGGTATTACTGTACACCCATCAGGAGCTATCAAAATATAAAGGGTAAGGTCATTCAGAGTTTGAAGACATCTGTGGGGCAAAGACCACCCCCACTGCTCTCATTTCCCCCAAAAGGCGGGAAAGAGACTATAAGAACCAAGAGGTTTTAGCAAGGTGTGTTGGGAGAGAGCAAAGGGGGTCACTTTGGGCTACAGCTGGAACCTCATCACAGCAGACAGGTGGTAGCTGAGACTTTGCTTTTCTATCCTTCTAGGCGGAAATCTCCCCCCCCCCCTTTTTCCTATTCAGGCTTGTACAGGGTGTGTTTGAACCATAGCGTAAAGATATTTTGCTGCCTGACATCACTAGGTTTGCTTTACCAACAAGTAAGACGCTGTACCTTCTCTGTATTTCTTCTTCAATAAAACCACCCTTTTGTTTCTAGAGTCTATGTGTGTGTGTGTGTGTAGGTTTGTTTAAGTGTAAAAGGAGCAAAGTGCACACTTTCCACCCCAGCAGCGCAGGTTTTACCCCAGCCAAAGATCCTAAACCTTTCATAAGAGTGTGGGGTTAGAGAGAATCTAGCGCCCAGAATTATCTGTCGTAACAAAGACTGGTCTGCTCTGACTGGCAGCAGCCAGGGGTGGCCCAAAACATTTTGCCGCCTGAGGCAGACCAGCAGATGGTGCCACCCCCCCACCCCACCCCATTCCTTCCTGGATGACCTTGAGCCAGTCACTACCTCTCAGCCCAACCTACCCATATACCACCTATAGCTCCCGGAAGAAAGGTGGAATATAAATGTAATACGTGTAACATGAAATAAATACACTAGAAAGACATAATCCTCTTATAACAATCCAATATAAGCCTCCCTAACATTTAAAATGGGCAGCTGTACGGTGCATTGCTGTGTGCCACATTTACATTTATGTGCACTAGAGATTAAATTTACAGAAACCCTGGGGAGGCAGCTAAGGCTACAGTCCTATGTACAATCACCTGGGGAGTAAAGCCCCATTGAACATCGTGGGACTTAGTCCTGTGTTCATAGATCATAGAGTTGGAAGGAGCCTACAAGGCTATCGAGTCCAACCCCCTGCTCAATGCAGGAAACTAGAGGAGGGGTCTCCCATCCAAGTAATAACCAGGCTTGACCCTGTTTAGCTTTCCACAGCGTAAGCCACATGCCTGTTCTCATGCATTGGATTGTGCTGTAAATCCTGAAGACTTAACACCGACTCTTACAATGCATACTAATAATTCAAAATATGAGCAAGACATATTCTTGTTTTTCATTGATTTCTCCCACTCATATGCCTCCATCTTTTGCAAGATCTTCAAGGAAGTCAAATAAACTTTGCTATTAAATCCTCCCTCCTTCCTATAAATTGCTGTAAGACACAGAAAGGATACAAGCCAAAACCCATAATTAGGGAGGGAAAACACACACATACAGCAATCTTTTTACTACTTCAAAGCAATTTGAATATAACAAGATGAGTAAACAAAGGTAAGCATAACAAGTTCAGTGATCTTTAATATGAAGCCAGGGAGAAGTTTATCCAAGTTTGAGCTGATTCTGGAACCAGGGTGTATGTATTTACCGGTATTTATTATATTTATACCCTGCCTTTTTTCCTGCAAGGAACCCAAGGCGGCTTACATAATCCTCCTCCTCCTCTCCATTTTATCCTCACAACAACCCTGTGAGGTAGGTTAGGCTGAGAGGCAGTGACTGGCCCAAAGCCACCCAGTAAGCTTCATGGCCAAGCGGGGACCAGAACCCGGATCTCCCGAGTCCCAGTCCAACACTCTCACCACTACGCCACACTGGAAGATCGGCAGGATATACTGCAAGGATGCTTACAACTCCTTGGAGAACATAGAACATAGATTTCATAGATTTCATAGATCATAGAGTTGGAAGGAGCCTACAAGGCTATCGAGTCCAACCCCCTGCTCAATGCAGGAAACTAGAGGAGGGGTCTCCCATCCAAGTAATAACCAGGCCTGACCCTGCTTAGCTTTCCACGCTCAGACAAGCTGAGCCAGCATAAGCCACAGGCCTGGTGCAGTGCATAAGAAGAGCCCTGCTAGATCAGACCAATGGTCCATCTAGTCCAGCATTCTGTTCACACGGTGGCCAGCCAGCTGCCCATGGGATCCCACAAGCAAGACAGGAGTGTAACAGCACCCTCCCGCCCATGTTCCCCACCAACTGGTGTACATAGGCATACTGTCTCTGATACTGGAGGTAGTATATAGCCATCAGGACTAGAAGCCATTGATAGCCTTATGTTCCATGAACTTGTCCAATCCTTTAAAGCTGTCCAAATTGGTGGCCATCTCTACATCTTGTGGCAGTGAATTCCATAGTTTAACTATGTGCTGTGTGAAGAAGTCCTTCCTTTTATCTGTCCTGAATCTCACCACCAATCAGCTCCATGGGATGACCTCCGGGTTCTAGTATTATGAGAGAAGAAGAAAAATGTCTCCCTGTCCACTTTTTCCACACCATGCATAATTTTGGACACCTCTGTCATGTCTCCCCTTACTCATCTCTTTTCTAAGCTAAACAATCCCAGATGTTGTAACCTTTCCTCACAGCGGAGTCGCTCCAGCCCCTTGATCATTTTAGTTGCCCTTTTCTGCAACTTTTTCTAGCTCTACAATATCCTTTTTTAGGTGTGGTGACCAGAATCCAAGTGTGGCCACACCATAGATTTGTATTAGGGGAGTATGAAACTGGCAGTTTTATTTTCAATTCCAGCTGCTGCTGCTTTTCAAACTGCATTGCTCCACACACAGCTTTCTTTTAGGTGGGCAGGCAGGTGGCTGGCTGGCAGATGGGGGGTGGGGGTCGCACATGTGCTGCCGCTCCCCACAATCTGCCGCTGAGGCGAGAGGTTCACTTTGCTTCATGGTAGGGCCAGCCCCGTTAGCGACTCTCCGCGGTCTCAGGCAGAAGTTAATCCCATCATCAGATCCTTTTAACTGGAGATGCCGGAGACCAAACTTGGTTCCTTCTGCATGCAAAGCATGAGCTCCACCACTGAGCTGCATTGTGCGACATGATTGTTTCCATGATATTACTTTAAAATCTGTTTCAGTAGCAACCCTGCCTTGCGCCACAGTTTACCCCATTCCCGTTGTTACAAAGCACCCACCCCCAAATTCTGCTGTTTTGGGGAAGAAGGGGCCTGTATATGGGAGGGGACTGGTTATCTTGGACTTAAAGAAGAACAGAATAGTTTACTTTGTTTAACCCTTTAAAGTATTTTTAACAGCTTCTCAGCTGTGAAATCCTGACACACCAATATTGCGTAAGTGGACATGCCTTCGTGACTCTCTTTGACATTTCAGTAAGGCCTATTTGTTTAAGACAATTACCGAGATCCTGGCTATCTTTCTTACCTGGACCTGTGATAGCCAGAGATATTTATGCAAAATCCCATCAGCTTCCCCTTTCCTCAGATCACAGAGGAGAGGGGGGGAAAGGCGTTTTCTTCTCTCAGTGTCGGACACCTGAATATCTATTTTCCAACATCAGGTGCGCAATCTCAAAGTGAGAACTTGTTTTGTTTTTATTTTAATTGCCCTGGGACTGGAGAGCAGAAGGGAAGCACACTCTGGCTTCTGCCATCAGCCAAGGAACCTAGGGCCACTGCGCTGGGAGGCTACACCTCCTGTTTTCCAGGAATAACATCAAGCCAAGGGGGAGGCCAGCTTGGCCCATCCGTTGGCCAGAGGAGGAGCAGTTGCAGGGAGCTTGCTTCCCCCCCCCCCTTGCCAGAAAGAACACTCTGCTCCAAAAGAGAGTTACCCTGGGAGCACTGAAGTAAGGGGGAAGAATGCTCTGGCTCCATCCATTGGCCTAAGGAACAAGAGCTGCATTCAAGCAAGAAGATCAGCCTGGCCCAAAACACATTTAAATGCCCATGTATAGCTCAGCACCGTGTTCTGGCCTTGAAAAACTTAGCTCCCTCCTCTTCTTTTCCCTGCATTCCCCTTCCCTTATATGTCTTGCCATTTTTACTTTGTAAGTCTGATGGAAGGACCTCTCTCCCTCTCTCTCTTTAATCGATGTGAGCCACTTTGGGAGACCATAACTGACTGGGTTCGCACAACACAACAACCCATCATGGGCAGCTAGCCATGATGGGTTGTTGTGTTGTCCGAACCTGGAGTGATTTCCGCAGGGTGGCTTCATTTTCAGAAATAAGCCACCCTGACATCCCATGGCTTGTTCTAGGGCAGGGCTCTCCAACCTTGGGTCCCCAGATGTTGCTGGCCTACAGCTCCCAGCATACCCAGCCAGCATGGCTAATGGCAAGGGATTCTGGGAGCTGTAGTCCAGCAACATCTGGGGACCCAAGGTTGGAGAGCCCTGTTCTAGGGGTTATCATACCCACAGTGGGTTGTCATGTCGTCCGAACCTGGGAAAGCAATTTTAGCCTGGGTTGCCGGGATTGGCGACAGAGCCGCTCGGCAAGAGCCCTGCTGCTCTTTGTGATCTCACCCGCCCATTGCCCTTGCCAGTGAGTACCCCTCTACCAATGCCCAAATGGCACTTTGGAGGGACCATCACTGGTTTGCCACCTCTTTTCTTTTCTTTTTTGGGGGGGCTTCATAGATTTCATAGATCATAGAGTTGGAAGGAGCCTACAAGGCTATCGAGTCCAACCCCCTGCTCAATGCAGGAAACTAGAGGAGGGGGTCTCCCATCCAAGTAATAACCAGGCCTGACCCTGCTTAGCTTTCCACGCTCAGACAAGCTGAGCCAGCGTAAGCCACAGGCTTGCAGCAGTACACAAATGGGGTTGTGTATCATCATCATCATCATCATCATCATCATCATCATCTGCTGTGCTTTCGCAAGGGCGCAAGAGCACACTTTCGCCTGTCAAATATGTGTAGTCTTGTCCTGTCCATTTCTTTGTAATACACCTTTCTACGTTTTCCACTTTCTGTAGAACTGCCCAGAAGTCTCTTGTAATGGATACATCCATTTGGGAGGCTGCCAGTGCCTACGGAAGCACGGACACATTCTACAGGTGATCCAAGTTCCTTACCAGCCCCTCCTCCAGCCCACCCTCAACCGGGTCATAAGGCAAGAGAATTCGATTGTAAACTCTGAGCACGCCAGCCAGAATCTGGGATTTCACAGTCCAAAATTCCAAACCCAACCATAAAAGCCCTTGGATCAGGAGCTGGTTTGTAGGGAGAAAGTGTTGACCACGCAGTGATTAGTTACAGGAATTTTTACTTGGCTCAGGCTGCTGAACAGGAGGAAACCCTAGGCAAGCTGAGTCAGTCCCTGCTATGTAGAAAAGGGAGAATGCATGCAGCTGGGATCTTCAATCCAAAACCACACCCTGTTTATTTGAACATGGGAAAGATTCAACCTTCATACCTACTGTGTGTGCCAGAGTTTAAAATTAGATCAAGGACATCTGAGCTGGGATGGGATCTCAGGGGAGGCGGGAGTATTTTTAAACTCTGGATGCACTTGGTTGCAACAACAAAAAGGGGAAGTGAGAGATCTCCAGTTTCATGACATCTTAGAAGCTACAGAGGGAGGGTTAACCAGATTTCGCAAGTCCACAAAGCTGTTTTTGCTGCCACAGCACGTGGCTTGCATCACCATTCGTAATCCATAGAGCTGTCCAGAGCTGCAGTTCCTGCCACACCATCGAAGCACGACTCTGGTCCAGCCTGAAAATCATTCATTGGCTGGCCCTTGTGCTGTACTGGTTGATTCTGAAACCACTTAATCCCCAAACAGGGCTGAGTCAATAAAAATCAGGCCCGTGGACCAAAACTGGCTTCCTGGAGTTCCCCCCCCCCGCCCCGACCATTTGGTGGTTTCCCGGTTTCTGCAAGTTTTTCCCCATTCTAAAAGGTTGAAATGCTTCTCCTAAGGCAGGGCTCTCCAACCTTGGGTCCCCAGATGTTGCGGGCCTACAGCTCCCAGCATACCCAGCCAGCATGGCTAATGGCAAGGGATTCTGGGGGCTGTAGTCCAGCAACACCTGGGGACCCAAGGTTGGAGAGCCCTGTCCTAAGGCTTAGTTACTGGCTGTAAGAGCTTTAGGGTGCAATCCTACTGTGATGATCATGAGCCCCCAAACTTGGAGGCTTACAGTCATCCTATGCAGGACAGGAGCGGTGAAGGCGATCCTCACCTCCCTGTCCTTCCGCCCTGCTTTTTTGCCTGTCTAGCTGGAGCGTCCCGGACACGGAGGGAAAGAGGCTGGGGAGGCCTCAGGATAACTCATATCCAGTCTCCTCCCCACCAAGGCACTCCCTTTCCCCCTCTCCCAAGATTACTTTCCCGACCTCGGAGAGCAGCCTGTGCAGTTCTTTCCTAGGAGCCGTAGGATTGCTCCCTCAAGCTAGCAAATGCTGGTATGTTTGCCCCCACTCCTTTTGCATTTGGTCCCATGCACCAATGGAATGCAACTCCCTAGAGCTCCCAGAAAATTGAATTTGGCTCTTGTCCTGAAAGTGACTCATCACCCCTGAGGTAGAGGGCATTCTCGAAGCAGGTCCTGCATTTTGTCACTTCAAGAGCACAAACCGCGAGAAGTGCATGTCAGGATTCTTTGCAATGTTGGGAGTCCAAATGGCTGCGCACAATTGAACATTCGCATCACGACTCCAGCATTCCTTGTGACATTGCAAAAGATCCTGGGATGACCCTTCCAGGCAATGCAATTCTTCACTGTGCCCCTAAAAATATTGCCATGCCAAGCAATTGCTCGGGGTCCTTGCACAGGTGAGTCCAGTCCAATTGCCAACTTTTCCTTCTACTGCAGTAAAGTTACTTGGCTTCAAGAAATATGTTGTTTATACCTATTCTGTGATTTCTTTCCAACATATAAACAAAATATTAATGTATATCAAAGAGCTCTTGATGATATAAATCCTTTATTCGTTTGCATTTTTAACATAAAGCCATTGCATCCAATATGCATCTAGAAAATGTTGATTTTTCAAATTCAATTACGAGGATATATATTTTTTAAAACCTGGCATACTCTTAATGTAATATACTCCTAGCATTAAAAGGCCAAATCCCTCAGCTGAACATATGTGTTGACGCAAAAGTAAGTCCTGCCGATTTTAATGGTGCCTACTCCCAAGTAAGTGCATAACATATTGCAGCCTTAATTCAATAAATCTTCAATTCCAAATTGATGAATGCGTATTTAAATAGGATTCCAGATTTAATATTACATGGAAGATATCGGTACTTTGGTATGGAAGTGGATGCTAAGAAGAGAAGCCCATAACTATTCGGGAGGTGCCAACTGTGGTGTGTTTTAGGTGCCTGTTAAAGTCTACCCAAGACTTCCCTGTGCTGCCCAGTTATTTTGTTTATTAATTAATTTATTACAGTCATGGACCAGCAGATTAAAAAAGGTAGTTTCAATTATAATAATTGAATGAACTACCCAGTATAAAAAACAAGAAGGCAAGTTACACAGAGCAACACATTAACATAGCTATTAAAATTAGAACGCAATTGCAATATTTATATAAACAATCTAATTTGAGCAGGAGAACAAAATCACATATCCAAGATACAAAGTGTCATCATAATAGTAGTCTCTTTCAGAAGCATGCTATCCTTGATGTATCAACTTTATTTTATTTATTATATTTATACCCCGCCTTTTTTCCTGAAAGGAACCCAAGGTGGCTTACATAATTATTGTGCTTTTAGCTTTGGGTTTAAACATTTTAATGGCTGAGTTTTTGTATTTATTATGATGTATTTTAATCTCCGATTCCATAAACCACTTAGAGATAGTTTTAGATATGGCAAGTGGTATATTAATAATAATAATGAGGAGGAGGAGGAGGAGGAGGAGGTCCGGTGGGTCCTCGACCAAACCCCTCCAACTATGGCTGGAGGTTCGCTCTATTAGAAAATTAATATCTCCTCTTTTGTAGTCAGGCAGTGCTATTTTTGTTTTTTCATTGGAATGCCTACGGTCATAAAATCCTCTGCCAAAACTACCTCTTGCCCACCCAACACCAGCTCAGCTTGCCTCTTCAGTTCCACGACATCCACATCTCCTTCACCCATCTGACTGGCCGGCTTATAACGCTGACTGAAGTGAGACAGAACCAGCCTCCTCACTTTGCACACCTTTGCAAGCTCTGCTGCCATCTTTGGAGTGCTGTGGCCGCGTTCCTTGGCTTTGTCCGCTTGGGTATCATCCAGGGTGGCTTCATGGACCAAGAGATCGGCTTCATGGCAAAGAGTCACTGCTCCGTCTCCAACAATACCAGAACAGTCTCCTAAAATACAAACTTTTCTTCCAGGAAGAGGGTCTTCTAAGACTTCTGATGGAGCAATAGTTGTTCCATTTTCTAGGACAACTGTAACACCTTCTTTCAGTTTACCATATAAAGGGCCTGGCTGAACTCCTACAAATTAAAGCACAGGAATAAAGTTACCTTTCAAGCGGCTCATCCTCCCAACAGATTTTTAAAAAACATGTTTGAGCTTTCACGGAAATCTGGCACAGTATCTTGATGCCCCAAAATTTCACCAACCCTCCCCCTCTTACTGCAACCAAGTTTCTAGATCTTGTGAATGCAGGTATTTGAAAGTTCTTTCTCTCATGGCTTTTAATCCTGATTTCCATCCCTACTCATACATCCAACTATAATTCCCCTAACCCATAAACCCTTCCTCCTCCTACCTGGAGATGTAAAGGCCGGTGGGGCAGGAACAGACAAAAATGGGGGGGGGATTAAAACTTATTTTTGGAAAAAATGGGGGGGGGAGATTTTTTTCCTGAATTTTTTTTCCCTTCGGGCCTTCACCTCCCTACTCCCACCAGTGCTCATTGCTAAAGAACTTAATATTCCGGGGGGGGGGGGGATGACGACAACAATGTAAGATGCTACCATTTAAAATATGATTCCATAACATCAGATACAATAAAATGTATGTGCTCCATTTTGGGGGGAATAGACTACGATCAGTTACTTTTGCCTAATGAGTTGTACACGTGAAAAAGCTTAATCCTACTATGATTCCTTTTCAACCCCTCCCCACTGCATTCATCGCCACATGGTTTTGCACTTAAAAGGGCCTGAAGAGATAATAAACTGCATATTTTGACAGTTGCAATATGATAGCACAATATTTATAACCCCCCACATTATAGATACAGTAGTTCCTTACTGGTGCTGGGCAAAGAATCCCTTAGAAAGCCTAGAGCCAATACTATATTATATCTGAAAGGCCGTTGCTCAGATGATGGAGCGAGATGATGGAGCAGATTTGTTCTCTGTTGCTCCAGGGTAGGACCCGAGCCAAGAGGTTCAAATTACAAGAAAAGGGATTTCAACTGAACCTTAGGAGGAACTTGTGGAACAGGACTCCCAGGGAAAATGGTGGACTGCCCTTTGTTAAGAGGTTTTAAGCAGAGGTTGAATGGTGTCAGGATCCGCGCAGATGGCGCTCTCTGGTGGCCGCTTTCCAGACAGCAGCCCAGCCCACTCTGCTCTCCTTGCAGAATTCTGCCCCAGACCTCCAGCTGCTCTCAGGCTTGTTAACGCACACCAGCCGGGGGCAGTGGGAGGCTCTATAAGGGCGTCCTCTGCCCTCAAGCCAGTGTTTCTCAACCTTGGGTCCCCAGATGTTTTTGGCCTACAACTCCCAGCATGCCCCAGCCAGCTACGCTGGCTGGGGCATGCTGGGAGTTGTAGGCCAAAAACATCTGGGGACCCAAGGTGAGAAACACTGCCTCAAGCCTTTGCCACAGCAACACAAGCCTCTGTGTCGTCTGCAACTGGTTCCTGTTGCCGGCAACCAATCTTGAGCCTTGCCTTTCCCGGTATCTGACCTGTGTCCGCTCTTGACCTATGTTTCTGCCTCTGGCCCTTCTCTGCCTGGTACGTGCCTGAACTCTGTTGCTCTTTGGATTTGCCTCTTGCCTCTGGCCCTTGCCTGGACTCCGCTTGCTCTCTGGATTTGCCTCCTGCCGTGCTTGAACCCTGTTCGCTTGCTGGACTCGTCTCCTGCCTCTGGCCCCCACCTCGCTCGATACGTGCTTCGACCTCGGCCTGCCTTCTGGATTCTGCTCACCCCTGACCTGCTCCCGCCTCCATCATCCCCCGGCCCCGGCGTTCCGCTCAGTATCCTTGCCACCCACGACCCGGAGCTGACAAATGGCTACCTATCAGGGACACTGTCACACAGCTTCCCCCAGCCTGGCACCCTCCAGATGTCTTGGACTAGAAATCCCATGCCCCCCAGCCAGCATGGGGGTGGTGGGTGTTGTAGTCCAAAATCTCTCGAGGGCGCCCAGGTGGGAGACAGCTGCTGTAGCAGTTGATTTCCTGCATCGGCAGGGGTGTCGGCTAGGAGACCTTTGAGGTCCCTCCCTACTCTGTGATTCTACACCACCAACCTTTCTTTTCTGTCAGAAGAGGGATGTGAAACTTGGAAATGGTTTAGAAAATAACAACACTGCTCTTCTACGCCCATGCATATCTGCATGAACGTATTCAGATTAGATCAGAGCCATTAACTAATATTTACCAGTGTGTTTTTAAGAGGGAAAGAGGAGGTACATTAGTCTACAAGAGCAAAAGGACAAGGAGGCGTGCAGGCATCGAAAAGACTTATTGGTTTAATGCGGCATGCGCTTTCGTAGTGAACAGCCTACACACACTGCAATAAATCAAGTAGTCCCCCCAAGGTGCCACAGCACTCGCCCTCTTATGGGGAGAAGAAAGCATTTCCACATGCTCGGGAAGTTATTAGTCATTGGGACGCTCAGCAGCTGTGGTGTGAGATTACTGCACATCATACCAGCAGAGGTGCTGCGGGAACATCAGTCCAGCGGCTAAGAGCCTGAGCCGTGAACCAGAGAGTCCTTCGTTGAAGTCTCCCACAGCTACTCCCATCAGAAATACAATACTGACCTACCGTGCAGGGTTGTTGTAAAGAATTACTGAGATATTGTACGTAAAACATTTAACAGTCTATAAAGTGCTATGTAAATGATTATCCTAATTTAGGCCTTTTTAGCCCCAAGGGTCGCACCAGGCAGTGCCAAGGGGCTGGGCACATGCGCACACAACACGCTCATGCACGCGCACACAAGATCATTGGAGCTTTCTCAAAGGGCTTCCCAACCATCTGCTGCCCTCTGAAGTCTTGTGCTAAGGTAGAGACATCTGCAGTTGCAAGTCCAAGCAGCCGTGTCCAGCTGAAAGCCCCTGTGCATGGCTCTCCAGATAGGAGATAAGGGAATAGTTTCTCTCGCTAGTGCTAGCAAGGAAACCCCATCCTTATTTCCAATCTCTCAGCAGAGAGTGGAGATAATCAAGGGAAACCCCGGGCATTCCCAGGAGGGCTTACAGGCTGCCAGAGATGATTCAGCAGGCCGAACGTCTTGCGCCCAACCCAGGCTAGAAAATTATGTTGTTCCTCTGATTCTATTATGACTCTAGGGCACATCTGAAACCAGCCTTCCCCAATCTGGTGCCTTCCAGATGTGTTGGGACTACAACTCCCACCACCTCGAGCCAGCATGGATATCTATGACCAAGAACATCCTATATGCTAATAGCAAACTCACTCCCCAAATGTGGACCCTCGTGTAGCCAAAACGGAATCACCTACACACAAGAGGGAGTTATCAGCAGGCTTGAGGGAAGTGCATATATATATATATATATATATATGTGTGTGTGTGTGTGTGTGAAAAAAACTCTAAAGTGGGGGGCAAGAGAACCCACGTTATAGATCAGGGAGCGGGGAGGGACTTCCTGTTACCAGCAAACACCAACAACCAACAGCCCAATGAGGACTGAGCATGCTCAATGGCTATGGAGCGCTGACTGTGTGCGTGTATGTGTATGTAAAACAGAAAATCAGTGGGGAGGAAGAATGGATTGGAGTAGCTTAGACAAGGGCATGGCTGGCTGGCTGGCACCACAAACAGGAGCATTCTGCACTGCAGCTGTCCTGCTATCGCTGAATCAAACTCAGCATTGGTGCAAATTACAGGGCAATCCAAACGGCAAAGCAAGAAAGCGGGCAAATGGTCAAGCACAAAGGTTTCAGTCCGGTATGGGATCAGGTTAAGGCAGGCGTGGTCAAGATACAGGCAAAGGATAAAGCGCAGTTAAACAGTCGGATACAACACGCAGTCCAGAAGCAGAGTCAAGCATCAGTAGCATGGAGGTTCAATCACAAGGAAACATTGTTGTTCCGGCAGTGGCTCGACTAAAACTGAAGGCTGGTCTAGCCAGAGCTTCCTGAGCCCCAGCCAGGGCTCAGCTGCAATGCTTTACAGACCCCCTGGCAAAAGTCCGATTCAGGAGGAGGCCCTTTCTCCCAAGGAGCCCTTTCCTCTTGAGGAGTGTAACTGAGCACTTCTTCTCAAAGGAGCCTTATTGGCCTGCCTCTTGAGGCAATGGTGCTCTCGGGGGCTAGGTGGTCGCCCAGCCTCGGCCTCAGAGGAAGAACTCCCCTCCTCCTCTGGGGACAGACTAGCGGTGGTCCCCCCTGAGGGCCCAGGCTCCCCCAGGTCTCCTGGCATGGATGGCTCCTTGGCGTTGTCTGTCTCTGGAAGCTCTAGCTCAGTGTTCTCCAACCTTGGGTCCCCAGATGTTTTTGGCCTACAACTCCCAGCATGCCCCAGCCAGCCAGCAGAGCTCCTTCTCAGAGGAGGATTCCTCCAGCGGGGGAATGACAGCAACATTTTGTTGGATGTTCTACTTGTTTTAGACCAGGGGTACAGAACTTCATTCAGCCCGAGGGCCAGATTCCATTTCGGAGAAGCTCTCGGGGGCCACATCCCAGTGGTGGGCAGGGCCAAAGGCAAGATGGGCAGGGCCAAAAATACCAGCATATTTTAGCTTAAAGCTCTTACTGCCAATAACCAAACCGTAGGAGAGGCATTTCCACCTTTTAGAATGGAGAAAAACAGCACAAAAGCTAGGAAACCACCCAACAATCGGTCATTGGGGGAAGGGTTGTGGCCTTCTGGTGAACCCCAGAGGGTCACATTGGGACTCCCGGAGGGCCGGATTTGGCCCCTGGGGCTGAGGTTCTGAACCCCCTATTTTAGATAAACTTTGAACCAACAGCCACAGGACAGTTTTTATAAGAACTGAGCAGGCAGAGCCATTATTACCTAGTTCCTTCAGCTTCTGGGTATTGAGTTTGCCAGCCCGCGGCTTCTCTTCCACTAGAAACCCAAAGGAAGGTATGCGATGAAATAATCTAAATGCCTTCATTGCAAACTGTCCATTGTCCACCAAGGTGTATGAGTCTTCTACAGGATCCAGATAAATAGTTCTCCCGTGCACCTCTTGAGGCAAGACTGCCCCTGTGTCCACGGACAACGGTTCGTCCCATTCTTCTGCAGGGCACTGATCTGGCGTGGGCACCAGTTCGTGAACGACGTAAGGGAAGGCCAGTTGCGAGTGGGAAAGCTCCATTGTTCTTCGGAGGAAGTTCCTTAGCCCAAGCGGCCCATAAATATCGACCGGTAGCTTGTCTGTGGTGGGACTGCTCTGGAGGCTGATGGTACAGAGAAGGCCAGGAAGGCCAAAGAAATGGTCCCCATGAAGGTGAGTTATAAAGATCTTGGTAATTCTTCCTAGCAATAGAAGAACGGCAATGATTAAAATGGTGATGAGTTGAGAGAATTCAGGGTGCACTCATTGGCAATATGCTACCTCCAGCATCAGGGGCAGCATGTCTATGTGCACCAGTTGCTGGGGAACATGGGCGGGGAGGGTGCTGTTGCACTCACGTCCTGCTTGTGGGATCCCACGGGCAGCTGGTTGGCCACTGTGTGAACAGAACGCTGGACTAGATGGACCCTGGGTCTGATCCAGCAGGGCTCTCCTGATGTTCTTATTGGACACAGCACGTGTGGAAAATGTAGGTTTGTACCAGAGAAGAAATACGGGACAAAAACCAACGCTCAGTCACAGTCTTTCCCGACGTGATTCTCTCCAGATGTGTTGGGACTACAGCTCTCAACACCCCACAGCCAGCCATGTTCCAAAACATCTGGAGGGCACCAGGCTGAGGAAGGCTCCCCAAAAGTCTCTGCTAAGCCATGGAGCTCGTTTGGGCAGGAGAATTCACTGCTCTCCCAGCCTAGCTTCTACTGCAGGCTTGCTGGAAGAGTCAACAATTTAAGTGCTGCAAAACATATTGCATACCTCCCACCAAAACACAAAAAGAAGTGATCAACAAGATCTGAAACAGATGTGATGCAGGAGTTCCATAAACGGATCTCTCAACTTCCTAAAAATTAAATCACCCTCTGTTTTGATCAAAGCACTGACACAGAGTGTGTGTGGGACACACACACACACACACACACACACACACACACACACACACACACATTCTGGATCTAAATTGCACTTCCCCAAAGTACTGTAGTTAAACATGGAATTATCTTCCACAAGATGTCAACTTGGTTGGCTTTAAAAAGGGATGAGGCAAATTAACGGAGGATAAGGCTATCAATGGCTACTATTCACGAGGGCTATATGCTACCTCCAGGAACAGAGGCAGCGTGCAGGGGAACACAAGTAGGAGGGTGCTATTGCGCTCCAGTCCTGCTCCTGGGCTTCCCATTGGGGCAGCAGGTTGGCCACTGTGTGTACAGAATGCTGGTGTTCTCCAGCCTTGGGTCCCCAGATGTTTTTGGCCTACAACTCCCAGCATGCCCCAGCCAGCATAGCTGGCTGGGGCATGCTGGGAGTTGTAGGCCAAAAACATCTGGGGACCCAAGGTTGGAGAACACTGGGATAGACCCTTGGTCTGATCCCGCAGGGCTCTTCTTACGTCCTTTTGCAATGAATGGAACAAGAATACATATATAAAGTTGTTGCTCACTACAACAAAGAGAGGGGAAATTCTAAGGAACAGCAACAACAAAAGAACCTAAGAGTGCTTTCCTGCTCATATTTTTTGAGAGCTACCTACACACTTCAGGCACACAAAGTGCTTCCTTCTCTACCCGCTGCCATCATCAGTAGTCTCCCTTGGCCTCCAGTCCAGCCTTCCCCAACCTGGGCCCCCCAGGTGTGTTGAACTGAAGTGCCCATCATCCCCAGCCAGCATATTGCTGGGGTATGCTGGATGTTGTAGTCCAAGACACCTGGAGGGCACCAGGTTGGGGAAGGCTGGACTAATTATTATTATTATTATTATTATTATTATTATTATTATTATTTATACCCCGCCTTTTTTCCTGCAAGGAACCCAAGGCGGCTTGCATATAATCCTCCTCCTCCTCCTCCTCCTCCTCCTCCTCCTCTCCATTTTATCCTCACAACAACCCTGTGAGGTAGGTTAGGCTGAGAGTCAGTGACTGGCCCAAAGTCACCCAGTGAGTTTCATGGCCGAGTGGGGACTAGAATCCGGATCTCCCGAGTCCCAGTCCAACACTCTAACCACTAGTCCATACTGGACTAGAGAACAAGAGAGACAATTAATGATGGAATGGGTAGAGAAGGAAGCACATCACTTTCCAACGCTGTGTCCAGCCCCGACCAGCAAGAGGGAGTTGGGGGCGCAAGAAGCGCCGTCCTGATACTAACGGCAGCGGAACATCCAGAACTGACCTGCTTTCAAATGACTTTTCATGAACTGGGTTTGCGTCCCCTCGCCACAATCAAAGAGCCAGCATTCTCCTTCAAAACGGACTGCCGTAGCTGAGGCCCCTCTGGTCGGGGACGGATATGCGGCCCCCGTCCCCAGAAAAGTCACATCCATCGACATTGTGCTCAAAAGCAGCGCAGCACCTAAAGGAGACAGCAACACGTGCAAATCTGATCTACTTTTTGGCTTTCTGGACCCACTGTCAAAGAGTTGTTTGCTTTTAAAAACTAAAGCTACCGGATATTAAAATGTACCAGCATGAATAAGCGCATCCAATTCTATGTGCCCTTACTAACACATAAGATCCATTGGGCTCAATGGGAAATACTTCTGAGCAAGGATGCATTGGATTGTTTGGCATAGTACACTTGAAGGGCACAGACAGTCCTATGCATGTTTAGACAGAAAAAAGGGCCTACAGCTCCCAGCATGCCCCAGTCAGCTATGCTAGCTGGCGCATGCTGGGAGTTGTAGGCCAAAAACATCTGGGGACCCAAGGTTGGAGAACACTGCCCTAGGGTTTCTTTTTTAACAGGGTTGCCAGCTTTTCCACTGGCCACTGTAGCTATGCTTTTCATAACTTCAGCGGCTGAGGCCTGCAGATCAAGCTACTCTCTGAAGTCACAGCTACAGCGGGGAGTTGAAAAGTTGGCAGCTTTCTATTTTTAAATGCTCTCTCCCATTTTCTAGGCCACATCAAAATCCAGAAGTTACATATTCCAGGCTGAAAAGTATTCTTGTCATCAGCCATGAAAACACCTCACTTGAATCTCTGCCCTTCTTCAGTTTCTGATATTCGTTGGTGGAGAAGGGGCACTTCTTCGATCCCCCCGAATATCGAGGCTCCTGGGGTTGTATTCCCTCCCCTGTACGGGAAAACTGTTTCTTTGTGGGAGTTTGTACATCATACAGCAGACACCTTGCACAGAAGGAGTCATGTTCATGAAGAAGGCCCAGAGGCTGGTTCCTAATTCCAAGTTCTTTATTTGACATCAGAATCAGGAACTTATTTAATGTATGCATTTACTTTACGTGTACTCTGCAAAGTCCCTTGCACACCAATACTGCATAAGAAGTAAATGATAATAAATAAATTCATATATATATATATGAACGCGCGCACGCACGCACGCACACACGCACACTACATTTACTGTATATCCCACCTTTCTTCCATTGTGGAACTAAAGGTGGCTACCTTCAGTTCCCAGGTGGTCTCCCCTCCAAGCGCTGACCAGTCCCAGACCTGCTTAGCTTCAGCATGGTGGCTGCCTCGTGTGCCTTCAGACCATGCCCTGAGATCTATATAGGTTTAAAACCAACAGAAAGAGAGACCCTGTGCAAACCACAGCCCCTTGGAAACAGGTGGCAAGCGAGGGAAGCACAGTGTTTTTAAATGCTCCCCCACATTAAAGCACTTGCTTCAAATAGAAAACCAGCACAGAAAGGCAGGCCCGGCCCAAGACATTTTACTGCCTGCGGCAGAAGAAAAGATGGCGGCCCCTCCCCATTCCATGTACAGAAGCCAAGTGGACTAGCTGTTGAGTCTTACTTCAATACTGGCTGTAGAATAGTATCCTCCAATACTATTATTAATACAGGGTGTGTGGCATACACAGTTCAGACTTCCAATAGAGGGGAACTGCCCGGAAGCTGCCATTGCTGCCCCTGCCCACCACCACGCCCCTGCAGCCTGCGGCAGTCGCCTCACTCTGCCCGACGGTAGGGCCGCCCCTGCAGAAAGGGCAGAATTGTGGCGTTGGGCAGGAATTTAGAGGCCAGCTCAATCCAGGATCTGAAATGCAGGATGCAATTACAGCAGGCCTATGGCAGAGGCTCTCTCCTCCATCTGCCAGCTTTCTATTTGCAGGGATATATATACAGTACAGTAATACCTTGGATTGCAAGTAACTTGGTTTGAGAGCGTTTTGCAAGACAAGCTAATTTTAAAATATTTATTTATTTATTTTTGACTTGATATACAAGCGACGTCTTGCAATACAAGTACTGTAGTACGGCTTAAATTAAAAATCTCTGTACAAATTTTTTTGGGGGGATTTCGTTTTGATATGAGTGTTTTGGATTACAAGCACGTTTCTGGAACGAATTATGCCCTCAATCCAAGGCATGACTGTATATATATATATTTAAAAAAACAAAACTAAACGGGCAGCCATTCCATCAGCTCTGCTGTGAGAGCAACTAGCTTTTCTTTAAGGCTTTGTTATAGTAGCTCTTCCATTAGCCTGCAGCAGAGAGAGAAAGCAGTGCTGCTCCATCAACTCTGCTGAGTGTCCAGCTCCTTCTCTCCTTGAAGTGTGCCCATCCCAGCAGGTCATTATAAGAACTTTGTAACTTTAGGAACTGGTGCCTGGGTTTGTTTTTCTCCTCCGTCCCCATCCCTTTTTCCTTTCATGTCATGTCTTTTAAATTGTAAAGCAGAGCACAGGGATCGTCTTGGGTTTTAAAATGTGATCTTACCTGTGGGAGCCTTTTTTTGCCTGAGGAGGAGTGTAAAAACGATTTAAAGAAATAAAACTGATATCACCCTGCCACTCACTGAACGGGTATCATCCACCATCCCCCTCAGCCCTCGCAATGCATGCCAGCTTCAGCCCATGGATGGATACAGACGGGAGAATCAAGCAATGACACTTTCAGGCTGCAGGTTCCCGAGTGAGAAAAACAGTCCTTGCCTGTAGAAAGCGTGTCAGCTGGGAGGGATAGACTTAACCTTCTCCCTGACTTGTTTTTGTTTTGTTTTAAGTGTGCGCGGAAACACCACACACACACACACACACACACAGGGGGAACAAATATGCAACCCCCCTCCTGAGGCATGAAGTGGCACAGTCCAGGGAGACCTTCACCACTGGCACGTGTGCAGAGCCGCCCGATGCTGTAAAATCAACGCGGTGTGTTATTATTACTACCCACCTTGGCCTCTCTCTCGTTCTGGGTCTTCTTAGTTTCATATCTCGGCTACCAAAGGTGTTAAGAATTGTTTATGGGGTGTTTTTTTAAAAAAATTTATTATTTTTAAGGGTAGGGCTTCTGGGGCGCAAGCCTTCTGACTTGCCAGCCAATTTAATTCTAGATTAGGAAAATGCAGATCAGACATTTTCCAAGCAGCGGGAAAGGAAACTGTCCCTTGTTGCAAGCTCGTCCTCCTCTTGCACGAGGGTAGCGTTCTACATGCTGAGGAAGTGAACCGCGCGACCTTTCAAGAAAAAAGGAAGGGGAAAAGGGCAATAGGTTCCGGGGCTAAGCCCTTGGGGCGGGGGGAGAGCAGCAGCAGCAACAGCAATCCAATACCATCTGCCGCGAGAGGCGGAAAGGAGCAGCCGGCGCCTGGGCGTTTTAGGAGCATCTGGGTCCCAGATTCTGGGAGTGTTAGGGGTTGCCAGCCTTATTTCCCTGGCAGATCAATATCTGCGTGAGAGGCAGAAAACCAACAGGCGCAGCTGTTCCGAACCTGGAGATGTATGCTGATAGGGAAAGGTGCACCTGTTGAATTTCTGCATCAGCAGTTAAAGCACATAGGAGAGCTTCTCTTCTCCTCTTGCTCTGGGGTGGCAAGAGAAAGATTGAGAGGAGGAGGTAGGGTTGCCAACTTTTTTTCCTGGCAGGGCTCCTGTGCCTGTACTAGCTGCATGCCAGGCAGAAAGTCAACTGGTGCCGCTTTTCCTAGGGGCGATGAGGTTGCGCCCACTTTTCGTTCAGTTGTGAATGGGAGAGGCTCTCTTCATCCACACAAAGGCTGTGGGGGTAGCAAGGGAAAGGGGAGGTCACAGTGATGCAAGAGGGTCAAGGTGGAGAGGGTTGCCAGCTTCTCCCTGTCAAGGCTCCACTGCCTCTTAACAGCTGTGGGGGAAGCAGAAGATAGATCTGCAGCTATTCCCAACATAGAAATGTATATGGATGGGGAAAGCTGGAAGTCCTTTGGGGCAGCAGTTAGAGGTACAAGCGGAGCACGTTCCCCTAAATCCCAGGTGCTAAATGCTGGCTACCCTAGTGGTGAGCTGAAAACACAACATAATTTGCCAGCACAAACTTGGCTGCCATGTCACATAAGACAGCACGCTCTGGCTAATGTTAAACCCATCTTGAACTATCCCAGCTTCATATTCCTCTAACGGCATCCACTTCTTCCAACCCGCATTTCTCCTTCTATAGTTTTGCATAGTTTGGAGTCTTTAAGGCCATAATCCTATGCAGGTTTAGACAGAAAAAAGTCCTACAACTCCCAACATGCTGTAATAATAAATTATTTTATTTCATATAGCCATTGACTCAGTTCAGACAACACATCAGGAGGTTTGGGGTGCAGTGTCATCAGTATGCGGATGACACGCAGCTCTACCTCTGTTTTAAGTCCTCACCGAGGTTGGCCGTTGAGACCCTGTCCAAGTGCCTGGAGTCAGTGGGTGGCTGGATGGGAAGGAACATGCTGAAGCTGAACCCCAACAAGACCGAGGTACTTCTGGTGGGGGACAAGGGAAGGTTAGGGGATATTGATCTGGTGCTGAATGGGGTACATCTACCCCTGAAGGACCAGGTCCGCAGCTTGGGGGTCATTCTAGACTCCCAGCTGTCCATGGAGGCTCAGGTGGCAGCTGTGAGCCGGGCAGTGCTGTATCAACTCCATCTGATACGGCAGCTGTGCCCCTACCTCCCTAATCACCTGCTTCCATCAGTGGTTCATGCCTTGGTCTCCTCTCGCCTAGACTACTGTAATGCGCTCTACGTGGGGTTACCCTTGAAGACGGTTCGGAAGCTTCAGCTGGTACAGAACGCGGCGGCTCGCCTGATTAAGGGCGGCTGCCGGCGTGATCATATCACGCCAGTGCTTAATGAGTTGCACCGGCTACCAGTTGCTTGCTGAGCTGAATTCAAGGTGTTGGTTTTGACCTTTAAAACCCTACACGGCTCCGGCCCAGTTTATTTCAAGGAGCGCCTCCAGCAACATCAAGTAGGCCGCTCAACAAGGGCTGCCACGGACGGCCTTCTCCTTATCCCATCAGCCAGAGCAGCCAGGCTGGTGGGGACTAGGAAGAGGGCCTTCTCTGTGGCGGCCCCCACATTATGGAACTCCCTCCCTAGTGACCTTCGCCATGCCCCCTCCGTGATGAGCTTCCACCGTGCATTAAAAACATGGCTGTTCAGGCGGGAATATGGGGTGGGTTAGGTTTTTAAAAGAACTTTTTATATTGTTTTAATTATTATATTTTATTTTATTGTTTTATTGTATTTTAATTGTACATCGCCCAGGGTGGCCGGGTGACCGGCCAGATGGGCGATTAATAAATATAAGAAATAAATAAATAAATAAATAGAGCTACTCACATGTGGAGGCAGAAAGAGGGCTGAGCAGCTGCCACATCCGCCCACCCCCCTACACAGATGTTTTCCTGTAGTCTTTCCACGTCTACCAAAACTTTCGGCTATCACACAGCAGCTCTCAGGTATACAGACCAAAGAAGGGAAATGTACAGCCCTCCAGATGTTGTATAACTCCCATCCTTCCTCACCATTGGCTATGCTGGCTAGGCCTGATGGGAGTAGGCCAAAACATCTGGAGTCCCGCAAGTGGCCCACACCTATACTGCCTCTGGGCAAGGGCCGTTAGCCATGTGGGCTGGGGAGCATGGGAGTTGTAGTCTGACATCTGGAGGGTACCAGGTTGAAGAAGGCAGGGCTTAGCAGAATCATAGAAAAGTAGAGTTGGAAGGCCATCGAGTCCAACCCCCTGCTCAATTCAGGAATCCAGGTCAAAGCATCCCTGACAGATGGCTGTCCAGCTGCACCTTGAATGCCTCCAGATTGGGAGATCCCACCACCTCCCTAGGTAGTTGGTTCCATTGTCTTATTGCTCTGACAGAAAGGAAAGTTTTCCTGATGTTTAGGTGGAATCTGGGTTCCTGTAGCTTGAGCCCATTATTCCGTGTCCTGCAAACTGGGATGATCGAGAAGAGATCCTGGCCCTCCTCTGTGTGACGACCCTTCAAGTCCTGGAAGAGTGCGATCATATCTCCCCTCAGTCTCCTCTTCTGAAGGCTAAACATGCCCAGTTCTTCCAGTCTCTCTCTCCTCATAGGGCCTTGTTTCCAGTCCCTTTATCATCCTTGCTGCCCTCCTCTGAACCCTCTCCAGTTTGTCTACATCCTTCTTAAAGTGTGGTGCCCAGAACTGGACGCAGTGCTCAAGATGAGGCCTAACCAGTGCCGAGTAAAGGGGAATTATCACTTCACGTGATTTGGACGCTATACTTCTATGAATGCAGCCCAAAATAGCATTTGCCTTCTTTGCAGCCAGAAAGGAGAGGCTGATGGTGAGCACTAAGCAGTAGCAGAAGGGACTGAATGTAGATGTAGGGGAAGCCACATCAGTGAAAGAACTGGGGTGGGGGTGGGTGAGCTGTGCCGTGGAGGAGAGGGCGGCTTACCCAACTCGGGAAAATGATAAAATGAAACATACAACACAGGCAAAAGGAAAAGCTTTTATTATGAAAATAGAAGACTGTAACACGTTTCTCAATACAGTTACGCTATTACCAAAGGAGAAAAATAAACTCACGTTTGTAAACACAGTGTTTATTTTAAGCCACCCAAGAGACTATTTTGCAGTAAGCCATATTCTGAAAAGTGGGGGGAGTTATATCCTGAGGGTTTATATTTTGACTATGCGAGAATTACTCCCACAAAAGGCATTTGATTTAAGTGCCCCCAACAGCATTTGCACATACACAATTATTGCCGGAATGAAAATTTTATTTCTCGACTTACTACGTTGCTTTTGTGTCCCTCTTGTGACTTTTTGATCTACCAGAGGTGGGTGGTCTTTCTTCCTCATTCTCCATCAAGACCCCTCATGGGCAGAGGCAGGAGAATAGAAGAGCTGCTGCTAACCTTGTTCTACTTTGATTTATAAGGAAAGGGTCCCTTTCTCCTGTATACATGGTCCCAGTCCTGGGGCGAATTCCACGCTGATTTCCAACTGCATCAGCTAAGTGAACAAGTCCTCGGCTGACGCTGGATGCATGAGAGAGAGAGAGACCTGGACCAAGTTTTCCAAATAAAATAAAAATTTCATCCAAATACCCCCCCACACCACCCCAAGCTTCCGAAATCTAAGAAATTGTACAGATCAATGCCCAACTGCTTTCACAGTACCACTGTGTCTCACTGAAACGGCGCATCATGCTCACAAACAGCTATTTCCGTGCACAAGCCTCGAGAGCGATCATTAAATCTAGCTGTTCAAAGCTATTCGGAGAATAAATTAAAAAGAAAACAAATAAAAAACAAAAACAAATGCAAGAGGGGGTTTGGGGAGTGGGGAAGTGCAATGAATAAAGCCATGTCGTAAGGCAAAGGGGGGGGGATCCCTTTTATAAAATGGACAAAATGTCAGGTGACATTTTTGTTTCAAAAAGAAAAATACATTGTGTTTTAGACTAAACCTATTTTTAATAGTATCTGTAACACCGAACGGTTTGTGAAGATTAACATACAGACACACATAGCTCTTTATTCGACAAGTATACTTTATGCCACTTTATATTCCCTTATTTTCCGATTATGATCTATTCGTACTGAAATGATATTTTTGGTATTTGTTCAAAAACTTGTTACAACTGACTTGAATCTTGTTACAACCGCCTTGAATGGAAGGTAGCCCAGGCTGATCCCAGGGAAAAATTGATCTAGTGGATCAGATCCGAATTACACACTCCACAAACTCATGGAACTTATCTGCGTCACACTGCAGGTGACTAAATATTTGAATACCACCCCCCATATTATTATTTTTTAAAAACACCTCCTTGCACATACAGAACGCATATAGATGGTTCAAGACAGCTTTCTTCCTGACAGGTACATTTTACCTGTGCAGGGATTTCTCTCTCTTTTAATGTTGGGAAACGTTTTAAGCATATGATCTCCACCTGCAGTGGTACAATCCAGCTACAAATACATCAATTGAGTCTGATAATTATATAAGCTCAGTTCTTAAAAGTGCAACATTGGAGGGGAAGGAGGACATCGGTCAAAGGAGCACTCCCCTCAGTATATCCAGTCCAAAAAATAAAATAAAAATTAACTCACATGCTTAGCTCCAAGTCAGATACAACAACTACTTCTAGAATCTGGCACATCTTAGGTTGGATCCAATGCTGGCCATCCACTAGCGGAACCGATTTCTTCTCCCCACCTTCAACCCCGTGGTTGGGGGACCCTCTGGAACAGATTTAGGGCATATGCAAAGGGGAGGAACAGGCCAGGAAAGTCCCATTGCACCGCCAGCAGAAGTCCAATCATGTGACGTTGGATCTGGCCCCGTGTGTAATGCTATTAAGCCCTGCAGGCATACTTTCTCAGACTACGGGAGTGCTCCCATATCCTAAAACTGTGACCAGAAAAACGGCCCTTAAAATGCTCTATGCATCCAAGACATTGTATACCATCTGTATGCTGCATATATGGTCCAGCCCTAAAAACCCTGTGGGCATGTACAAGAAGTTCATTCTGATTTTTATTGAAGAGTATGGTATGAGCAAAGCTGCTGGCACAATCCACTACGAAGTTTCCCACACAAACCCTGGTGAAATCAATAGCCACATTCGGACGCAACAATAAGCCAGGGTTCCAGAGAATCCTGGCTAACCGGTAACAAGCAGCATGCTGCCCGATCACTCCCACTTGGCTCTGTTGTGATATGTATCACTTCACCAGCTGCAGCACATTGTTTACACATGGAAGGGACAGAATGGCTGTAAACAGGTTTGTTGTGTCTTTCTGGGATCTCGTGTTTTCGCATGGGAAACTAGACTGTGAGAACATTATGAGCTGGTCACTTGGTTTGTATGTTCTGATGACGTGCTAACTTGTTTTCTGTCTGAAGCCATCTTAGAGAGAAGCTGGACTGCTTTCTCTCTTCTTCTTGCTTCTTCTTGCTAGACTTTGTTACTGCAACAATGTAACGTCTTTGCTGAGGTGGAGTGAAGCTCAACTTACTCCACTGGATGTAATGCTTGCTATGCATTTATAGTCTACACATGGACTGTAACTAGGAAATGTATACTCTGTAGAACTTTACTTGCTAAGTGAATAAACAGGTAGAATTAGACCTGTGGTGTTACAGAGTGTTTCCTGACTCCATGGATTAATCTGCAACGGAGAAGCTGGAAGCAGTCTGACAACAGGGCAGACTGGGCTGGTCAAACTGGCACAACACACTGCACGGGGGGAGGTGAGATCTGGAAGATCTGTGTGTGGAATTTCAGGCGTCTGCTAGCACACAGACAGGATTATAAATCTCCCACACTCTGCATACTCTCAAACACCAACAGGCTCTTCCTGCAAGCGGGAGCAGCTAAACAAACCATGATGTTCTGGCTTGTCTCTCCCCAGACAAGCCAGAGTCATAAGCCAACAACCATGGCTTATGATTCTGGCTTCTTTGGGAAGACACAAGCTAAAATCCCGTTTGGACATCATGATAAATAAACCACATACGGAGGGTCCACGGTTTGCTTAGCTGCTCCCTCTTGAAGGAAGAGCCAAATGGAAGTGATCACGCAGCATGCACCAGCATACTGTTCATTACCAGTAAACCAGGGTACCAGAGAATCCTGGCTCATCATGATGTCCGAATGTGGCTAATGCAACTTCATCTAAAGAACAGAAGTTCTCTTGTGCAGCTCCCATGAATTTACTGAAACCCATGTGGACATTCCTAGTTAGTTGCTCCTTTCATACTCACTTCCTTGGCAAGTTTAAAAATGTATCTCTTTCCTGTATGACTGTGCAACTATCTTGGGTGAATAAATTAATGCAAAGCCAGGGTGGGTTGGTGGGTACGGAGACAAAAAGTTAGCACAATGCCAATCTAAAGTTGAATACCAGATGGTTCTTCTCCAGCAGCTTTCCAGATGTTTAGTCTTCTGAGAAAATCAAATTAAATCTGTTCAATAGTGCATCCTTGTATGTTCTGATAGCTTAATTTCCTACACCACAAATACATTTGGCCAGTTGGCATGATTGCTGCAGTCCACCATGGCTTATTTGAACTACGGTGGGTTGTGGTGCGTGCCAGTGGACATTTAGAATATTCAAGCCGTGGCAGTCAGTCAGTGCGGTTTATTGTGATATCTGAACCCAGCGAAGGTGGGTTGTTGGCATAGTTTGTTTTAGGGCTGTTTTAGGGTTGTGGGTGGTTTGTTAGCCATGCCAACAACACATCCTCGCCAGGTTCATATGTCACGATAAGCCACAGCGGCCGCCCGCCATGGCTTGAATATTCAAAATGTCAGCTGGCACACACCACAACCCACCGTGACTTAAATAAGCCATGGTGGGCTGCAGTGATTGTGCAAACCGGGTCATTCCCTCCCTTTTGGCAGGCAGAACAGCAATAAGTGCAGTGAGACTGAAGTGCCAAATATAAACTCTGTTATCTCAGTGCCACTTCTATGGGAAGTATCTCAGTGCCACTTATATGGGAAGGGGGAAGCCAAGAAAAAGCTCTTGCAGCGCTTATCAGTTTCCCAAGTCTGTTTAAAACACACGTTGCTGTTGCCCGATTGTTATCAGAAAAAGCTTCCTCTGTCGTAAACAGGGAACAACCCCCTCCCCAATTTTCCCCAATCATCTCAATGTTAGGCCGTTTCACCTAACTCTTTTTCCTTAAAAAAAAATAAATAAATAAAATTGGACTCTGACTAAGCCTCTATGCAAAATGTTGCTGTGTAGCAATGCACGGGATTGGGCGTATCAGCACAGGTGAAAAAAATCTATTTCAAAACAGCTGTGCACATAACAGATCTGTGCAATTTGTATGTTGCAGCAGCTTAGTTGTATGTGATCTGCAACCCTGCCCTGCCCACTGCTCACCAACCTGTTGCACACAGAGTATGCGCACAGAGTATGCTCCTTGCATTGTCCCCTGCATGACAGTCAAGCTTCCTCTTGGCACTGGATAAGCCCACGTCCCATATTTTAAGAGGCACAACATGCCCAATCATTCTTACCTATTAAGGTGGAACCAAGGCAGCAACAGGTATATGAACACCTACAACCTTCCATCACGGGGAATGTTAGCACCCTTCTGTTCAAACAGGCATTTCTTAAGAGGTAGTGGACGGATTTACTTAAGTTATAAGCGGCTGCCACGCTTCAAGTATCTTATTTCATATCACTTTAATGAATTCTTGTGACTATGTTTTTATATTTGGTATTTGCTAACATTTCCTTGACACCTGTTTAGTGGTTCAGAGCTTCACTTGAGAGAAAAAGAGGCCGAGATACAAATTCTGTTATGAATAAAATCAATGAGCATCTGAGCACTGGTTGTCAGGCTTCCCGGTAGCTCCGTATCCAAACTTCCGAATGTACAGGACTTCTACTAGACAATATTACATTCAGAATTTAATCGGATGGATTGGGGAACCAATTGAGTGTTCTCTCTCTTTTGTGGGTTGTGCACATTTAAGATTTACTTCTCCAATAGGTCAACTTACATGTGCTTACGGATTCCCAGAAATATTTGTTTTCTCAAAGGCCTGGTAGGTAAGTTTTAAAATAAATAACTGTCAAATAAAGATCTCAAAACTAATTTGTAAATGGGCCCCCCGAATCCACAGCTGGGAGGGACAAAGGGAAAAGAATGTTTTCCATTGCAAAATTCCGTACGAGCAGGGATTGCTCTATTCACATCACAGTATTTGGGACATTGAAATGGGGGTTTGAGAAGATGTTTCCCAATGCTGATGTGAATGGGACAGAGCTCTGGGGATGAATCAGAAGCCCTGGATTCGAGGTCAAGGAGTACAACAAGTATGCAGGGCAAAAATTACTTGAAAAGGCAAATTGTGTAAAGACCATACCCCACATATATATTAGTTGTTGGGAGGAGGAGTAATTCTGGGCCCATTCACACATAGTGGTGGCAAATTAACCCACGATTAATGCCACCGCCATTTTGAATAGGCAATCTCCAATTGGAGGTTGCTCCCTGCACATGCAAACCCGGGCACAATGAGTTAATTGTGGGTTAAACAAGCCAAAGTTAATCTATCAACTAACTGTTAATTAATCGTAGACTTGCCGGCATAATGTGTGAACTGGGTCAGGTAGTTGGAGGGCTGCAAAACCAAAGCTGCATCAGACGCTATAGAACTCAGAGCTGATATCAGTACACTAAGCTGCATAGATTCTGGAGATTTAAACCATGCTTGCCTGCAATGTTAGGTTTTTCCTAACGAAAAGCACACTGTGTAGAGTTAGCAAGCACAGAGTTGCTTAGTTGAAGCTCAGAACGGGCAACTCGGCTTTTTGTCCTGCAGAGGAAACAGGAAGTCTGTACTCTGGGTAAATCTGGCATTGCCCAATCCAGTACACAAAACTCAGCACATCAGATGGCTGCAAGGGCCAGCAAAGCCACAGAAAGACAGCCAAAGTATAAAAAGGGACGGAGCGACATGGTAGTCTGCTTACACATTCACTTTATGCATTCAGCAGAATTGAGGGATAAAATTTTTTCTGGACTGGTCCACTTCAGGCTGCAGATGGAAGGCTGCATGTCTGAATGCTTCCCTCATTAAAAACAAATTCCCTATAAGTAGAAAAAAAATAATAAAGGCATGCCATAAGGTTAGGCTAAACCTTTTCCCTGACTTGCTAATTTTTTGGTACTCAATGAATTTGTCACAGAAGAAGCATTCAACTATTCAAACCCCCCTGCCCCCCACCCACCCCCGGCAGCCTGAAGTGGGACAGTCCAGAAAAAGCTCTACCACTCAATTTTGCTGGATGTATAAACTGGGTCTGAAATAAATGGGAGGACAAGGAATATCAGGGGAAATTGGGGTACTGTTTCCAGACGATCCCTCAATTCGGGGGAACATAGGTCATCAGGGGGGAAATCCACACCACGAACAATCAATCCAAGCTATGGTTATGGAACCAGATTAAAAACTTTTTTTTGCAAAACAGAAACTGATGTCATCAGTCTCAAAACACCCTGATTTGAAAAACGTTCTGGAAAGGGGGTTCCCTGCAGAATTTCAGATACCGGCTGAGGAGCGGAGCCTTTTCGGCAAGTCAGCGTTTTTCCGGTGAGTATGACGTAGACGCCGGCCAGTCATACATATCTGGTAGGAACGATTCATACTCGTAGTTCCAGATCCTTGATCTTATGTACTGGTCCTTCTCCATAGGCTCAGGGTAATGGAATGCCATGTGGTTGGCATACAGAAATTCCATAACCTGGAGAGAAAAAAGAAAAAAAGATGAAATTATTGCTCTACAGCAGCCTTCCCCAACCCGGCGCCCTCTAGACGTGTTGCACTACAATTCCCATCATTTTGCATAGAGAATGGGAATTATAGTCCAAAAACATCTAGAGGGTACTAGGCTGGGGGAAGCTGCTCTACAGGATCCCAAGGTCTATCTAGTCCCATATTGGGTTTCCAATGGTGGCCAGGTCATTGCCTCTGGAAAAATTCACGAACAGGGCTTGAAAATGATGCTTTCCCCTGGGATTTGTGGTACCTGGAGGTTGACTGCCTTTGTAACACCATGGTCCAGCCCTTGTTCAAACAACGAGAAGACTGTTTGTGCTCACCCCATGTAAGCACTTCCAATCATTGGAATATCAGGACAGAACAGGGTGCTATTCTGAAGAATTCGGATGGGCTGTATCATCTTTCAGAACACATTCATCTCACTCCTCCAGCCATCTCCCGAAGTGTACACTTACTTTAACAGCGATGTTAACAGAAACCTCTCTGATGTTGGAGAGTGCAGGATAAAGTCTTCCCTCGGCAAGCTCTTCCTCACTCAGCTGCTCCGTCAAAGTCTTTTAATACAAAAAGAGGGGGGAGGGAATCTTAGACAGGAGTAAACCCTGGCCAAAAGTTGACAGCACTTGCCTAGTCAAAAAGTTAGGGCAGAAAGCATTACAGAGCAAAAGACCAGTCTGCAGCTGACTGTGACTTGAGCTCCACTTCTGAAGTGTCCTCGAGGGAGAACAATCTGTGTTGGAGAAGCAGCAGGGAGGGGGGATGTTTAATCCCTTCTCCATCTCACCACTTCCCCTCTGAAACTCTCACTGCTTTTAGCCATGCTGGGGTACTAGACCTGGGTTACCTTGCAAAGGCAGGTCTAGAACCTGGGAATCTGCTCAGGGGCGGGTGCAAGGAGCAGCTAGAGGGGAGTTTCAGAGGAGATTCAACAGGAAGAAGGGACAAGCATCTCCTCTCTTGGTTATTTCTCTCCTGCAAATCACCCTTTCCTGAGAACTCCATTCTGGAGTGGCCACTGGTCTAATTATGTTAAACAGCTACAAAGTAGTTTGGCCCTACATCTACTCCACTAAAATGCTAAAATGCTAAAAGAAAATCTCTAACATATACCATAAGATTTCCACTAAATACAGTCACTTTTTTTTTTTTTTTTTGCCTACGGCTACCACTAGATCACATTTAGATTTACAGGTCTGCTTATTTGCAATCAGCTCATCACGAGCAAATCTGGATGGGGGGGAAACACTGTGCAATTCCCCACAACGTGACAGACGGTTCAAATGTCCAAGCTATCACAGGTTAACTGCAGCTGCCTTACAAGCCATACGGCCACATAAAAGCACCCTCAGTGACGTCATGGAGCCCAGTAGTCACAGCCTCCCCCAACCCTTCAGATGTTTTGGACTGCAACTCCCATCAGCCCCTGCCAGCAATGTTGGATCCTGAAGTGCAATGAAGATTCTCACCTACAGAGGGCACTGTAGCACTACACCCAGCTCCGTGTACGCACAGTTATTCATGTCAAGATCCTCACTCACATAGCAGAGGGAGCATTGAAATCTAGCCTTAGCTGCCATGTGGTTTGTTATGAATAGATAATTCTAATTAAAAACCAAAGCTTTCATCCAACCTCTTTACCAAACAAAAAATGCAAGTCACTTCGGTACTTGCATTCAGTCTTTTAAATCTGAAACCCCACATATGCAGAAACTACAGTAGATGTCCTATTTCACCTGCAAGATACTCTGTCCAACCCACATACGGTCACTTACCTTTGCAGCCTCCAAGAAGACTTTATCGCTAATGTGTCGAACACCACTCAGAATAACGGCAAGAGCAACACCTAAAATACAGACTTTCATAAATCATTTTGCAAAATCATTTTGATTTCTTGATTTAAGGGATTTTTATGCCGCTGTTCATAGAAAAGTTCACAGTGGTGCCTGTTTCGTGTGTGTTTTTTTTTAAAAAAATCACTCTCCACGATAACTGGCAATGAAACAAAAAACAAGAAAACAGCAACAATCGCTGATTGGAGAGAAGAATGGGTTTTCTCTTAGCGCTAGAGAAAGGCAGACTTTCTCTAGCACTGGGCACTGCAGAGCAAAGCTGGGGGGCCAGATGGGGGAAGGTTCTCCATCTCGGCCTTAGAACAAGGTAGAACACAGCAAACATGGGAGCAGCCAGTCACAAAAAGAAGGTAAGAGCAGCTCTGCTGGAACAGACATATGGTACACCGAGTCCAGCATCCTCTTTCTCACAATGGCCAACCAGAGACCCCTGGGAGGTCCATAAGCAGGGCATGATGGGAGCTGTAGCCCAAGGCACCAGATTGAGGAAGGCTGCCTTATACTATACAGAATGCTGCTGTTTATATCGGCACTATAAATAAATCAGTGTAAGTAATCAGTGGTGGGACAGCGTAGAAATGCAAGTTCTCTAGTGCTGTTACACGCCAAGATGGTTTTTTTTCTATGTATCCTTGCCAGCGCAAAGGCACCTCTAACGAAAGAGGCCTTTAAATTCACACACGCCACCACAGTTTCCAACCTCCTCATCTTAAAGCAGTGGTGGGGAGTGGGTGGCCCTCCAGATGATTGCTGGAGTACAACTCCCATCAGCCCTAGCCAGCATAGCCAATGGTGAGGGGTGCTGGGAGCAGCGGCTCAACAACATCTGACACGCCACATGTTCTTCACCCCTGTCTTAACAGGAAAACAAACACACAAACCAGGAAGATGCCCAGGCTTTACCTGGAAAGATGTAAGCATTGTTTCCCTGGCCTGGTTTGAAGGATCGGCCATCGCTCAACTTCACTGGCTCAAACGGACTTCCGCTCGCAAACAGACAACGCCCCTGCCAAACAGGAAAAAGAGGAAATGATACTTCTGGAAGCCAGTTCTGCAAAGGTTCATATTGTTTACAGTATCTCAAGTATGAGGGATTCAGAAAGCAAATCTCTGCTGCTAGTTTTTACATATCTAATTATTCGTACGCTGGGCAGCCAGTGCACTTTTCCCTACACCCAGATGGTTCGGACAAGGCTCCAACAGGATAGCATTACAAAGTGCACAAGAGCAGGGTCTGCCCACCAGGCACACCTACCGGATATCCATGTACTGGACACACGTTTCCGCAGGGCCTACGTGTGCACAATCCAATGTGCACAGGCCCAAACTACGTGAAAGTGAACTGCTGCAAAATCGGGGGGGGGGGGGATTTCACTGTTTGACCTGTGTGGCCCACTCGATATTCCCGGTGGGCAGGTGAGATCCTGCTTCCACATGCGTTGTCCGTATTGGAACCACCCCAGATATTATCTCTGTATCGGACATGTAAAGGAGTGTGTGTGTTGGGGGAGCATTAAAAAAAAGTGCAGCCCCCTGACCTGCAGGCTGATGAGGTACAGTCCAAGAAGCACTCTCCCATACGGCTTTGCTGAACATGTAGCTCACCTCTTAAGTAGCCAGAGAGTAAACGAACCAAGACATTAGCAACGAAAAAAACCCCCTCTAAGGCAGTGTTCTCCAACCTTGGGTCCCCGGATGTTTTTGGCCTACAACTCCCAGCATGCCCCAGCCAGCTACGCTGGCTGGGGCATGCTGGGAGTTGTAGGCCAAAAACATCCGGGGACCCAAGGTTGGAGAACACTGCTCTAAGGGATCAGCAGGGGGGCAACAAAACTTAAAGCAAGATCTTGTTCAGAGGAAAACATAATTTATTTATCTCATGACCTTAGAGATGTGAAGGCTTGGGGAAAAAAGCTGGGAAAATTCGGGGGGGGGGGGCTTTTTCCAAAAATCCCTGGAAAAAATAGATTCTTTCCTAAATTTTTCATTCCCTGCTTCCCCTCCCCACCAGGCCTTCACATTTCTACTTGCCCTATCCTGAATGCCCCAGACTGGTAACAACTGTTTCCTTTTCTTAGTCTTATATGAACATGGCAGTATACATCAGTGCTATTCCAACTTGGTCCCACATTGGCTAATGCATCGTCTAACGTTATCAACCGAATCACACTGACGAGAGTTCCATTAACCATGTAGCCTTACAGAGAAAAGTGCACCATGTTCATGTATCCCAGAACTCAGGGCTTCTGGCGGCTCGGGCAAGCAAGCCAAGCTGCACAGCCCTGGAGAGAAAGACTATTGTGACCAGTGACATTCAGAAATCTTAACTTACATCTGTTAACGTGTAGGCGTCCTCAGCGGTGCATTCTGCTTTCGCGGTCGGGTTACTCAGGGCAAAAATTATCGGCCTCTGATTGATTGAGCCCATCGCTTTGATCACATCGTGAGAAAAGAGTCGGCCAGCACCTGCGACACCTAGAATTGGAAGGTGCAAATCAAACAAAAGCAGGGAACAACGGCTTTTTAAGAAGAGGCAAGCACATTTCCTGGGCGGCGGCAGGGGAAGTACTAGTATTTTGCTACAGGACTAAATATAGTTGTGGCTGGAATGCCCGCCAGCCCGGACACACAGCATGGCCACTGTGGAAACACACAGGGATGCGTCAGCACACGTTCCTGTTTCAGAACTGTCTGCCAAGCTCCTTACTTGCCTTGGTACCAGCAGAATGGGAAAGCACGAAATGCATCACACATACACCCACATGCAGGTAATGCAGCTGTATTCAACAAGCTTTTGACGCATGGCAAGTTCATATATGCACCCCTTCATGACAGTTCCCTCCTGGCTCTGCTCAGGAGCTTCCTGGCTGTACATTGCTGCTCACTGTTGGAATAAATGCTGGAGAAGATGAACCTTTGATCCGACAGGGTCATTGGATTAGTGGTAGGGGGGAGGGCTGAGGCTCAGTGGCAGAGCGCATGCTTTGCATGCGGAAGGTCCCAGGTTCAATCCCCAGCATCTCCAGGCAGGTTTGGAAAAATTCCTGCCGGAAGCCCTGGAGAGCCGCTGCCAGTCAGTATCGACAATACAGGGCTAGATGGACCAATGGTCTGACCTCAGTTGGCTTCCTATGTTCCTAAGTAACAGAGCTCTTTTTGTGACTGCACATGCCAAACAGTCATCTCTGATCAAAGCATCACAAGCACACTTTGCATGTCACCTCCAACACAATGCAGGTCGTTCATGCATTCAGTAACAGTCATCAAGGCCTGGTTCACACATGTATTTACTTCGGTATCTACACTTGATGACTGGCAGCAGCAGGTGTGAACCATCCGCACTGCAAAGTACCGACACATACCGAGGCAATATAAAAGGGTCCTCTCACAGTTTTATATTTGTGCGATCACGTGACGCGTCATGCGTGTGTGGAACAGACTCAACTAGTGCAACACCGAGTGTTGTACATGCATATACAATATATCTCAAGGAGCGCCTCCAGCAACATCAAGTAGGCCGCTCAATAAGATCTGCCACAGACGGCCTTCTCCCTGTCCCATCAGCCCGAGAAACCAGGCTGGTGGGGACTAGGAGGAGGGCCTTTTCTGTGGCAGCCCCCAATTTATGGAACTCTCTCCCCAGTGACCTCCGCCTGCCCCTTCCTTGATTAGCTTCCGCCGTGCATTAAAAACGTGGCTTTTCAGGCGGGAATATGGGGTGGGTTAGGATTTTTAAGTTTTGTTCTGTTTTTAATTGTGTTTTATACTGTGTGTGTGTTCCTCCCCCCCCCCCTGTATTTTATTGGATTGTAAATCGCTCAGAGTGGCCGGATGTCTGGCCAGATGGGCGATTCATAAATAAAATAAAATAAAATAAAATAAATAAATAAATATGCATGTCTGCCCTTCAGTTATAGTGGGAGGAGTGTGTCAAAGAGTTCTGCTTTAACAGGAATGGCCCTGTGGCAATACACACAACTCCTGAGCATCCCCACAACGTCCACATTGCACCAAATCCTGTTGGAAGTGCAGGCAGACATGGGCCAGTCGCAACGGAAGATGTAGCTCTTGCAGGTCTGATGCTCAGTAAAGCACATGAGCTGCTCTGGGAATCCACCCTGCGCATTTGAAATCAAAAGCACTATTTGGTCCTGCAGCAGAACTATCAGATTAATAACCTGGTACATAAACAGACCGAAACACTCACCAATGATGGCGGAAGGTTGAAGCACGTTCACTGCATCTAAGAAGGACTTTGGCACCTGGTCTGGGGCTGGATGAGTAAAGAGCTCTTGGTTGACATCCACTGTTTGCTCCCGACCCTGAATATTTTAAAATAACAATTCCTTGATGGTCAGAAACAAATACCGGAGAGGACTAAATCATGCCCTTCCAAACCTCAGTGGAGCCTCACCTGGACCAATAACCCAAATTTGTCAAACATCCATATTTTCTTATAAGCTTCTTCTGTAGAAAGGCCACTTTCCACCATAGCCATGACTATGAGATTCGCAATTCCAAGAGCAGCCTGAAGGACAGGAGACAAATGGGGAAATATGTAATTTTGTAGAGCTGTCAACCAACTGCCCCTTAATCAATTAGTCAAGTGCATTTCAAACTGAGTTCTGGAGAACACCAGGGTCCCTTTAATGAGAAGGTATATAAGGGTGGGCAAGATCCCTGTAGAGATGCTAGCATCCCCTGCAAAGTTAAGCCACAGAGGAGTTCTGGGTTATACACTATAGCCCGTTGTCTGTTCATGGGAGGGCATGGGAGACAGAGAAAGAGGCCTGGTTGGGACCCCTGCTAAACCAAGCATGCATCCTAGGAGATTTCCCAAAATCCTCTACAACATTCAGAGGTTTTCTGACACACAAATTGATGCAGAAAGTGTTTGATGAAGAGCCAGTGTGGCATAGTGGTGAGTGTGTTGAACTGGGACTCGGGAGATCCGGGTTCTAGTCCCCGCTCGGCCATGAAACTCACTGGGTGACTTTGGGCCAGTCACTGACTCTCAGCCTAACCTACCTCACAGGGTTGTTGTGAGGATAAAATGGAGAGGAGGAAGAGGATTATGTAAGCCACCTCTTGGGTTCCTTGCAGGAAAAAAGGCAGGGTATAAATATAATGAATGAATGAATGAATGAATGAATAAATAAATAAATAAGGGAGGCTCCCTGGACGGTGTCTCCTTCACCTGAGTCCTCCGCTGAGCCAGCGGGGGGTGGCGGTGTAGAATCGAGGCCAGAGAACATGGCACCTGGGATCTTTATTTATTTATTTATTTATTTACAGTACTTGTATACCGTTCGATATCTAGACAGATTCCGGAGTGGTGAACAATAAAAAGATAACACAGATAAAAGAATAAAAACCATGTAATTAAAAACAGGATAACAGTAAAACCGTGCCTGGTCAGCAAGGAAGGCCTCACAAAACAAAGACATCTTCAGCCGCCGCCGAAAACAACACAGTGTCGGAGCCTGCCTGACCTCCAGAGGCTGGGAGTTCCGTAGAAGTGGAGCCGCCACTCTGAAGGATCTTCTCCTGGTGGACTCCAATTGGGCGCCATAGCTCCATGTGGAACCACCAAGAGAATGTCCTCCAATGACCGCAGTGGCCGGGCAGGTTGGTAAGGGAGGAGGCGCTCTCTCAGGTCCTCCTGCATGCAAAACAGGTGCTCTGCCATTGAGCTACGCAAGTCCTCTCCTAAGGGACCAGGTGAAGGAGGCCAACCGAGGGTGCCGTCGGAGGGCTCCAAAAATCATCCTGCAGCCAGCGCTGTGCACATGTTTAAGGAGAAGTTTAATTTGGCGAATTAACCTTGGAGTTGCATATGCAGCTTTCCTTGGTGCAGAATTTGGATCGCCAAATTGGTTTGGAAAGGTGCTCTTTTTAAAATGTTGACAGCCACACAAAAACTAGCTCCCATAATGCGGGTAAAAGCTTTTTTGCAACCCTGACCACGCGCCTCATCACAACAAAGCTATAAAAGGTAAGTCACAAGCCATTCCCATTTTATAGCTGGGGGAGACTGAGGTAGGGAGCTGCAGTTCTCTCACAGTTGCAGAACTCACCTCTCCCGCGCCAAGGAACAAGATCTGGTGCTCTGTGATTGGTTTACCAGTAACCTTCTGTGCTGCCAACAGCCCGGCTAAGGCCACCGAAGCTGTCCCTACGAAAGGGAACAAAACCTTGCTGAGCAGGGCCGAAACAACAGGCCCAGAACCACACAGTCAGCAAAACAAGGTTGCGGATTTGTGCTGGAAGCCCAAAGGGAATCATTTACCCTGTATATCATCATTGAAAGTGCAATATTTTTCTCTGTATTTCCTCAAGAAGCGGAAAGCGTTATGGTTGCCAAAGTCTTCGAACTGAATGAGGGTGTTTTGGCCATACCTAGAGGACACGACAAGAAACAGAAAGTGAACTGCTGTGCGAGAAAGAGCCACCATTTTCAATATATCTATTTTGATACTTCATGCATCGATACCCTTGGAGCAGCTCCGCCCCAGCTCAAGTAGCAAAAGCAAGGCTGGCACCAACTCCGCTGCTCATACCTTATAACACGGGCTTGAAAACAGTCACTCACCTGGTCACCTGCGGCAAGAAAGAATCTTCCGTAGGAAACCAGGCAAGAAAAATCCGGTAAATCATCATGCTATCCAACGTTAATTTAACTGAAGTCCCATTCATTTCAATGGGTCTGCTCTAAGTAGGAGAGGACTCCACACTTGAAGGTGGCTTAACAATAATTTAAAATAAATAAATAGGACTAACACTGGATACAACCGAGACTTCCCCTGTCGGGACCTGGTGATCATATGCCCTCTTGGATCCCTCCCTCGTCTGTTTCTAGAGAGACAGTGTAGTTCTGCTCCAAGCCTTCAGCCCCAGCTTTTTCCTCTCTGTCATTTAAAACAGAATTCTCTCATATTTAAAGGGCTCTCACTGGCGGGATGCTTTCAAGCATCCTTCTAGAACTCATCAACAGACCAACCTTGTGAACTAGCTTAAATCTCTGCTCCCAGGGTAGCCTTAGGCAAGCCATACTCTCTCTGCCTCAGTCTCCTGCCGTGTGATACAAGAGACCATGACAGCAGCAGGGCCTCGCAGGGCCGTTACAAATTTATTTCTTCATTTAATTTATATCCTGCCTTTCCATTAGAAAAAAATGGTGCTCAAGGTAGTTAACGATAAAATACAAGGTTCACAGAAATTGTGTGTGTGTGAAGCACAAAGAAGAACGTAAGAAGAGCCCTGCTGGATCAGACCAAAGGTCCATCTAGTCCAGCATTCTGTCCACACAGTTGCTGCCCAGCTGCCCACGGGAAAACCACAAGCGGGACGTCACATGCGTGCAACAGCATCCTCCCGCTTGTGTTCCCCAGCAACTGGTGTACATAGGCAGACTGCCTCTGATGCTGGAGGTAGCATATAGCCATCAGGACTAGTAGCCATTGATAGCCTTCTCCTCCATGAATTTGTCCTATCCTCTTTTAAAGCCATCCAGATTGGTGGCCATCACTACATCTTGTCAAAGTCAATTCCATATTTTAACTATGTGCTGTGTGAAGAAGTACTTCCTTCGATCTGTCCTGAATCTCCCACCAATCGACTTCATAGGATGACCCCGGGTTATAGTATTATGAGAGAGGGAGAACAATGTCTCCCTATCCACGTTATCCACACCATGTATAATTTTGTACACCTCTAGCATGTCTCCCCTTACTTGCCTTTTTTCTAAGCTAATCAATCCCAGATGTTGTAACCATTCCTCATAGGGGGGTTGCTCCAGCCCCTTGAACATTTTGGTAGCCCTTGTCTGCACTTTTCCCAACTCTATATTTTACTTTATTAGGTCCAGTGTGCAGAACTGTACACAGTATTCTAAGTGTGGTTGTACCATAGATTTGGATAAGGGCAGGATGATCTTGGCAATTTTGTTTTCAATTCCTTTCTTAATTAAGCCTAACATGGAACTTGCCTTTTTCACAGCAGCCACAGACTGGGGTCGACATTTTCAATGAGTTGTCCACCACAACCACATCAGTTGATACTTGAGGTTGAGATTTCTTGCCCCCACGTGCATCACTTTACACTTGCTTACATTGAACTGACCGTTTTAATGCTCATCCAGTTTGGAGAGATCCCTTTGGAGCTTCTCACAATCCCGTTTTGTTTTAACCACCCTAAATAATTTGGTGTCATCAGCAAACTTGGCCACTTCACTGCTCACTCCTAATTCATTTATGAATAAGTTAAAAAGCATTAGTTACAACAATACGGATCCCTGTGGGACACCACTGTTTATATCCCCTGATTGGGAGAATATACCATATTTATTCCTATGCTCTGCTTTTCTGTTCTTTAACCAGTTACTGATCCATAAGAAGACCTCTCCTCTTATTCCATGACTGCTAAGTTTGCTCAAGAGTCTTTGGTGACGGACTTTGTCAAAAGCCTTTTGGAAGTCCAAGTAAACAGTGTCTACTGGATCACCCCGACCACATGTTTATTGACACTTTCAAAGAACTCTAAAAGGTTAGTGAGACAGGACTTACCTTTGCAGAAGCCAAGTTAATACTTTTTCAGCAGGGCTTAACTTTCTATATGCTTACTAATTTTATCTTTAATAATGCTTTCAACCAATTTACCCGGAACAGACGTTAAGCTAACTGGACTGTAGTTTCCTGGATTCCTTTTAAAAAATTGGTGTTACATTGGCCATTCTTCAGTCCTCTGGTATAGAGGATGGTCTTAGGAACATGTTACATATTTTTGTTAGAAGATCAGCAATTTCATATTTGAGTTCTTTAAGAACTCTAGGATGGATACCATCTGGGCCTGGTGATTTATTAACTTTCCATTTGTCAATAAGGTTGAGAACTTCATCTTTTGTCACCACTATCTGCTTCAGTTCCCAGACTCCCTTCCTGAAAACATCAGTCCAGGCACAGCTATCTGTCCTATATTTTCTGCAGTGAAGACAGATGAAAAGAATTCATTTAGTTTCTCCACAATCTACTTATCCTTTGATATTCCACTCCTTTAACTCCATCATCACCCAATGGTCCAACTGCCTCCCTAGCTGATTTCTTGCTTCTGATATATTTAAAGAAAGTCACTCAGAAAGTATAACTTCTTGACTTGTACAAATTCTTTGCACATTGGGGGGAGGGGGTGCAATCAATTCAGGGTTTATACCTGCCTACTATGGCTTCCATGAACTCATCAATGAGGTCATCGTAAAGCTGTGAACGGTCTCGTTTCTGGTAGAGCCCCATATAAAATTGGTCTTGCAGGAGTGTCTAGGAAAAATGAAAGGAAGCCGTTAAATCAATATGCAATATACTATGCTATAAATGACCTACTTAACTTGAGCAATTCTCAGGAAACGTGAACACTTGCGGCAGATAACCATCTTAGTTGAATATTATGCATTTAATCATCTTTCAGAAAAATAAAATAAAAATCCTACAGGGGAAGCGTGGGAGGCATTTGCACTGAAGAGGGAGGAGAATAAGGAATGGACCATGCTACATCTGCACAGGCCGTTCAGTTCAAAAGGGGCCAAAGGATACTCTTAGGATGCAAGCTTATGCCTGTTTAGACAGAAAAACAGGCCTACAACTCCCAGCATGCCCCTGCCAGCCATCGTAACTTACCCGATTGTCAGTGCCGACATCAATACACACAGGGAGGCATTTATCCGGATGTATTCCAGCACATGCTGTATATAAACAGAGTTTGCCAACAGGAATTCCCATTCCATACACACCCAGATCCCCAAGACCCAAGATCCGTTCTCCATCCGTGACGACGACAGCCTGGAAAGTACAAGTGGAAATTTTGCTTTTATCAGACATGTGCGCAAAAGTTAAAGCAGTACTGTAACAAACCTTTATGGTCTTTTTTCTCCTGGTAGGAATTAAAGATTCGTTGTGGCATTTACGGCAAAGAAGCAATTATTTTCCTAATTAAACTTAAGCTTGGCTTCATGTGTTATCTGGTGGTGGAATCGCTGTCCAAAATATTTCTGCATGGCCTCATTACAAGCCCTACCAGAGACAGTACCTGCCTAGGAACGCTGGGTCTAGCATGGAAAATTCCTACACAATATGACCCAATCCACACAGTAAATGACTTGCGTTATCTCTGCAACATACAGCAGATGTTATGCAAAAGGTCTTTATGGCGGCAAACATGTTGCCATCACAATGCATGATGCAACCACCAGCATAACCGTCCATAGGTCTATGGATTCATTTAACATCTACCTAAAGCCGCTGGGAGCTATCATCAGGAGGTTTGGGGTGCGCTGTCATCAATATGCGGATGACACACAGCTCTACCTCTCCTTCGAGTCCTCACCAAGGTTGGCTGTTGAGACCCTGTCCAAGTGCCTGGAGTCAGTAGGTGGCTGGATGGGAAGGAACATGCTGAGGCTGAACCCCGACAAGACCGAGGTATTTCTGGTGGGAGACAAGGGAAGGTTGGGGGATATTGACCTGGTGCTGAATGGGTACATCTACCCCTGAAAGACCAGGTCCGCAGCTTGGGAGTCATTCTAGATTCCCGCTGTCCATGGAGGCTCAGGTGTCAGCTGTGAGCTGGGCAGCACTGTATCAACTCCATCTGATATGGCAGCTGCGCCCCTACCTCCCTAATCATCTGGTCCCATCGGTGGTTCATGCCTTGGTCTCCTCTCACCTAGACTACTGTAATGCGCTCTACGTGGGGTTACCCTGGAAGACGGTTCGGAAGCTACAGCTGGTACAGAACGTGGCGGCTTGCCTGGTTAAAGGCAGCCGCCGGCGGGATCACATCACTCCAGTGCTCAAGGAGTTGCACTGGCTACCAGTTGCTTGCCGGGCCTAATTCAAGGTGCTGGTTTTGACCTTTAAAACTCTATACGGCTCCGGGCCAGCTTATCTCAAGGAGCGCCTCCAGCAACACCAAGTAGGCCGCTCAACAAGGTCTGCCACAGATGACCTTCTCCTTGTCCCATCAGCCAGAGCAGCCAGGCTGGTGAGGACTAGGAAGAGGGCCTTCTCTGTAGCAGCCCCCAAGATATGGAACTCCCTCCCCAGTGACCTTCGTCATGCCCCCTCCTTGATAAACTTCCGCCGGGCTTTAAAAACATGGCTTTTCAGGCAGGAATATGGGGTGGGTTAGGTTTTTTTTTTTAAAAAAAAATTATATTTTTAATTGTGTTTTAATTATATTTTAATGTAGTTTTATTGTATTTTAATGATTGTACATTGCCCAGGGTGGCCGGCCAGATGGGCGATTTAAAAATATAATAAATAAATAAATAAATCTTCAGTGCTCAGTGCATATCTGCACAACAAACATGACTATTCCATCAGTTTATTGCCTTTCCCCAAAGAATCCTGGGATCTGTAGTTCAGCTTGGGTGTGAGAAACTCTCTCAGACAGGCTCAACATTTTGACCAAACTACAGTTCCCAGGATTCTTTGGGGAGGAGAAACCGTGACAGAAACTAGTATAAAGCCAATAAAAGTTTGTAGTGTTTGGCCTTTGACAACCCTGTGCTGCACTTCATCAGTTTCCAGGACATAAAAATTTCTCCTTGGATTTTGGAGAAATGTTCTTTGCATGGACCTTAACTATTCATATCCCCACACACACTCACTCGCATGCTCACACATGAGGAAAGTCATATTCCCCAGTGAAGGAGAGAATGCAGAACATTTGTCCAAATGCACACGACAGATCTCCCAAAACGGTTACTATTTTTAGGAGGTCCTAACCCAGAAGTACAGCACTTAGTTGGGAACGTCATGGGATGGGGTGATGGTACAGACTTCACAAGGTATTCATGGCTCTTGTATGGTACAAATCCCAAAGTGCAAGGATACCCCAAGTATTTATCCATTCATTTTCCACCCCTGAAGAAGCCAAGCTGGCGTTAGAGAAAATACACACATGAACGAGGAAGAGGATATATAGAGAGGCCAGTACCTTGACATCATTTTCCGGCCAGTTGTTCACAATCGATCTAATATGTCCCCTATCTGTTATGGCAATGAACAAGCCTCTGCAAAAAATCAAATCAAAATAGAAATAGAAATACATGCACGACTGAAACATTTAAACTATCCCCTTGGTTTACAAAAGACAGCTCAACACCACACATCTCTATCTTAATAAATTATTTTTTTAAAGTTAAATATAGTACTTTAAAAAGGGCACAATGAACATGAGATAGGATCTCTGAAAGGTGCCATTATTAAAAGCTTATGGAGTTTGGGGAAATCGAAAATTAATCTAATGTTAACATTCACACCAGCTTCACTCTGTCCCATGAAGAAAGGTTGAAACAATTCCATAAGCCAGCAATCAAAGCTGACAATAGTACTCAAGCGTGGATCAAGGGGATAATTGAACAGGTAGACGAGGACGAGAAAGAACTTTTCTTCACACTATTCTGTGTGGACAGGAATTCACAGTGGTATAAATTTATAAATAGATTTTTTTTTAATTGTCAACCAATGCCACACTAGAGAACAATGCAAAAGTCCGAAAATGTTTAATTTTGTAGGATCACAATTGATTAAATTATCTATAGTGCCTTGCAGAAGTATTCACACAATTGATTAAATTATCTATAGTGCCTTGCAGAAGTATTCACTGCCCTTTGACTTTTCCACATTTTGTTGTGTTACAACGCGGAATTGAAATGAATTTAATTGGCAGTGTTACCACTTGATGTACACAAGATACTCAACACTGTGAAGGTGCAAAGTATTTTTATCATGGCATAAAAGTTAAGTAAACAAAAGCAAACTGGCACTTCTTGGTTGCATAAGTGCTAACCCCCTTTGCTAAATAAGCTCTGCCTCCAGAAGTCACATACTGTAGTTGAATGGAGTCCACCTGTGTGCAATTCCAGTGCCACGTCATCTCAGATTAAATACACCTGCTTCTGGAAGGCCGCAGAGTTTGTCGGAGAGCATATCTAAACAGCATCATGAAGGCCAAGGAGCTATCAAAACAACTCCAGGATAAAGTTGTGCAGAAGCACCCATCAGGGTTGGGTTATACAGAAGAAAAATATCCCAAACTATGAACATCCCCCGGAGCACCGTTAAATCCATTCTTACAAAATGGAAAGAAGATGGCTCAACCGCGACTCTGCCTAGAGAAGACTGTCCACCAAAACTCAGTGACCAGGTAAGGAGGGCATTAGTCAGAGAAGCAACCAAGAGGCCAATGGTAACTCTGAAGGAGCTGAGGAGATCCACAGCTGAGATGGGAGAAACCATCCATGGAACAACTATCACCTAGACGCTCCACGAAGCTGGGCTTTATGGAACAGTGGCGAGAAGAAAGCCACTGCTGAAACAAACCCATATCAAAGCCATTTGGAGTTTGCAAAAAGGCATGTGGGAGACACAGCAAACGTGGGAAAAGCTTCTCTGGTCTGATGAGATCAAAATTGAACTTTTTGGCCTTGCTGCAAAACACTATGTGTGGCACAAAGCCAACAGTGTTCATTGCCCTGAGAACACCATCCCCACGGTGAAGCAGGTGATGACAGCATCATGTTGTGGGGATGCTTTTCCTCAGCAGGGACTGGGAAACTGGTCAGGATTGAGGGCAAGATGGATGGAGCCAAACACAGGGCAATTCTAGAGGAATAACTGTTTCAGTCTGCAAGGGACCTGGGACTGGGGCGGAGGTTCACTTTCCAGCAGGACAATGACCCTAAACACACAGCCAAACTAACACTGGAGTGGTTGAAAAACAAGAACCTGAAAGTCTTAGAATGGCCCAGTCAAAGCCCAGACCTCAATCCAGTTGAGAATCTGTGGCAAGACTTGACAGTTGCTGTTCATCAATGGTCCCCATCCAATCTGGAGCAATTTTGCCAGGAAGAATGGGCAAACAATGCAGGATCCAGATGCGCAAAGCTGACAGAGACTTACCCAAGAAGACTCACAGCTGTAAATGTAATTACTGCCAAAGGTGCTTCTACCAAGTATTGACTCAGGGGGCTGAATACTTATGCAACCAACAAGTGCCCGTTTGTTTTAGCTTACTTAACTTTTGTGCCACAATAAAAAAATATTTGGCACCCTCACAGTGTTGAGTATCTTGTGTACATCAAGTGGTAACAATGCCAATTAAATTCATTTCAATTCCGGGTTGCAACACAACAAAATGTGGAAAAGTCAAAGGGCGGTGAATACTTCTGCAAGGCACTGTATATTGTATTGCAATTATCATAAATATTATCTATATTGTGGCAGTCAAACCTCTGACCAATTGGATCAGCCGGCTTGATTGCATACAAATTTTATGAGCAGCCAAACTGCTCAAGGAGCAAAGCTATTGGAATGTTTACAGTTCCCTCATCTGTGAGGGAAGGGAAAGTTGTCAGTTTGGCTTGGTTGAAAACCTCACTCTGGTCCCTAAGAATAGAAGGAGCTTGGTGGGGCAGGTTGAGGAGTGAAAATTGATCCCTTTGGTGGGAAAGCTCATACAGATGGAGGCTGAAGGAAAGGTACACATAGCTTTACTTAGAATATTTGTACGCTGCTGCTTCTCAGTTTAACAACTCCCAGGATGGCACAGAGTAGGCAACAGACTGCAAAACAGAAATCTAAAGGAATTGTAGGTGAAGGAGAACCCTCGAGCGAAAGGGTAGAACAGATCAGAAAGAGAGACAAGGACGGGGGCAGTGGAAACTAAATTTGAGTTATGAATTTGGACATAGTTAGCCAATCCTTTGGCTGCAGGTTTATTTATATAGTGTAATCAATATACAGTCATGCCTTGGACTGAGAGCATAATTCGTTCCGGAAATGTGCTTGTAATCCAAAACACTTATATCAAAACGAAATCCCCCCAAAAAAATTTGTACAGAGATTTTTAATTTAAGCCATACTACAGTACTTGTATTGCAAGACGTCGCTTGTATATCAAGTCAAATTTTTAAAAATAGAATCATGGAATCATAGAAAAGTAGAATTGGAAGGGGCCTACAAGGCCATCGAGTCCAACCCCCTGCTCAATTCAGGAATCCAGGTCAAAGCATCCCTGACAGATGGCTGTCCAGCTGCACCTTGAATGCCTCCAGACTGGGAGAGCCCACGACCTCCCTAGGTAGTTGATTCCATTGTCTTATTGCTCTGACAGTCAGGAAATTTTTCCTGATGTTTAGGTGGAATCTAGGTTCCTGTAACTTGAGCCCATTATTCCGTGTCCTGCAAACTGGGATGATCGAGAAGAGATCCTGGCCCTCCTCTGTGTGACATCCCTTCAAGTACTGGAAGAGTGCGATCATATCTCCCCTCAGTCTCCTCTTCTGAAGGCTAAACATGCCCAGTTCTTTCAGTCTCTCCTCATAGGGCCTTGTTTCCAGTCCCTTTATCATCCTTGTTGCCCTCCTCTGAACCCTCTCCAGTTTGTCTACGTCCTTCTGAAAGTGTGGTGCCCAGAACTGGACGCAGTACTCAAGATGAGGCCTAACCAGTGCCGAGTAAAGGGGAATTATCACTTCCTGTGATTTGGAAGTTATACTTCTATTAATGCAGCCCAAAATAGCATTTGCCTTCTTTGCAGCCACATCGCATTGCTGGCTCATATTCAGTTTGTGATCTACCACAATTCCAAGATCCTTCTCACTTGTAGTATTGTTGAGCCAAGTGTCCCCCATTCTGTAAGTCTGCATTTGGTTTCCTCTCCCTAGGTGCAGCACTTGGCATTTATCCCTATTAAATTTCATTCTGTTGTTTTCGGCCCAGCGCTCCAGCCTATCGAGGTCACTTTGAATTTTGTTTCTGTCTTCCAGAGTATTAGCTGTTCCACCCAACTTTGTGTTATCTGCAAATTTGATAAGCATTCCCTGTACCTCCTGATCCAAGTCATTAATAAAAATGTTGAAGAGCACTGGGCCCAGGACCGAGCCCTGTGGTACCCCGCTCGTTACCTCTCCCCAGTTTGAGAAGGAACCATTGATAAGCACTCTTTGAGTCCGATTCTGTAGCCAATTGATCCACCTGATAGTTGTTCCATCTAGCCCACTTTAAGCTAGCTTGCTAATCAGTGCTAAATATTTAAAACTTTGCTTGTCTTGCAAAATGCTCTCAAACCAAGTTACTTGCAATCCAAGGTATTACTGTACATGGTACTTCATCGAGTAACATAAGCGGGGAAAAAAGAAAGAAAAGACAATAGCTTCTCCACTTTTGAGTTTCCAGAGTGAGACAGCTGTAATTCTAATGTGTTTCACTGATAAATACACACAAAACGTCACATAAAGCTGCCCTTACTTTGGCCTTCTAAAGATATGTCCATACTGGGAACATGCTAAGCCCACTGTTGGTGTATAAACAATTGGCATTAACCGCTCAATGTCATCTTGCAATACTCTGTAGAATAACTTCTCGTTTCTTTCCTGCATCCCCATGACATAGATGTATCTGTAAGCAAAACAGAGGAGAAGCAAGATTAGGGTTTTTTCTGTGTTAATTTGCCTGCTACTGAGGAAAACTCAGAAGATGAAATCAAAGAGCGAAAATAACATTTTTATTCATAGCTATTTTACTGTATTTGTGCCCCGCCATTCCGCCAAGAAAATGGAGCTCAAGGCACCTAACAATCTTAAGTAGTAACATTTTTAAAATTACAATAAAAATTTGGTTAAAACAATAACAAAACAAATATATTTTAAAAAACACAGGTTTTTGTTTTTTTTAAAAGTTGTCACTTATTAATAGTTATCACATGCTGTCTGCCTCCTCAGGGTCAAACTACAGGTTACACTCAGCTATTCTCCAATATTCTCATTTCCCAACCGAAAGCGGCCACAGAGGCCGCAAATTTCAGCAGAAGGGCAGCCAAAGGCAGGTGAAGGGAAGGGGGTGGGGTGGGGTGGGCGGAGAAGGTAAAGAAGCCACTTAACCCTCTCCCTTCTATTCATTTTTCTGCTCAAAAGACGAACGCACCTCAAGCTGCTTTTCACCTCCCAGGAGAAAAGATAACGGTACTCCTGAACAAAACAGAAAGCAGCTTGATTTTGAACAGCAAAATGGCCAAAAAGGAAAGGATTATGAAGCCCCTTCCTCTTCTCCCACCCCCCGCCATTCCTCCAGTGACACCTGCAGCCTTGGAGGCCCCTTGCAGTTAAAGGAGGGTGCCGAACCTCTTTCAGCTCAAGGGCCAAATTCGGTTTTGGGGAAGCTCTTGGGGGGGGGGGCTGCATTCCAGTAGCAGGTGGGACTGAAGGCAAAAGCGGGTGGGCCCAAAAATGCCAGCATATTTTAGCTTAAAGCCTTTACCTCCAATAACTAAGCCTTAGGAGAGGAATTCAGTCTTTTAGAATGGGGGAAAACATCAGCACCAGCACAAACTCTCCCACCGCCTGAGGTGGGAAAGCACATGCGCCACCACCAGCTGCCATTGCCGCCAACACCCTTCCCGCCCCCACCACATCTGTCTCCCTACTTACAGCATTGTTGCCTCTGCCCGCACATGAAAAGCCACGTCAGGCGGAAGAGCGGCCAGCACAGCTCTTCAGAGAGGCGGCCAGGTCCAAACGCCTGGCTCTGAGGGGGTTTTCCTTAGAGCTAGGCATTGTGGGAATGGTGTCCCTGGAGACTGCCTGTACTGGAGACTGCAATGTAAACTGATTGTTTCCACAACTGACACTTAAATGTCATTGTGTCCCCTCAACACTGAGGGGACACAATGCCTGACCCATAACGCCGGACTCTGAGGGAAAGGGCCCTCAGAGCCAGGCATTCCAGCATGGCCACCTCTCTGAAGTGACGCGCCGACCGCTTTTCCAGCCGATGCGGCTCTTCAAAGGGCTCGGCTGCCTGCCAGCTCACCCTGAGAGGACCCGCAGTGGGCAGTGGCAACGGGGTGGCAGACACAGCTGTGGTGGCAAAGGAAGGGAGCAAGGTAGTGGCAGGTCCTCCTGGCAGGGGGAGGGAGCACACAGTTTGCTGTTCCTCCCACTCCGCCGCCTGAGGCAGGGGATGAGAGGGAGGGCCAGCCCTGTAAAAAAATGCAAAAGCCAGGAAACCACCAAATGAGTCAGGGGAAAAGGGTGGGGGCAGGGGGAGAACCATTTTAGGACCTCAGTTGGGCCACATTCTGCCTGCCAGCCTGAGGTTCAACACCACTGAATAAAGGAAGATAAAGTCGGGAGTGGGGAAATCCATGCATGTCATATATCATTTTGCCATCAGGTTTGGCCTTTAGTAAGGATCAGAGATGGTGTCAGGGGGCGGCCCACTAGGGCTGGAGCCACAAATCTTTCATTTTGAGCCCCGAATCTCTAGGAGGCCCTCTGCCCCACCACCCTGCTGTCCAGGGGCACTAGCTGAAAAAAAAGGTACAGGGGCCCTAATGGTCTCTGTTGCACCGGATCCCCCTGGATTAGCTGGCTTTTTGCCCACATGTGCTTCACCTCCTGCTGCCCCCCCCCCTTGAATCTTTCTGCCTGAGGTTTTTTTTCCTGAAATCAAATGCCCTCTTCTCCCCTGTCCATACATCCCTTTTTACAAATAGGGGTGTCCTTAGGAGACAGGCTCCTTAGATAAAGACAGACACAGAAAGAGAGACTTTAGAGCAAGGCTCTCCAACCTTGGGTCCCCAGATGTTGCTGGACTACAGATCCCAGCATCCATTGCCATTAGCCATGCTGGCTGGGTATGCTGGGAGCTGTAGGCCAGCAACATCTGGGGACCCAAGGCTAGAGAGCCCTGCTTTAGAGCATATGTAAATCAGCATATGCAAATTTGTGCATTTTTTTCCCTGTGGGCCTGAGCCCCAGATCTTTTCAGTGCCTAGCACCACCCCTGGTAAGGATGACACTAGAATAATTTGGGGGGGGGACACCAAAGCAAAGATGATTGGAGCAGCAAAGGTTTCATTTTAGTGGTGGCGGGGGAGGCTCCCTAGCAAGGCAGGCTTTGGGTGAGGTGGATTTGGTTGGACAGTTGTGTCCCCCCCAGCCACTTTTGCCAGCCCAACTCCTGCTTTGCTTGGTTGAAAGATGGAGAAGATAGGCAAGGAAGGCTTCTTTTTTTAAAAGCCACCTGCAGGCTTTAATTTTTTTTAAATTCATACACTAAAATCCAATGTAATAGCTTGACAATCAATTTGTTGTGGTCTATTAACCAATTTTCCTGGTTGAGATAGCAGAATATGCTTTTGGAGGGGTAACCAGTGAGAGCCAATGTGGCGTAGTGGTGAGAGTGTTGGACTGGGACTCAGGAGATCCAGGTTCTAGTCCCCACTTGGCCATGAAGCTCACTGGGTGACTTTGGGCCAGTCACTGACTCTCAGCCTAACCTACCTCACAGGGTTGTTGAGAGGATAAAATGGAGAGGAGGAAGAGGATTATGTAAGTCGCAGGAAAAAAGGTGGGATATAAATATAATAAATAAATAAATAAAATAAATCACTGCCCCAGGCTAGACCTAGAGTCATCCCAGCCTTTAAATATTGGCACATTTGGAGAATGCAAAAAAAGAAAAAAAAAAGAAAAAGAAGGAAAACATTGAGAAACTCAAGCACAAATATATAGTGTCCCAAGCTATGTCTATAAGTAGACTGCACACAGGTGCCAATATAACCATGTTTCATAACAAAGATGTTTTAAGAACACGTTTTTTGGAATTTGTCACTTCTGACGATTTACTTCTGTAGAATATAAGGCAGGTGACAAGAACTATTTTTAAAACAGAATGCACATTCTAATCAATGTATTCAGTACAATAGCTATGCAAATTGCAAAATGTATTTAATTATTTTGCATTTAAGTGTCAGTTGTGGAAACAACCTTGAACTGCAGCCAGAACCCAATACATACTTACCTGGAAGTGAAGCCTATGAACTCAGTGGGAGTTGCTCCCAAGATAACAAGCACTGGATCAGGCTGTACAAATCTCCTTATTGTGGGGTGGGAAATGAATGTGAATCGATTTAGTCACTGTTTGCCCAATGGATATGGCACTCCTTTGATAGTAATTCTCTTATGCAGAACATTGCTTTATGGGCAGATTATCTTTCTGTTATTACCTAGATCGAGACTATTTATTAACACTTAAGTCAGTAATTACCTTCACATTTGTATGAGAAAAGGAAACTGAACCGATGAGACAGAAGCCTGCTACTGGTAGAGACCTTTTACAAGAACCAAAGCAACAAAGAACACACCGGGAATTTTTGGAAAATGGGACTGAGTTCAAAGATGCATGGCTTGCACAATCTAGAGTTAAAGATAGCCAAACAGCAAGCAGAGGAGATGTACTTAGCAGGAGGTACTTCAATGATAGCCGTATCCTGCCATATTTGGCATTGCTAAGCATTCTCTCCCCAGGACCTTTTAAAGGGTCGATTCAATGACTGCTTTCCTAAGAAAAATTCACTGTAAACTGATTTTTCCCAGTGGATTTGAGGCATCTTGTATCGGTCTTGTGAATGCCCCGACAAGCGTCCAAATCATGACTGGAATAACAGCCTGTCCAAATTTGGAGAATGCATGACAAAAGAGTAAAAGTCTGCCGGCGCACTCTTACTTTTCCAAAGGGTCGGTCATTTTTGCCACGTTCCGATGGAAGCGTAAGGCTTGGATGTCTTGCGTCTCTATCTTTGGAGGTAGAAGGCCCTGGAGCCCGAGCATTTGCCGTTCTTTTAACGTAAAAGCCATACCCTGAAGACAGACAGGAAGAGCAAGAGTTAAAACACATTAAGCCGGTGCCAGTTCCAGGTGTCAGAGAGCCCTCGAACAAAATTATCTTAGCCAGACACTGCCGCCCCCGAGTATGTCTCCGCTTTGCTCTGATCCAATCTACACCATCCTTACTCTTCTCGTTGCTTACGCAAACAGGTGAAAAGAAAACAGAGGAGAAGCAAGATTAGGGGTTTTTTTTACTGTGTATTTGCCTGCTACTGAAGAAAACTCAGAAGATGAAATAAAAAGAGCGAAAATAACATTTTTATTCATAGCTATTTTATTCTATTCTATTTGCTTGCCTCTTCCTCTGATCCAATCTGCACCATCCTTACTCTTCTCGTTCTCGGTGAAAAGGCAGCAACAGCAAGGAGGAGGAGCAGGACCAGCGTGCTCCAGGGAGCGGCAGTGAGACCCCCACTGGGACACGGGCCTCGGTACGTGTCCAACAGTGCCGACCTTTGATGCCAGCCCTGCATTGAAGCTTAAATCTGACGTTTCTGAAGTTTAGCCAACAATATATCGCTTACTTTAAAGTTCTTAAATTTTTGGTAGCAGAAGCTTTTCCAACTTTGGTTCCAGAGAATGGTATACAATGCAAATAAGGGACTGGGGTGTGCGGGAGGAAACAGCAAAGGGTTACACCGCCTTTTCTGTGGCGGCCCCCATACTGTGGAACTCTCTCCCAAGCGACCTCCGCCATGCCCCCTCTCTGCTGAGCTTCCGCCGCTCGCTAAAAACTTGGCTATTCAGGCGGGAATATGGGGTGGGCTAAGATTTTAAAATTTTATACTGTTTTAATGTATTTTATCCTGTTTTTATCTTATGTACATCGCCCAGGGTGGCCGGTTTGCCGGCCAGATGGGCGATAAATAAATGCAAATAACAACAACAACAACAACAACAACACCATTACCTACTGTAGATCACTCATAGGCAAAATCTTAAGTTGTAGCCAGATGCAATATGATTTTCTTGCCATGTCCACATTGGTAGTGAATGAAAAATGCATCACCGTAGTTATACTCAGCAACCTTTGAAACACTGAGGCTAGACTACTGGAATAACCTCTCTACGCGGGGCTGCCCTGATTGATTCACAAGATCCAGTGGGGACAGATAGCAATGAAAGATAGTTACTGGAAGCACACTGCGACAGTGCATGAAGATCTGCTCTGGATCTCTCTGCTACCTTCTGAATATAAGGACTGGGATATTTTTTTTTCCTCTGGAGTCACAGACCCATTAATTTAAATGAGCGTTCAGAAGAGGTACATCAGCACAGCTCCTTGTTGTGGGTTTGGAAAGCTATGCAGGGCCCACATTTTGAGCAACCTCTTGAGAACTGATCTGTTGTTCCTTTTTATAGCTCTTCTTCCGTTGCTCATTTAACAAGCTTTGATGTTATGGTTGCTGACTGGATGGATTTCAAGCTATTTTTTTTTTAGCTGGGTACGTCACAGTTTTAAATCATACTGTTAGTCCCATTGGGCAGAGGCAAATCAAAAGCGGTGCTTGCAATAATGGCCAGTGCAGGTAAAAAATGGTCAAGCTACCTATTCCCTCCAGTGGAGTTCTTTAACCACCAGCTTCTTCAGCATCCAAAGAAAATTTCAGGGTCTCCACAAATGCTTGCAAGTTCATTACAGACATTATACAGACATTATTATGTCTGTATAACAGACATTAAGACTTGAATGATGTCAATATCTTGGGACATCCACAGTTAAATTAAGTCTTGAAACTCTCATGTGTACAGGGGGGCATGGCATGAGCTATTCTGAAGGGAAATGGCGGCAAGGAATTCCTTAACCAAGGACACACTGGGCTGGTTTGCATGACTGGCAGCGCCCACTGTGCCTTATTTAAGCCACAGTGGGCGCCGCCAGTCATGCAAACCAGCCCAGTGTGTCCTTGGTTAAGGAGTAAGCCACAGTGGGTTGTGACGCATGCCAGCTACCACTGTGAAAATCCAAGCCGCAGCGGGCAATTCCTGTGGCTTATCGCGATGGGTGAACCCAGGCAGGGTGGCTTGTTGCTGTGGTTTAGCAAGCCGCCTGATCTGGGTTCGCACGTTACGATAAGCTGAAGCGTGTGCCCGCCATGGCTTGAATATTCAAAATGGAGCCGGCACACGCCGCAACCCACCATGGCTTGTTAAGCCACAGTGGGTGCTGCCGAACGCACAAACCGGATCGCTGTGATTCTTATGCCATAGCCCAGCCTTCCGCAAAACTCGTGTCCTCTAGATCGGTGTTCTCCAACCTTGGGTCCCCAGATGTTTTTGGCCTACAACTCCCAGCATGCCCCAGCCAGCATAGCTGGCTGGGGCATGCTGGGAGTTGTAGGCCAAAAACATCTGGGGACCCAAGGTTGGAGAACACTGCTCTAGATGTTCTGGCCTAAAACTCCCAGGATTCCTGACAATCAGCCATGCTGGCTGGGGCTGATGGGAGTGGAAATTCAGCACCTCTGGAGGGCACCAAGATGGGCAAGCCTGCTATAGCCCCACTGTAATACTAACTGCCGCACGCAATACGGGCAGAGCTTAGTGCCCAAACTTAGCATGGCTACGTTTAAAAGGAAACACATGCCCACACTTTGGGTAGGCATCTCCCTTCCCACTTTTATCACTCCTGGAGCCTGGGGTGAGATTTGCCTAGGGCAGCCTTCCCCAACCTGATGCCACCAAATCTGTCGTAGTGGTTAGTTAGAGCGTTGGACTGGGGACTCGGGAGATCCGGGTTCTAGTCCCCGCTCGGCCATGAAGCTCACTGGGTGGCTTTGGGCCAGTCACTGCCTCTCAGCCTAACCTACCTCACAGGGTTGTTGTGAGGATAAAATAGAGAGGAGGATTATTATGTACGATGCCTTGGGTTCCTTGTGGGGGGAAAAGTGGGGTATAAATAGAATAAATAAATAAATATTTTAAATTTCCGAGACCAGCATAGGACCCTGTTTTAGTTACCAACGCTAATCTAATATACCCAGCCAAATATACCCGACAATTCTTATACAGGTTGTTTTTGGGGATATTCCACCCAGGATTGGATCTCAGCGAGCCCGACATCTGCTTAGTTAACTGTGCTCCTAATTTCCCTCAACTGTAGCCTGCTGGAGCGGGAGAGAGAATAAAGCTTTCGGGGCCTCTGTGAAGCAATACTGCCTTTCTGAAGGAAAGTGGAGATCAGTTGTACTAATCTCCAATCTTATCTGCGTTCAGAGGTTCAAGCGTGCTCAGAGGCTTCCTTTTCCAGAAGATTTCACCTTCAAACTGCTGGGCTACAGCTTATCCAGAGGCTCCATGGACATGTGCTTCAGAAATAAGACATGCAGATATGGCAACTGGAAGGGACAGCCGTTTGTGGGGGGGAAGGTTTGCGGGAGAGGAAAGAGTACATGGCCCTTTATCAGCCTTCCCCAACTCGGGTCCCTCCAGAGGTGTTGGACTACAACTCCCAGCATCCCCCAGCCAGCCATGCTGGCTGGGGATGCTGGGAGTTGTAGTCCAACACCTCTGGAGGGACCCGAGTTGGGGAAGGCTGCCCTATATACCCGTATTTTTCCATCTATAAGACGCCCCCATGTATAAGACGCCCGCCACTGGGCAGTTTCACAACCGCGTGGTTCTCTCCATGGCTTACTTCCATGTATAAGACGACCCTCAATTTTTAGTCTAACAATTTTAGGAAAAAGTATAGTCTTATACATGGAAAAATACTGTAATCCCTTTTGTTCCCAGACCCCCCCCCCCCGTCTCTCAGCATCTCCAGCTGCACAGTGTGCGACATCTATCTGCCCTGACTTTCACTCTGCCTTCTTAAGCCTCTTACGACTCTGCTTCAATAAAAAAAAAAAAAAAGTGCCTGATTGAACAATAAACCCGACGGTGACCTTGAGGTTCCCAGCCACTAAAACTGTGTCACGGAGAATCGCTGCTTATCGAAGCGCCGCTTCGATTCTGAACGTGAGGCGCCTCTGCTCCAATAGCAGTTTTATGGCCTGTCTTAAGGTCCCACAGCGCTTATTACTAATTCAAGGTGCAGTGCGCAAAACACCCATGCAACTCACCTTATTTGTTCTGGGGTTCAGCATCAAGAGTTTCCCTTTCTCTTTTGTATGCACACCGCGGCACGCCGATACGCACGGAGCAGTGGTTATTCTTAGTCGGGAGAACATTTTGAACCGTTTGCCTAAAAAAGGAAAAAAGTAAAGGTCACATTACACACGACTAAGATCCTCATTTCATTTTGACAGCATGCAGAGATCCAAGCAGATCCATGTGGGATAGCAAGATTTCCTCATTCTGGCTTAATAATATGTCACCTCGAAGAAAACCCCTCTTGTCTACAAGGAAGAAACAAACACCTCTTGGAGGGAAATGAATGACTCAAGAGAAGAAAAACCATCAACATTAGTGCTATTTTTATTTTTCATTTTATTTTTCATTTTATTATTTTTTATTACATTTATATCCTGTCTTTTTTCCTCTTGCAAGGAATGACTTACATCGTCCTCCTCCTCTCCATTTTATCCTCACGACAACTCTGTGAGGTAGGTTAGGCTGAGAGGCAGTGACTGGCTCGACATCACCCAGTGAGCTTCATGGCCGAGGGGGGACTAGAACCCGGATCTCCCAAGTCCCACTCCAACATTCTAACCACTACGCCACACTGGCTCCACTCCTTTACTCATAATGGTATGCCTGTGTACATAGCATCTCTGGCATTTTACCAACCCATAAACTTGGCATTAACCGCTGGGAAGCTGGCACATCAATAGGTGCAGAAGGTACAAAATGCCACCACTGGGTCCGTAGTGGAGACTATGAATTAATTCTGGCAGCCAGCCACAGAGAAAGCCTCGACCCTGTCACAGGTGGCATTTAAAAAAAAAACCCAGTTGTTAATTCATGGAGGCAGAGTACGCCTTTCTCCAAACGGTGCCAGGCTGCCTCTTGCGCTGGGGCGCAGCATCGGTGCTGTGGTTCGGAAGAAGGGATTGCTGCGAACACACACAAGCCCTGCCCACTGCTGCTCCCCTATTGAAACCCCTCACCGGGCTGCAGAAAAGGGACACATTTTGCTCCTATCAAGCAGGCACCGAGAAAGCCAAGCTTTACTGAGGACCGACTGACTATGTGGCACAATGTTGGGCATCCAGGTCCAGGCAAAATTTGTGGCTCCCTGCACAGCATAAACATGCATTCAAAGTAGAAAAGGGTGTCAGTATTTGTTAAGACCGAGGCCAGTATCAGCACCTGCTATCCATGGGTAAATGGGTCTGTGGAGCGCCCTGACACTTTCCATTTCCCACAATGCCCTGGAGCAGCACAACACTGAGTGCTCTGGTGCATTGTGGGAAGTTTAAAATGGCAGCTAGGGGCCCTGTGATGTAGGAGAAGGTCCACCTTACCAAGGCCCCCCTTCAAACCTGGAGCCAGCCCAGGGGAAGGCAGACTACAGCAGGAAAATTCTCTGCCTGCAGTGAAAGAGGGGGTGCCTCCAGCACCACCACCACTATGAGATGTGAATGTTGTACTCACAGGACTGTGCACATGTAAGCCTGTATCTGGATTGTGCAAATCAGGCCTACATGTGAACAGTGCTACACCCGGAACACTCCTCCTGTTTCTATATTTTATTGTATTTAACTTTCCCACCTTGTCTGTATCAGACCCCAAAGGCATCTTTCCACCTAAAAACAAACATAAAGCATAAAGACTTTGAAAACTACCTCTGAAACCAGGAATTAAAACAACAATGAAATCAGGAGCAAAAATTCGTAGTCAGCAGCACAGAAAATAATAATCAACAAAATGAATGACCAATACCTGAGCTAGGCGAACACCTTTAAAAAAAAGAAGAGAAAAGGTTTGTTTGGACCAAACACCAGAAAGTGAGCCATGAACTTCTTTGATGAGTTTCCCGGGAGACGAAGTTCCACGGAATGGGTGCCACTATGAAGGAAGCCCTAATCCTTGTAACCATCGGTACACACCAAGGGTGTACACGAGAAGTGGCCCGTCACTTATTCATTTATTTGATTTATACCCTGCCTTTCTACGCAAAAGTGGCACCCAAGGAGGCTTAAGGCGAGATCCTATGCAAGTCTAGACAGAAAATAAGGCCTACAACTCCCAGTATGCTCTGCTGGCTGGGGCATGCTGGGAGCTGTAAGCCTTTTTTTCAGACTAAACTTGCATAGGATTGCGTCCTTAGTCAATGTGATCGTGGGCTCATGGGCAACCCTGAATCTCTTCCTGGAGAGATCTCTCCGCTCCAAATCCTCCACACATGATGGAGAACTGAGGTGGAGGGGTCTCTCACTTTGCTCCAGAAGGGGCAGACAACCCCACCACCCGGAGCAATTTTAACTGGCCTGCAGTGGCACTGTCTAATGTTATCCTATAGTTAGTACAGGGCTCTCCAACCTTAGGTCCCCAGATGTTGCTGGCCTACAGCTCCCAGCATACCCAGCCAGCATGGCTAATGGCAAGGGATTCTGGGAGCTGAAGTCCAGCAACAACTGGGGACCCAAAGTTGGAGAGCCCTGCTATAGTATATCAGATGCTTCCCACAAAGAAACAACTCAGGAGTGAAATGCACAGATTTATGAGCTGAAAAACTTTACAAATTAAATGAAATTATCTGCAGGCTGCTTTTGAATAGCGCAGCGTTCCATGGTTCAGGTTACTAATTAACTTGATGGACAATGAACATTCTAGACATTATATTATGTTAATTACTTATGGACTTGCAAGCTGGGGCAGCGGTTCTAAAGTATTGCTTTGAAATAGATTCCGTGGTCCCTATTATACAAGGCAAAGATACCACCATAAATTACACTTTCCATCCGTCGTCAAGGATTTTATAAAGACCTCTGAAGGTCCTTTGGAAAGTTTTGACAAGAATGTGGGAAACTATTGTGCCTGGCTTTTTATTTTTAGCCCTCCCTGCATTCATCGCTCTTGGCTGCCCGATTTAATATGCAGGGTGGGGGTGGAGGGGGAAATCGACGTTTCTTTCTACATTCTGAATTAGACTTGCATTTGCAAACTGTTGCTCTAGATGCACTTTGAAATCCAATCAAAAAGAGAGAAAATAGCTTTAGTCTGAATCATGCTAGTTCGGGGGGGGGGGCTTGCGGACAAGGTTATTCGTTCACCGCTTGGCAACACGAGCAATGGAAACTTTGTTGGTATTAGAAACACAAGCAGCTTTGCACAGAGCGATTCGGTACTAAACGAGATGGCTGTGGACGAAACCCAGCTGGCCTGCAGGAATTAATTGGTTCAGAAAGAATTAATGAGCGACAGGCGGTACAGGATCTTCAGTAGAGAACGGCATGAAACCCGTTCTATAAGAGAGACGTCACCTGTAGGTAGAGAATTCAAACAGGAGAACTTGATCTAGGTTCAGTTGTTATTTTTTTTTAGAACATGTCAACAGATTAAGGGCACGATCCTATGCAAGTTTAGACAGAAAAAAAGGTCCACAACTCCCAGTATGCCCCAGCGCATGCTGGGAGTTGTAGGCCTTTTTTTTCTGTCTAAACTTGCATAGGATTGAGCCTTAAAAGACTTCTGAGCCGATTCACTGCTTTGCTTTTAATGGACTAACCAATTAAAGAAGTTATACATTGCAAAACTACAGGAAAGATGTTGTGGGTCAGCAGGAGTTTCTCCAATAAATCCCCTGGAAGAGGTTTCCCTTGATACAGGCTGAAAAGCAACCCTAGAAAGATTTATCAATGGCTTTGGAGTTGCACTGGGAAAGGAGGAACAGCTAGGAATTTGAGAGCACACAGTCCAAACATTGCAGGTTTTTAAATCCCAAATTTCCCCCGCGATTATCAACATATTCTGCTTCGCGTTGTTGACTGACATCCATTAGAGAAGGTTAAACAACTTCAAAGATATTTAGCCAAGATATAAAGCGAACAGAAGGCACTCCTCCGTCCAATGAATTAATTAACCCGTCTCCAGATTAATGAACAACCTGTGGAACAAGATTGCTCTCCTATCCCACAGAGGAGGGAACAAAGCAAATGTGATCCCAGTGCCACAGGGCCTCAGTATAATCTAATTAGCCATTAATAGTCTCTCCCCAACTCAGTCTTTGAACTCACAATTTATAATAAATTCCATTTAAACAATAATGATTTTGGACTGTTTACCATCCTCCAAATTGATTTTTAATTTTTTTTTTTTGTCTTTTCCAACGCAAAGGGATCTAATCTTTGACTTAAATTGTTAATGCTGTGTTTTTGTGTGTGTGTTTCCTTAGGATCAGAACATTTTAATTTGCCCCATCACTTTAGACCAGGAGTAGGCGACCTGGTGTCCTCCCAACGTTTTGGATTACAACTCCCATCAGCCCTAGCTAGCATGGTCAATGGTGAGGAATTATGGAAGTTGTTGTCCAAAATATCTGGAGGGCGCCAGGGGCAGTATCCAGCTGTGCCATTCAGAAACTAGGTTCCAAACTATGCGCAAGAGGAGAATGCCACTAAAGTTCTCCATGCACCAGTCCTTCCTGGTAGAGAGAGAGTGCGCATGTGTGAATGCGGAAAGAGTGTGTGTGTGGGGAAGAGGGAGTTGCCAGCACCAGCTGCACTCACCCAACCCACCACCGCATGCAGCTTCCAGGGGCAAAAAGGTTGTCCCACATAGTTGATATTTCTGATGGAATTACAGGCAACTAAAACATGAGAACATAAGAAAAGCCCTGCTGGATCAGACCAAGGGTCCATCCAGTCCGGCATTCTGTTCACACAGTGGCCAGCCAGCTGCCTGTGGGAAACCCACAAGCAGGACATGAGTGCAACAGCACCCTCCCGCCCATGTTCCCCGACAACTGGAGTACACAGGCATACTGCCTCTCATACTGGAGGTAGCATCAGGACTAGTAGCCATCGATAGGCTGATCCTCCATGAATTCGTCCAATCCCCTGTTAAAGCCATCCAAATTGGTGGCCATCACTACTTCTGCAGTTATTAAAAACATTTACAGTCATGCCTTGGATTGAGAGCATACCGGTAATTCATTCCGGAAATGTGCTTGTAATCCAAAACACTCTTATATCAAAACGAAATCCCCCCCCCCAAAAAAATTTGTACAGAGATTTTTAATTTCAGCCGTACTAGAGTACTTGTATTGGAAGACGTCGCTTGTATATCAAGTCAATAAATAAATAAATAAATATTTAAAAATTTCCTTGTCTTGCAAAACGCTCTCAAACCTCAATCCAAGGTATTACTGTAGTTCAGTGCTTCTCAAATAGTGGGGCGGGCCCCCCAGGGGGGCCGCGAGGCTCCGTAAAGGGGGGCTCGTTTGACCTCAGTTAAAAGTTTTTTTTAATATTGTGTTCCTTTAAATCCTGTGCTCCTTTAAATCTTTTCTGCTACAGTTAATAAAGCTATTCTTTGTTGTAAATTGATCCACATTTCTTTCTTTTTTTATTCTCTTATACGTTAATAAGGATACAGTGTTATGCAGAGGTGTACTTATAACAATTTTATAGACAAATGATACTATTTACAGTCGCGCGGGGCGCGCGAAATGTTTTCTTCTTCCTAGGGGGGGCATGACAGAAAATAATTGAGAAGCACTGCTGTAGTTTCAAGGGACCTTCTGACACAAGGATGGGGAGCCCCCAGACAGTGGGCTGGATATGGTCTGCAGGGCATCTCCATCCAGACTCAGCCTCCCCTCTCAATCCCCGCCCCCACGCAGCAATTAGTAGGCTTTTTTAATATTAAAAAAACCCCTCCACTGGTACCAAATGGAGGCTTTTGTAAAGCCTAGTCGCCACGTTGGTTGGTGGGAGGCATTTGGGGGGTGCTGCTACTGGGAAGGGAAGGATTAACCCAGGCCTCCCACACACCAGCTTGCCCGCCAATCAACTCTTCCAAATTCAGCGAGCAGAGGATGCAGTGGAGAAGCAAGCCTGCAAAACAGAGGTGCCGGAACATCACGAAGGTGGCTGCTGAAAGCCTCATAAGGCAGGAGGGGTTGTTTTCATCATGTCTGTGTGTTTCTTTTAATAAGGGAAGGATGACGTGAGAGAGGGCGGCAAAGACATTTTGCCTCGACGGAGACACATTCCTCTTCTGAGACGGTAAAAGCGACATATGAAGAGGGAAGTTGTGGTGGGCGGCCGAGACAGGAGAACGCGAAGGAGAGAGAGAGCAGTGAGGTGGGCAGAGCTGGAGGTGGGGACGCATTCAACAGAGAGAGAAAGGAAGAGAGCACAAGGGCGGCGTAAAGCAGGGGGCAACGTGTGGCCCTCCAGATGTTTTGCCCTACAACCGCCATCAGCCCGAGCCACGCATTGTCAACGGTGAGGGGAGTCATAGGCCAAAACATCTGGAAGGACACAAGTGGCCCACCCGTGGTGTAAAGCATCCTCCTAAAAATCGATTCACACCTGGACCTTGGGTACAAAAAACCCCCCTCCAAATTTAAATGCAACAACAGGTAGGCAGAGTTCCTGTGTTGTTTGGACTTGTCCTCAAAAGTTTTTATAGAGAGCCAGGCATTACCAGATGACAGACCTATTGGTGTAAATGGGCTTTCTTGCTGATATGGCTGGTCGCCCAGAAGTTCCTTTCTCCTGCCAGAAATTTTTTTTTGGGGGGGGGAGGATGCTCACAGGTCCCGCCTAATATGTCGGGTCACAGGCTGTAGACCCACCACAGGCTACTGTCATAAGATCTGGGTGCCTATGCACTCATCCCTGCAAGGAAAGGGTAGAGGGAACACAGCTGCAGACATATCCTTTTGCACACCCACACATTCACATCTGTTTCCCACTAAACTTCCTTGATTTCAGCAGCCTGATCTAGGAGGGGGAAAAGAAGTTGTTGTTGTTTTGGTCTCTATTGTTCAACCTTTGGGAATCTGAACCCCTTGCCAGAGTGGCCGGGTACCGGCTAGATGGGCGATCTAGAAATACAATAAATAAAAAAAAATAAAAAATCTACTGCCAATCACCTAGAGATGTACCCATAGATCCCGATCTACCTTCTGTCCTCCCCTGATGTAGGTGTTCTAGGAGGCAGTTCCAGGCAAAAGAGGCAGCAAAGGAGAAAGGGTGCAGTTGTTTCGAGAGAGCAGACGACCCTGGGGCAGTGGAGGTGACAGAGTGAAGGTCATGGGCAAGGATCGATCAGGATATGAGGCCAGAGAGATGGGGGCAAGGTTGTAGAGGGCTTTGAAGCTTGTGCTGGATCTGGGGGTGGATTCTCTGGTTGCTCCAAAAGGCTCTGCTTATGGGTCGGGCGGGACGACATCTTCGGGCCGCTCTGTTGTGTGCAGTGGAGCAAGGGTGTGTCCGTCTTCCCTGCCTCCACATGGGGATGGCGTGCCCAGAGTTGGGCTACGTGGATAAACACTAACTCGCGTCGGTCTCCATCACGTAGTTCAGGGGTGTTGAACCTCTTTAAGCCCAAGGGCCAAGTTCCATTCTGGAGAAGCTCTAGAGGGGCCACATTAGGGGTGTGTGTCTTATACCGAGTCAGACCCTTGGTCCATCTAGCACAGTACTTTGTCGACACTGTGCGGCAGCGTTTCAGGCCAGAGTCTTTCCCAGGCCTACCTGGAGATGCTGCCGGGGGATCGGACCTGGGACCTTCTGCATGCAAAGCAGGTGCTCTTACTACCGAGCTACAGCATTCTAGTGGTGGGTCGGACAAAAGGGGAGGGCCCAAAAAGCCAGCATATTTTAGCTTGAAGCTCTGAACTGCCAGTTAGCAAGCCTGAGGAGAAGCATTTCAACCTTTTAGAATTGGGGGCGGGGAGAGAGAACTGCAGAAAAGCCGGGAAACCACCAAATGATCGGTTGTCGGGGGAAAGGCGCGTGGCCGGCTGGGGAACCCAGAGAACCTTATTTATTTATTTATTTGTTATATTTATACCCGGCCTTTTTTCCTGCAAGGAACCCAAGGTGGCTAACATAATCCTCCTCCTCTCCATTTTATCCTCACAACAACCCTGTGAGGTAGGTGAGGCTGAGAGTCAGTGACTGGCCCAAAGTCACCCAGTGAGTTTTCATGGCCGAGCGGGGACTAGAACCCGGATCTCCCGAGTCCCAGTCCAACACTCTCACCACTACGCCACACGGGCTCTGGATTTGGCTCCCGGGCTTGGGGTTCTAACACCCCTGATGCAGTTCATTCCGGGGGGAAATCAACCATACCTCACAGGGTTGTTGTGAGGATAAAATGGAGAGGAAGAGGAGGATTATGTAAGCCGCCTTGGGTTCCTTGCAGGAAAAAAGGCGGGGTATAAATGTAATAAATAAATAAACCATGCAATTATGACCTAGGCACGTTGGGCATTACAGGCATAGGCCAAATTCAGACATGCCACGGACATGTAATACAGCAGATGCTGGGTGCGGGCCACAGGGTCCCCAGATATGACCTCACCCTGCCCCACGTCTTAGGCCAGATTGGCCCAAAGTTATTGAACAAACTGGCCCTATGTTCCGACTCTTCTTTGCAGCATTATTACGGGAAAGCTCTAGTGCAGTGTTCTCCAACCTTGGGTCCCCAGATGTTTTTGGCCTACAACTCCCAGCATGCCCCAGCCAGCATAGCTGGCTGGGGCATGCTGGGAGTTGTAGGCCAAAAACATCTGGGGACCCAAGGTTGGAGAACACTGCTCTAGTGCTTCTCTCTTTTCTCACTTTCCTTTTGAAAAATGTAGACCTGTCAACTGAAACCCACCTTTAGGGATGGGTTAGGAGATAAAATAAATACAGACGGGTGAATTGGCTCCAGGATGTCACTCATATTCAGAACAATTCTCACACACAGAATTCTTCCCCCGCACAGGTAACTTCCTTTCAATTATACCAGAATTTTAAAGAGATATCCCGCTGTCAGCTGAGCTAGGTAGACAACCCGCCCTGACTTCATGCAGGCAATAATTTTTGGCATCTAGAAGTCTGCATCCCTGTGAACACTGCAGCCAGGATGATCACTGGTCTCTGCGGGCAAACCTCTTATCAGGGGGGCAGCTGGCCAGCTCAAACTAATCGTTAGCACAATACAAAGACAGCTTATCTAGAAGCAAATGTTTTCCATCGGTGCGACCCTGCGTGTGTTACATACATGGCAGCAAGTGCATTCTAGAGACGTACTATATTCTTTTTTTGCATTGAAATGTTAAGCAGTGAAAGCAACATCTACACCACCAATGACCGTTGTTGGTAGTTACGGTAAGTAAGAAAGCAGGTCTGGAATGGGGGGGGGGGATCTCTTGCCCCGAGGGGCCCTGGCCTGCACACATTACATCAGCGGTGCAAAACCTCTTTCAGCCTGTGAGCCGAATTCAATTTCAGATACGCTCTCGGAGGCCACATTCTAGTGGTGGGTTAAGGGAAAATGGGCAGACCCCCCCCAAAGCCCAAAAATATCAGCATATTTTAGCTTAAAGCTCTTCTTGCCAGTAACTACTGTGAGAGGTATATCAATCTTCTACAAAGGGAGAAAAACAGACCAAAACTGGGAAACTACCAAACAACTGTGGTGGTGGGAAGGGGTGGAGCCAGCAGAAGGGGGCGTGGCCTTCTGGGGAACCCTGTAGAGCTGGATTTGGACCCCAGGAGGGCTGCACTTGGCCTCAGGACCTTGCACCCCTGCATTATATTGTGACATGCACGCACAAAAGCTTTTGCCGATAAAAATGTAATGTGTACACCACAAATGGATACATCAAAGGTTGGGAGCCCTTCTCCTGCCGAGAGCTGCATTCCCTCTGGGGTAATGTGTCAGGGGCCGCATGCTGGCAGGCATATGCCAGCAGTGGGCATGGCCAAAACCAGTGGTGGGCGGGGCAAGAGACACATGTGGGCAGGACTACCCCCTTTTCTCTCTTTCTGTCACACCCGCTTCCTCCCCTGCCCAGCTGGTGGTTGGTGAGGGACAGATCGCTCTTGCCAAAGGTTTGAACTGATTACATACAGAGGCCTTTTGAAATTAAGCCGAGGGCGGAATGCAGCACTAGGGTCGCAGGCAGCCCACCACTGGCAGGCATGTACACATGGAGGAGGTCGGCAGTGTGGGACGGCCCTTGGAGAGCAATCGGAAATTGTAAGATCCTCGGGGCAGAGAGTGCACTCTTGCTTATGCCACTCTACAATTTGGTGATGTCATCGTGTGTGGGAGGGAACCCCATCCACCATCGCTGACTGTGATTGACCTGAATGCTCCTTGAAAGGACCCAATGCAGAGTCCACAGATACGTATATGTTGCTCACACAGTGTGATGATCTGGGGGTTCAGGAATATAAAATCAAAAGGAATGAGGCCTAGCATGAAACACAACTTTAAAGTGCAGGACAGTCAACAGCTTGTACAGCAGGCCTTCCTCTGCTTCAACAGCCCCATGTGACTCACAAATTACCAGCTTCACAAATTACCACTCCACAAATTACCAGTTACTAAGAAAAAGGTGACTAGCAGTTTCCCAGATAAGGGATCATCTTTAAATGATATAAACTATGACTACAGGGACCTTTTATGCCAGGGGCCTCCAAGATGTTTTGTGTCCCTCCGGATGCTTTAGCCTACAACTCACATGATCTCTCACTGCTGGCTATGTTGGCTAAGGCTGATGGGAGTTGCAGGGCAAAACATCTGGAGGCCCACAAGCTGCCCACGCCTGTTCCATGCTGAGCCTACTGAAATACAGGTCTTCCTTCTCCCCACACACACTGCTTGTCACAATGATGAGCACTTTATGAGTAATAACCCACAGGCCTCATCCTCCCTACCATGGGGTTACGGCTGTCTTACCCGCTAATCTCGCTGTAACCCTAGATCTGCTGTGCCCAGAGGTACCATTCCATCAGGCTGCAGCAGGAGAGACAGGAAGTACAGTCACTCTGCTGAGACAACAGCTTCATTTGGCTCTCCCTCAACTGTCACCTAGCAGCAGTCATTCCATCAGGCTGTAGCAGAGGGAGAGAGGGGAGACTGCACGGCCACTTCATCAGCTCTCTGTTGGGCTCCCGCTTTCCCTCAACTGTTTCCATTCAAGTTGGTTGTTAGAAAAACTGTACAACTTTAAAAACTAGTGCCTGAGTTTTCTTTTCCTCTCATCTCTCCCCGTCCCTTTTTCCTTTTGTATCCTGCCTTTTAGATTGGAAGCCTGAGAACAGGGACCGTCTTATTTGCTATTTATCTATAAGCGGCTCTGAGAGCTGTTTCGGCTGAAGAGCCGGGTAAAAGTCTTTAAATAAATAAAACAAATGTAAAAATTAGAGGAACACTTAATCATATCAGCCTCCAACATGCAGTCTGAAGTGGTACAGCCCAGACACTGGGCCTAATCTACAGACATCAGGAATGACTTCACGTTCTCTGGAACAAGCAACTTGAAACAGAGAACTGAGCACCCTCCCTTTTTATTAAAAATAAGTGGATCCTCATCAGCTTGAGACGAAACAGGTCCATGCTAGATTGGCTCATCGCCTGAAGGAGAGATAAAGCATCCTATTATTTATTAAACGGGCAATTTCCAAGTAGAAACTGGTTGATGCATTATGGCTCTGTTTCAAATGCACGCACGCACGCACAGAATTTCCTTCTGCATATTAGATTTCATCTAATTCTTCAGATCTTTGTCCTGCAGCAGAAGAGAGGTGACGGCATCTCCATAAGATTTTAATGCAAGACCTTAATTACAGGAATGGGCATCTTGTTCAAGACTTAAGGCCTCATCAGAAATGTATCATAAGCCAGGGGTGGGCAGCTTGTGGCCCTCCAGTTGTCTTGGCCTACAACTCCCATCATCCCTCACCACCAGCTATGCTTGCTAGGGCTGATGGGAGTTGTAGGCCAAAACAACTGAAAGGCCACAAGTTGCTACCCTCCTCATACACTGAAGAGCAAAAGCCAGCTACACACTTTAGGGCAGTTTTACATACTCCATTTGGGGTTTCTTGTCTGTAGTTTGCAGCATCTGTATGAAAAACAAATCATGACCCCTCGTCAGCTCTTTGACTGGGCAAAGGAGAACATCACACAGGTTGCATTTCAATACACCACAAGTAAAGATTATGAACTGGAAGAAAAGTTTCTGAAATGTCGCTTCGAGAATTCAAGACAATTCCTGGGACACAGAAAATTCACGCTGTAATTCCATTAACAAAACACACTGTTGCTACTAAAAGATATTCATTTCAATGCGAATCCAGAAAAGAGACAGTGACTATTAAAGAAGGAGAACTGGAATTGCAAGAAATACGAGGATTTGTTACATGCGTTTATATCTCACAATGGTGGTTAGGTTGTGTTTTACAAACAGATGATCAGAGAGCAGAAGTGTTAGTGAGCTTTCTTCATCCAGCTGGACCAGCAAAATCATTTATGTATCCAGATAAACAAGATGTCCTATGGATACCATCTTCAGATGTTTTGACAAAAGCTGATCCTTGTTGCCCAACAGGGCACTTCTATACACTAACAGACAAAGAGTGTCAAGCAGCAACTTCAAGACTAGAAACTACTGTTATGAAAAGCTCCTTAATTTAGGACTTGTTAACAAAATGTTAGCAAGTAATATTTGAACTGCATAAAATCTGATCAGCATATATACAAGTAAAATGGAAAATCTCATCTATGCACAATAATGGTTTTTCAAGCCCACATCTAAGTAAATCAAAATAACTATGCTAGTAAGAGTCCCATTTTGAAATCAAGTACATGTTTCCAGGGATGTTAAACGTTATTTAAAACAAAAGGAGTTTTTTGTCATTATTCAAGGTCAAACTTCTGTATATTTATTTGAAAAAAATAAAATGGACATGTTTTCCCCAAGCATATTGGTGAGTACCTTTTTTAAAGTACATATTTTAAACTTCTTCTGAAAACAATAGGCCCTGCAACTTATTTTTTAATAAGCAGAACAAGTTCACCAAATCTTAAGCAATTTGCTTTCAGTTGGAAATATTCTTTGATTGATTTCATACCAGAATGACCACCCAGAGGAAGTATCATTATTCTACACAAAATGCAAGAAGAATACCTAATTCAGAGCTGCACAATTATGACAGGGTAGCTTGTACTTGTGCACAATGTTTTATTCAAAACCTAAGTGATAATGCATATTTTCTTAAGATTCGTACAGTGAGATAGCAATTCATAAGAACTATGACGCGTACACACAGAGCGCCCCAAAAGATGTAACTCGTTTTCTGTTAAGAACCCCATTTTGAAAATTGACACATGTATTAAGCACTGTCAGATGAAATACTAAAACAAAAATCATGAAGAATTTTTTTTTTAGTTTTTGCAGAATTCAAGGTCAAATTTTACTATTTGACCTTGAATATATATTTATTCCAAAAAACCACTTATGTTACATATCAAAGGAAAGAGCATTTCAAAGGCTTTCCATCAACACCATGATTAACTTTCTAGGTTCTGTAGAACTGGAATTACTGTAATTTTAATGTTGTCCGACACACAAAAATTAACATTTTTCTTCATATTTTTGATTGCCATATCTCCAAAAGTTTTTGTCCCAGAAGTCTAATTTTTGGAGCAGCTTATTTTCTCAGCAGACCCAACAAGTTCACCAAGTTTTTTCAAAATAGGTGACGGTCAGGTAAATTCATTGGTTGATTTTACATGGAATGACCCACAGGCGACCATGGAGAGAAACTTGTATGAACAGTTAGTGGGTGGTTCTTCTGCCCATATGAGTGAGATTCATGCAATGTGGCTGCAAAGAAGGCAAATGCTATTTGGGGCTGCATTAATAGAAGTATAGCTTCCAAATCGCGGGAAGTGATAGTTCCCCTTTACTCAGCACTGGTTAGGCCTCATCTTGAGTACTGCGTCCAGTTCTGGGCACCACACTTTAAGAAGGATGCAGACAAACTGGAGAGGGTTCAGAGGAGGCCAACAAAGATGATAAAGGGACTGGAAACAAGGCCCTATGAGGAGAGACTGAAAGAATTGGGCATGTTTAGCCTTCAGAAGAGGAGACTGAGGGGAGATATGATAGCACTCTTCCAGTACTTGAAGGGTTGTCACAGAGGAGGGCCAGGATCTCTTCTCGATCATCCCAGTTTGCAGGACACGATGGGCTCAAGTTACAGGAAGCCAGATTCCACCTGAACATCAGGAAAATTTTCCTGACGGTTAGAGCAATAAGACAATGGAACCAACTACCTAGGGAGGTGGTGGACTCTCCCAATCTGGAGGCATTCAAGGTGAAGCTGGACGGCCATCTGTCAGGGATGCTTTGACCTGGATTCCTGCATTGAACAGGGGGTTGGACTCGATGGCCTTGTAGGCCCCTTCCAACTCTACCTATGATTCTATGATTCAACCTGTTCTGGAGGGGGTTGTACTCTCCCTAAAGGATCAGGTATATAGTTTGGGGTACTCTTGGATCCAGCACTCCATTGGAGGCACAGGTGACCTCGGTGACATGGAACACTTTTTATCAGCTTAGCTTGATATACTGTACTAACTACAAACCTATCAGGACAGAGATAACCTGGCTACAATTATCCATGTTCTGGTAACTTCTCATTTACTACAATGCATTATATGCATTGAAAACAGTCCAGAAACGTCAGCTGGTCCAAAATAGAACCATTGAATAGCAAGATCAGCGAATGGCCAATTCAGGCGGGAATATGGGGTGGGTTAGGTTTTTAATGAGATTTTTTTATATTGTTTTAATTATTATATTTTATTGTGTTTTATTGTATTTTAATTGTACATCGCCCAGGGTGGCCGGGTGACCGGCCAGATGGGCGATTGATAAATGTAATAAATAAATAAATAAATAAATAAATATTATGCCAGCGCTTTATGTTCTGCACTGGCTGCCAGTCCATTTCCAAGCTGAGTTCAAAGTGCTGGTAATTAACTTACAAAGCCCTAAACAGCATGGAGCGAGGTTACCTGAAGGATTATCTCTTTCCAGATATACCTGCCCAGACCGTAAGATCATCTTCAGAGATCTTTATCTGGTGCTCCTGCCGAATGATGTGAGGCAGGTGACTACTAAGGGGATGGCCTTTTCAGTGGTGGCACTACAGTTGTGGAATGAGTTCCCCAGAGAGGCTCACCTGGCACCAACATTGTGATCTTTTTGGCACCAGGTGAAAACATTTTCATTTTCCCTGGCTTTTTACCCCTTCAGTTTTACAAACTGTGTTAGTGTGGTTTTAGGTCTTTGTACTCCTGCTGGCTTTATCTTGGTTCCTAGTTGGTTTTATTCCGTTTTAAACTTATGGTTTTTATCCTATGCTTTACTTTGTTATTGTATTAGGGTTTTAAGTTTTGTTTGGTGAACTGGCCAGAGAGCTTCGGCTGATAAACCAACGCCATTTGGAAATGAAATGAAATGAAATAAATAAATAAATAAATAAATGTGACTTGGTTTTTCCCATTCAAGATGCAATCTATCTGTGATTGTAAGCTATCTTTAAACCAGGGCTTGTTGTTGGCTTCCAAGTCGTGGCCTGTGGAGGTAAAATAAACCACAATCCTGGGTTCAGACGTCTCACTAACTGATTCCTGCCTGGTTTGCTTACTCACACAGGGTGGGGAAAAGAAAGGAACATTTACCATCAACATGCAGCTCATTCACACTACGGCTTAATAAGACAGGATTCCTGGCTTATCATTAGATGCAAATGGACCCAATCGCATATAGTTTGTCCCCAACTTTAAAAAAATAAAATAAAGTGCAGCCGTGGAAGCTACAAACTAAGGAGGAATATTGGCATGAGATGAGCGGGTTCTTTACCCTTTCCCGTCATTCCTTTTCCTACTAAAAATACCCCTGCTGCTGCTGCTTTTTGCCCATAAGAGAACCCTTGCATTTGATTTTTTTTTTAAAAAAACCTAAACAAAAAAAATCACCAGGAAAAATAATATGCAACTTGTCCAGTGAGGCCCTGATTGTTAAGGCAAGTGTGTAGCCAACACCCACCCCCAGTCCATTCCCATGTGATCCATTCGGAGGGGAGCGATGCACAGGAAATCTCCTTGTTATGTCCGATCACAGACTGGAGATAACGAAGGGATTCCTCTCCTTGCCTCCGCACAACGCCCCTAGTGGTGTCCAGCCCAGGGGGCAAGTCTTAGGGAGGGGAAGGAGCCCAGTGAGGGAGCCCAAGTCTCCAGCCCAAGTCTCCAGGGGCCAGAGGTTGCCCAGCCATCTCCTAATGGCTATGCTTGCTATACCATTTATTTATTTATTTATTTATTTATTATATTTATACCCCGCCTTTTTTCCTGCAAGGAACTCAAGGCGGCTTACATAATCCTTCCCCTCCTCTCCATTTTATCCTCACAACAACCCTGTGAGGTAGGTTAGGCTGAGAGTCCGTGACTGGCCCAAAGTCACCCAGTGAGCTTCATGGCAGAGCGGGGACTAGAACCCAGATCTCCCGAGTCCCAGTCCAACACTCTCACCACTACGCCACACTGGCTCTCACTACGCCATACAACATTTCAGAGATTTAAGAGGAAGAGGGAAGGGAAGGCAGGTATACGTGTGTGTTATATCCCTCTCCATCCCAATACCATCCCAAGAGAGCCAGTGTGGCATAGTGGTTAGGGTGCTGGACTGGGACTCGGGAGATCCAGGCTCTAGTCCCCACTCTGCCATGAAATTCACTGGGTGACTTCGGGCCAGTCACTGACTCTCAGCCCTAACCTACCTCACAGGGTTGTTGTGAGGATAAATTGGAGAGGAGGAGAAGGACCATGTAAGTTGTCTTGGGTTCCTTGCAAGAGGAAAAAAGGCAGGATGTCAATGTAATAATAATAAGACAGAATCTCTCAAGACTAGTGAAAGGCACAATGCAAGCTTGTCTGAGCGTGGAAAGCTAGGCAGGGTCAGGCCTGGCTATTACTTGGATGGGAGACCCCTCCTCTAGTTTCCTGCATTGAGCAGGGGGTTGGACTCGATAGCCTTGTAGGCCCCTTCCAACTCTGTGATCTATGAAATCTATAAGCCTGCAAAACCTGTGACCAAGCCCAGCAGCCGCACGCTGTGGTCTGCCAGGTATCTGAAGACCCTCCCATTTTTGCGTTCCCAAGCAAGTCACAAAAACAGTGAGCCAAGCTTAGTGGGTCACAAAGTCGCTGATAGGCTTGCAGTTAAGGCTGACAGGTCCAAACCCAATACCATACGACATTTCAGAGATTTAAGAGGGAGGTGGAAGGGAAGGCAGGTGTGTGTGTGTTCTTTCCCTCTCCATCCTAACACCGAATCGCTCAAGGCTGGCGAAAGCCACAATGCACAGAATCCCACACACTGCAGTGCCTCACAGAGCAACCCACCGACCTACACCCCCTGGAACACAACCTGCCACAAACAGGAAGAAGAAGCGAAAGCACCCTGTGCTAAGAAGCCAACATGCCAGGTAGTGCCAGCAAGCGAGCCAATCAACATGGTACAAGGAACAGACAGGACATGACTCAAAATACCAGAATCACCAGCTGACCTGGTATGGGTAAACATTCCCTCTTGGCCATATGGAGGGACCACAGTTCAGCAGTACAGCGCAGGCTTTGCATGCAGAAGGTCCCAGATCTAATCCCTGGCATCTCCAGTTTAAAAGATCAGGTAGCAGGTGGTGTGAAAGACCTCGAACCTGAGATCCTGGGAATGCTGCTGCTGAAAGTAGGCAATACTGGGCTAGGTGAAAAAATAGTCTTACCCGATATATAGGAGCTTTCTTTCTATCATCTGTGTCAGCCTTCCTCAACCTGGTGCCCTCCAAATGGGTTAGATTAGCTGGGGCACGCTGGGAGTTGTAGTCCAACATATCTGGAGGCTGAACTGTGCTCCCCCAAATAGAGCAACTGCTTAGACCAGGGCTCTGGTCTAGACTGGTCTAGACTCTGTCTAGCGGCCATAGGATTGTGCCGTTAGAAATAGAGTGAGGAATCATATCCTAATGAGCCACAAACAAAGGACCAAAAGAAAAAAGTGACAAAATAAAATAACCATAAATTATTACATTTTATAATATTTATTTATTTGTACAATTAAATAAACTTGTGGGGGATATTTCATCATCATGATTCATGATGATTATACTGGTCTCCCTGTTGTGGCCTATTAGGTCATTCCCCCACCTCCAGGTTCTACATGTGTATATGTGTGTGTGTGCACGCATATATTGTTTGCACTGTTACAAGCAATAAGATTTTGATGTCTTGGCTCTGCGATTATTGTTAAAGTTACCCAAATCCATGTCGAGCCCACCACAGCCGAATCAAAACGTTGGTTCCTGAGTTTGAAACTTCCACTTCCTGGCTTTTATGGTGGAGACAAAGGTTCACTTCAGGCCAAGAGCTGAGCCGGCACACAAAACAGCTCTATGGGCTGGATGTGCAGAAATAAGCCAACTGCTTCATGATGACTCGTTTTAAAGTTTAAAAGAGCAACTCTCACCAGTTTTACATGATGGCTGAGCTGCCCTTCACTTTTGTAACTTGCCCTGCCACTTCATTTCCAGTCTTAACAGGGTGAAGGTTTTTCTCAAATAAAACCGTGCACGCACTGAATTCAACTTGTTTCCTTCAAAAGAACCATTTGGAGACTGTCCAGACCACTTTTTGTGATGCTACAAATTGTACCACACACCAGAAAGCAGCAGGCAAGATGTGACCTGTCCCCATCACTGAAGTAATAATTTGAAAAAGAAGGAGAGTGAAAAATAAATCCATACAATAGCTCTGAACAGGGGGAAGAACTATCCTCCACAAGAGAAAACCAGTTTGGGTCTGTGCTGATTTAAGGAGCAATTATTTTGTAGAAGCTTAAACTCAAACACTCATAGAAGATAATCATTCCTAAACATCATGGATGCTTTACTATTTTCTTAGAGAGAGAGAGAAATTGAACAGGGGGTTGGACTCGATGGCCTTATAGGACCCTTCCAACTCAACTATTCTATGATTCTATATGATTCTATGAAATCCCACCAGCATCCTACATCACCAGGCCTACAAATAAGCAACCACTGTATTCATAAAGATCATACATATAATCAAAACGCTGTTTTAAACAGGCAACACATCCAGTGGCTCCAGCTATGAAAATTATTATTAATACCAGCTTGGGTTGTAGTTTCATTATGAACCAACCCCCAAACATAGAACAAACCGCATGAAATGGAGTGGGGGGGGAACCCTTCACTTAGCCCCCCATCCGATTAAATATTATGGTCCATTAAAGAGGCCGGGGTGGAGTTGGGGAGGAAGAGGTATACAACCAGGAAGAAAATAAAAATAAATCCATTAAGATTATAAAGGGTAATCATAAGGAGTACAAACAGTAAGTCGTTGATAAAAGTACGAAACCATTACCAGGCGAGGAGCTGCCGCTGCCTCCAGCTCTTTGTTGTAGGGCTGTGCTTATGTGATGCTATTCCACAACCTAACCCTCTCCCACTACCACGAAGATCCTTCCTCCTCCAGGCCACAGCACCGAATGCCGTACACAAGGCGGAGGCAGGGAGGGACACCCCAAGGGGCGGCGCTTTCCTTGCTGAGTGGCAACACGTCTTGGCCAATGAGGAGTAACCTGAACGCCGCCTGCAGTCAGTGGTGCTTCGCCGCTCGCTTTCGCGGCTCTCGCAGAGGAGAACGGTTAGCTGAGGAAAGGGGGGGGGGGGAATTTGAATATGCTAATAGGTTGGCCGAAGCAGCCAATCAACGTGCTCCGGTAAGGATGCGCCTCTTCCAAGGGACCACCGTGGGATGCAGGAGAGGAGATCGCATCTGATTGGGGGATGATGGAGGAGCCTTGTTAGGATGCCAAGGATGCGCGGTTGATGAATATGGCTTGGTGGGCCAGCTACGGATTAAAGGGGGGGGCGTATAGAAAGAAAGGCAGATTCACACGAGCTCGTGGAGGCCACGTGAAATTCCCGCATGTGTCGCTGGCCACCTGCCGCCATACAGAATTGAGCTCTTTTCCGTGTTACAAAAATGTGTTTGTTTGTTTGTTTGTTTGTTTAATGTAGGTGTGCAATGGGGGAACGCATCAAGCTTAAGAACTTGTCCATGCTGGTGATGACTTTAGCTGGAGAACTCGCTGATCCAAGACAGGGAGTGATGCGTACAGGAATTTATTTTATTTATTTATTAGTAATATTTATTACTAATTAATAGTAATATTAATAATTAATATAATAAAATATCTTAATATAATAAAACATAAAACATCATAGATCTACAGAGTTGGAAGGACCCTACATGGCTATTGAGGCCAACCCCTTGCTCAGTGCAGGAAACTAGAGGAGGGGTCTCCCATCCAAGTAATAACCAGGCTTGACCCTGCTTAGCTTTCCACACTCAGACAAGCTGAGCCAGCGTAAGCCACAGGTCTGGATATTTCATGGAGGGTAAGTTTTAAGCAAGCACAATTTGGGCCTGTGCCCCAGATATTTTAGGTACCTAGCACGCCCCTGGTGGTATTGTACAAATTGGCTTTCGGATTGTCAAATATAAGTGCTGAGCAATGTGTAATTTAACAGGGCAGACCTGCTACAGCAATTGTGAACATAATAAATATACACTTCAAAAAGGATACATTCCTCTTTTAACTAAAACTCCCTGTTATCCTGACATGACCGTCTTAAGCCTTATTGTGAGCTGCAGTTTTAGTCGGATGTCCTTCTCCCTTTCATCTGCTCCCACGTTGAAGGGAATGGCTTTCATGTCCCTGAAACGTTTTAGATAATGAACAAGTGGCTCGGCAGCTGTTAGAGAATGAAAATAGATTATTAAAGGGACATTGAAAAGCAAGGCCTCCATCTCTCTCTCTCCCTCCTTCCCTCTCTCTGCATGCTGAAAATATACCTGAAATATGTTCAAGGAATTCACTCCTGCCTGCTTGATTATTTGGGGAGGGGGTTCAGCTGCCCTTACACTTTCCTCAGACAATGGGAGGGTTCGCACAACACAATAACCCACGCTGCATAGAAAGCTACACTGAAAGCTGTATGGAAAGCTACGCAGTGTGGCTTATAAGCCATTCTAAGCCTGATGCGCCCAGCAATTGGGCATATCGGGGGTACGGTGCCCCCTCCTCCCCCCTCAGTCCTCCCTCAGGTATCCCAGGGCAGGGGTCCCCAATCCCCGGGCCGCGGACCGGTCCATGGCCTCTTAAGAACCGGGCCGCACGGCTGCCGCAGCACCCGGTTTTACCAAAATGCTTGTCAGGGAGGCGAGCAGAGGGACGAGCGGCGGGGGGGGTGCTCGCTGGAGCTTGCGCCACATGACGCCACTGCGCCACACGACAAGCACCCCGTCCTGGCTCTTGGGGTGCTCGCGCGCTCCAGCAAGCACCCCCCTGCCGCTCGTCCCTCTGCTCACCTCCCCGACGAGCATTTTGGTAAAGCTGGAAGTGATGCGACGGGTCTCCTGTCACGTCACTTCCTGGTTCTCCAGCGCTGCTGCCCGGGCCGCACCGCAGGTGAGCGCCTCCCCCCGCCTCCCCGGGCCGTGGAAAAATTTACAGTATTTTTCCATGTATAAGACTATACTTTTTCCTAAAATTGTTAGACTAAAAATTGAGGGTCGTCTTATACACGGAAGTAAGCCAAGGAGAGAACCGCGCAGTTGCGAAACTGCCCAGTGGGGGGTGTCTTATACATGGAGGTGTCTTATAGACGGAAAAATACGGTATTCCACGGACCCGGTCCCTGGTCCCAAAAAGGTTGGGGACCGCTGTCCCAGGGGACCCTGCAGGAGCACAGAAGTTTCCCCCCTCCTCTCTGCCACTTGTCAGCAGAATGGGGGAGAGCCATTGTTTCAGCCTACGCGCGAGTAGGCTGAAGTGATGTCCGCCGCTGCGCCCAGCTAAACAGGCTGGTTGCGGCGGCAGCAGGCAGCAGCAGGAGTCTCTTCCCCACCGCCACCGCCAGCCTGAAATGGCAGGCGGGGATGGGGGGGGGGCGTGGCTGGCCACTGCCGATCCCAGCAAAGCATGCTTGCTCACGAGCAAGACTGTTTGGGCGGAATCGGCAGCGGGATCAGCAAGCAAGCCTTCTCTGCCAAGATCAGCAGCGGTGCCGCCAGATGGGGGGAAGCCGAACCACGCTGTGCTCAGCTGCTGACAGCAGCCCCCAAGTGCTGCTTGGGAACTTTGGGGGCGGCTGTCAGCAGCGCTCGCTTGGCAAGAACGGGAAGAATTTCTTGCCGCTCCTGCCAAGCAGCTCTGTATGAAACCCTACAACAAGCCATGGGCTGTCGGGGTGGCTTATAAGCCCAGAAGCTGGGCTTATAAGCCACCCTGAATAACTGATGGCGGGTTTGTATAGCACGACCACCCGCCCCCGCCCTCGTGGCTTATATGCGGGGGGGGGTGTTGTCCTGTCACGTGAAGCCAGTCAATGGCTTTGCTAGGGAGACAGAAGGGTGGGGGAGATGTCAAGGTTAGGAAATTTGGCATAGAAATTTAGTACCATACATGGGGAACCTTCGGTCTGCAGGCCGAATTTGCCCCGCCAAGCCTCCCCATCCATCCCGGAAAGGCCTCCAGTGAAGCCCCACCCTCTCCCCAATGTCCAGCCCCCTCATGGCTATTGAGTCCAACCCCCAATCAGAGAAGGTTAAGGGGCAGGAGAGGAGCTCAGGAGATCAGGAAAGGAAAGGTCAGACTCCCAACTGAGCCGACGCCTCAAGGTGCGTTCCTCGTGGTGGCAGCTCCGTGGCTTCCCCCTGCCCCTCGCCTCTCCCGACCAGGAGTTAGACGTAGTAGGGTAGCCACTTATACGGCACCCCAACAAGAGGAAACATATCACCCTCCCCGAAAGGACACTGATCTGCATACAGTTTGCATATGCTAATTGAAACATGTAGAAGCATGTTTAGAAATACTTACCATCTTTTAAAACGAAATACAACACATTTTCACCCTAGTGGGAAAGACTGTGACCAGGTGGACCTGTGTGCCTGTGAACAGTCTGTTTGTTCAGGTGCAAGTTGTGGATGGGCAGCTTCAAGATTCCTGCTCGCCCTTCTTAGGAGGGTCTTTAAAAAAAAAAAAAAAAAATCTTTAAGCCAGACTTGGACTGGACAGCCCTTCAAATAGAGGAGTGTCCTCTGCAAATTAGGGCACCTGGTCACCTTAAGTCAACAGGTCTGATGTTTGGGGAAGCACCTGACTTTGAGAACATTGGTTCACCTGCTGCCTCTCCTCTAGCTGCACCCCTTTCCTGAGATGGACCCCCTGAGCAGAGGAAACTGGTCATTTCTAGAAGCCGCCTCCTCCGCCTCCTCCGCCTCCTCCGCCTCCTCCGCCTCCTCCGCCTCCTCCTAATTCAGCCGAGCTGCAGCCTGCTCTAGCAAGTAGAGGGGGCCTGGCTTTGCAGTCCCTTCCTCCCCACCACGGGTAGCCTAGTGGCATCTTTGGGGCAGGACCGGGGCAGAAGTAGGGCCTCACTCAGCAGAATGAGCAGGTGGGCCCCCAAGTGCAGCAGGGCTGGCTTACCACATTTTGAAATAAGTGAAATAATACACATGGCCATCTAAAGAGAGGGCCCCCGTAAGACCATTAAGTCCAAAATTACCTAACTGAACCAGTGTTGTAGCTTCTCCAAAACCTCTCGTCCCTCTCCCCGGGGTCCCAGTGTCCCTGATTCCCAATTATCCACCCCATTATGTGCCCAACAACACCCGTCACCTTCCATATACAGCAGCTTCACCCCATTCCTTACTTGCCAAATGCTGTCCCTGTACTCCATGCACGACCTCTCTCCCTGTGTCCCAGCGGAAAGATTGTGAGGCTGTCCACACACATCAATTATCCTTTTTTCCAAAGAATGTTCTCTACACACATTCAGCAATCAGTTGCAACACATATCTTGATCGTCTCTGTTATGCAGCAGAAACTGCCTCAGGCGGCCTTGGGAAGAGAGAGCAGGGGGAACCACACGTTGTCCACCCTACCTGTCCCCTGGGGCATCTACAGCTGCTGGTGCTGACCAGCTGAAGTGGATGGAACAGTTGGAAAGCGAATGTCAATGTGGAAAGCTCGGATTCGGGCTTGGCTCGTAGCAGCCCTGCCCCAGCCTGGTGCTCTCCAGGTGTGTTGAACTACAACTCCCATCATCTGCAGCTAGCAGGCCAATAGCCTGAATCTTACTTCAACGCTGGCAACGGACAACATCCTCCACTGCTCCTGAGGGCAGCGGGCAGTGCAGGTCTTTGAGGGCCCTTGGGCAAGGCACCCTCAATGGGCCCGCTCCCTCCGTGAGTCTACCTTCTCACTGCCATGATCACCAGCTCCTCCTCCTCATTCTCATAACTGATCGCATTCGCTTGCTTCGCTTGAGAGGCAGAGAGAGCCAGTGAGCAAGCCGGCAGTGGCCTCTACTGCTCCTCCTTCTCACTGGCATCTTTGTCTGGGCCAGAGCGAGAGAGGCAGGTGAACCAGCGGGCGGCAATGGTGAAGAGGAGGAGCCACTCCGGGGGGCTCTAGTCAGCAGGCCCCTGCTGGGGTGTGGGCCTTCGGCAGGTGCCCAGTCGTGCCGACCTTTGACACCGGTCCGGCCCTGGGAGCAGGCCAGCATAGGGGATGCAGGGCAGGCCGCGGGGCTCCTACAGCTCTGTCCTTCTGAGTGGGCTCAGGAGCAACAGCCGGGGGGAGACTGCCACCACTGCCCCCCCCTCCAGCTTCTGCCACCCAAGGAGGACACCTCAATCTACCTAATGGTAGGGCTGGCCCTGTAAACAGTTTCAGTTCCTAGGGTAGCTGTGTCTTCTACTTTACAGAGGACTGTCCTCTATTTGAAGGTGTCCTCTAAAAGGCAGTGTTCTCCAACCTTGGGTCCCCAGATGTTTTTGGCCTACAACTCCCAGCATGCCCCAGCCAGCGTTGCTGGGAGTTGTAGGCCAAAAACATCTGGGGACCCAAGGTTGGAGAACACTGCTCTCTAAGGGACCCTCAGAAGGCAGAGCTGGACCTTGAGGTTACCCATCCACAGCTGGCAGGCACAGGTCACTTGGCCACAGTCTTCCCCACTGTATTGTATGGGGAATTATTTAAATTATTGCAATTATTCCTCAATTTGTACCTATACATACCAAATTAGCAGGTGCAAATCCTATAGAAATCAGTGGCCTCTTTAGTCCTCTTTTCGGGTCATGAATCTCCTCTTTTTGGGGGTTTGCATAAATGGCCACTTTAAATGCCAAAGCAAACCACTTTATTTATTTATTTATTTATTATATTTATACCCCGCCCTTTTTCCCTACAAGGGGAACCCAAAGTGGCTTACATAATCCTCCTCCTCCTCCTCCTCCTCCTCCTCCTCTCCGTTTTATCCTCACAACAACCCTGTGAGGTAGGTTGTTTACAGGGATGGGGACTCGGACTCGGGGACTCGACTCGTGAGTCGGACTGAGTCCCCCCCTGGACTCGACTCGGACTCGAGTCCCAATATTTTTAATAGGACTCGAGACTCGACTCGGGACTCGAGACCAAGGACTCTTCAACATCCCTGGGCTGTGCCAGAAGGAGTGGAGAGGAGTGCGATCGCCGGCGAAGAGTAAGGGCGAAATTGTGATGAGACCTCACCATTCCAGAATGGGGGGCAAACATTTAGAAAAAATCATGTTCCTCAAATGCAACATGCATAGGTTTTAGGAAGTACAGCAAGTTTATTTTTTTAAATCATTTTCCTAAAATGCAACCTTTCAGACATTTTGGGTTTGGCTGCCTCTGCCTGCCTGTCTGGGGTTCCCTGCCTCCTCTGCCTGCCTGGTCTCTTCTTAACCAGTTCCACAGTTTGAATTGTCCAAGACAAACGCCTCTCTGCCTGCCTGCCTGCTTTGGGGTTCCCTGCCTCCTCTGCCTGCCTGGTTATTTTGGGTTTGTCTGCCTGATCTGTTCTTGTCAAAATCAGTGGCAGAGTTTTGAAATAAAAAGGCACATTTGTACCTAGAATTTATTTAAGCCACACATCTGAAGTAGCCTTATTTTGTTGGGAAAAATTTTGATTTTAATAGGGACTCGGGACTCGTAAGTCACCATTTTGGACCAAGGACTCGGACTTGGACTCGAGTCCAAGGACTCGTGACTCGACTCGTGACTCGAAACCAAGGACTCTTCAACATCCTCCACCCAAACTCGCGCTAAGGGGGCTTCCATGGTGGGGGAGTTGTAGGGCAAAACAGAAAAGGTTTTCCCCTGCCAAATTTGAGAGTCTCATGGAAGCGGTGCACTGCAGAAAGGTCTGCCCCTGAGTCTCTGAACCCTGTATAAGGCGTATGATTAATACGTATAGACTCATGGAACTGCAACTGGCTCCAATGAGTCTGCTCCCGGGGCACCTTCTTCAACCCAGAGGCAATTGTTATTTTTCCCATTCTGCCGCCGAAGGAGCGTGCGCACAACCTGTTGCCTTGGCTCTTCTCCCTCGGCTGCAGGTTCTTCGGATCCTCGCTCTCCCGCCTTGATCGCTGGCCGTGGACAGCTTGCTCGCAAAGATGCAGAGGGGTGGGCACGATCTTCCCCGGCTGATCTTCTTCCCTCCTTCAAAGGTGGGGACGCCAGTTGATCCTCAGCCTCACTCCACACTTCGGGGCTCTCTGCAAGCGGCAGGACCCGGCCCAGCCTGCTTGCCGGTGACAGCTTCTCTTGCTCTTTACTCGGGAGTCTGGGGCAGTTCTTCTTCAGATGTACTAGCCCTTTGCAGTCATAGCACCCGCTGTTGGAAGGAATAGAAGCTTCCTGGGGCCGTGACACCCAAGCTTTCAGAGCGCTCTCCTCCGCCACTCTTCACCAACTCCTTTTCCTTGGCATTTCCTCTAGTGTTTTCCACACACCTGGGTAGAAAAACGCGCCCAGCACTCTTCTGCCGGTACAGCCCCATCCGATCCCCCAACAGGTCAGCTTCTCTGGCGGTAGCCAGTTCCCGATCGTGAACTATAGTTGCCAGCTCCACTGGGATGGTAGCATAAAACTGTTCCAGAATCATCAACTCTCTCAGCTCTGCCACAGTGCTCCCCCCCCCCCCCGTTGCCTCGAACCAGGCATCCCAGGCTTACTCCAAGAAGGCCACCCAGGACACGAATGTCTCTCTCGGGAGCGGCCTCTCTGCCCGTGGCAAAGTCCCCAGGAGATCAGCCAGCTCTCCTTTCACTTGAGTTCGGAGAATAGACATTTTCTGGTCATCTCTCACCTCCAGTTCTTCACACGTAATGTCAAATAAAGCAAAGAAACTCATAACATCCTGCCCTGGCTGATACACAGGGAACAGTTTACGATCTGGGAGTGATTGTGGCCTCCCGGGGGTAGCAGCTCCCCCCCCCCCCGCCACTCATGGACAAAAACAACCTAGCCATCTCAATCTGAAGATCCATCCACTCACGCTGGTGGCGGTGAACAGCTCGTGCCTCTTCTTGCCAGTCCACTGAGCCTTGGTCACTGCCGCTGTCGGAGGCACCATTCTCCTGCATGGCTGCTCTCTTTTCATGCCTCTGATCAAACATTCCTGCACCTTCCACTTCCCACTCGCTCCGTCAGCTCTCGTTCTTGAGGGTGAGGCTGGCTCCCTGCAGTCAGAGCCACAGCCCCGGAGCTCTCCGGAGATTCTCTCTGGGCATCTATCTTACCCTAATCTCTTAAAAACAACAAACCTCTGCTTTGTGTGTATCAAAGGCTCCATCAACCCTCTTCTCTTCCCCACAAGCGCCTTTTCTCTATGATTCAGTGTCGGATCCAGCCGCTTGCCCACCATGTGAAAGACTTGACCAGTCCTTACTGCCCTTTCCCTGGGCCCAACGGTTCTGCCCCCTGGTCAAGGTACTGGATTTTAGCACTGATCAATAGAGAATCAATAGAGAAAACTGCTCACACCATTCAGGTTTAAAACAAGAGAAATTTATTTAGGATTAAAAGGTAAAAGGTAAAATAAGAGCTGGGAAGAAGGGAAGGGAGAAAACAAAATGCAAAGTTACTTTGATACACACAATCAGAGCTACCAAAACAACAAACTACTATTCCTACAGATACCCAGGCCAGCCCACTCTGCCAGGGGGTCGATCTCTGCAGGGCCCTGCCTAAGCAGCAGCCCCCTCCACCCTTTGCATCACCTGGCCAGAAGAAAAGACACAGCATTCCCAAATAGACATTCCTATAATCCCCCCCCCCCAAGACCATGGCTTGATTGCCTCTAGCCAATCCAGGGCACTCTGGCCATGCTCAATTACCTCATTGCCCAAGATCTCTCCTAATAGGTTTCAGCTGTAAATCTCACCTGCCCTCTTGATGGGCCCAGCTGTAAATTCCTCTTACACTCCGGGACCAACAGCCTTGAGGGCAAGGCGCGGTAACTCTCTAAGATAAGGGAAAGAGCCATCTGGCCCAGGGAATATGGAACAACTATTTCTGTTAGGAAAGTTATTTCTGCAATCTACCCACTATTTATACTGGCCTTTCCACAGAAAGAACAGGCCTCCCAGCTTTTCCTTCACAACCTCCACTTCAAATGGTCCATTGTCTCCCAACAAAGCGGGGGCTGAGGAGAGAGCGAGAGAGAGCGCCTCTGGAAAGGACAAGTTGGATCGCAGCGTGGACCGTTGCTTCGGTTTCCTTTCATCCAAAAGAACTGGAACGGGAAGGAAAAAGACGCGAAAGGACAAATGTACAATTTTAAGAAAACAAGTTATTTTTTTCTCCTCCTAGTGCCAAAGATAGCAACAGGCATCTGATGATCCGCACAAGGGAGAGGCATGAGAATATATCCCAGGAAGGGCATTCGCTTCTTCCCGGCGAACAAGAGGTGAAGCTGCGAATGAGATGCCTGCTCTTGAACTAGCTCCTGCAGCTGAAAGGGGATGGAAGCTTTTGAGCATCACAGAGCTCTTCTTTGGGCCAGGATGAAAGGGAAGGGGGACCCGGCCTTTCCTTCCTGCTTGCAGCAGCGACCGCATCCCAAATGCCAATGGATGTAAACATCTAGGAGCAGCGAACGCAGCGGCGATGGGGCAGGAAGGAAGAGGGAGCAGAATGCTGTTGGGCCCAGCTCTTTAGAAGCGGAGACTTCCAAATAGTGACGGAGAATGCTAAACAGCTTGAGCTGTTGCAGGGTGGTGGTGGATACTGCTGGGAGCTGGAGGAGGGCCAAAGCATCCACTTAGGCCTACAAAGGAGAAGAGGAGGAGGTGGTACTTAGCCTCCCAGACTGGGATGTTCCCTTTCACTTCTGATCGCTGTTTGCACTGTACTGCGAGCCTGTTGTTGTAGTTCATTGCATCTCATGCACGAAGCGAAGCTGCCTTCTGTCATTGGCCTATCTCGCTTGTCAGCAAGGCGGCAGCTACGCTCCAAGGGCTCAGTGGGAGCAGAGGTCCCTTTCCCAGCCCGGCTGCTAGATCCTTTCAGCTGGAGGAAATGCCAGGGCGGCACCGAGCCACCCTGGGTGAGCCTTTTGCGTGCAAAACATGCATGCGTTGACATCCCTTGCTGTTTTGCTTGCTTTAGAAAAGAAGGCAGCTGAGGGCCCGGTCCACCTAGACTCAGACGATGGCTGGGTTCAGACAACACGACAACCCACAATCAAGGGCTGGTTATGGGTTAAGTGTGGGTTGCCGTTGAACCGTGTGTTGCTGTTGAAATGTGGGTTATCGTGTTGTCTGAGCCCAGCCAAGATAACAAACCATGGTGAACAACCCATGGTTCACAATCCAACAACAAACCATGGGTTCTCTTCATGGGTTGTTCGTGGTTAACAAGTCATGGTTTGTTAGCGCAGCTGGGTTCAGACAACATGATAACCCATGTTTCAACAACAACCCACAGTTCAACTACAACCCACACTCAACCCATATTCAACCCGAGAGTGCGCTATCGTGTTGTCTGAACCCAGCCAAGATAACAAACCATGGTTCACAACCCATGGTTCACAACCCAACAACAAACCATGGGTTATTCGTGGTTAACAAGCCATGTCTTGATGGCGCAGCTGGTTTCAGACAACATGATAATGCACAGTTCAACAACAACCCACACTCAATCCTTAAGTGTGGGTTATTGTGTTGTCTGAACTCAGCTGGAGGAAAATGGAATTGTCACAAGAAGCATCCAGGCTTCCAGCTTTCCCCATAATCTGCTAGTAATGTTTGTGGGAGGACTTGGCCCAGACATTGGACCCTGTGGTCTGCCCATGTTTGTATCCAGCAGGGTCCCACTGACAAGAGCGCCCTGGACTTCCTCCTCCTCCTCTTGCAACCTGCTTGTTCACTTTCTCTTTGGTCCACACAACGGTGTTGGTGAGGAGGAGGACCAGGAGATGCCACGGCCTTCTTGCTCACTGGCTCTCTGCCTGTCAAGCAAGCAAGTGGCGGCCATGATAAGAACGAAGATGAGAAGAAGCAGCAGCTGGTGACTGTGGCGGTGAGAAGGTAGACTCACTGAAGGAGGGGGCCCATTGAAGGTGTCTTGCCCAAGGACCCCCAAAGACCTGGATCCAGCGCTGACGGCACGACACTGCAAATGTTCAAGGAGAGATATGTAACGGCGTACCAAAAACTGAAACCCCCCCTCCCGCTAAACGTTAAAAAGTATAAGGGACAAGATAGGGACGGTCACAAGTGGGAAATACAAAAAGTGATATAAGAGTCTCCGGTGAAAACACATTGTTTGCTTGTTACAGCCATGCCCACAACAAGCAAGGCGGCCCAGCGATGCGCACACAGGTTTTCACGCACTGTATCCTAAGGAAACGTGATCGCTGTGACTGGGGCGGCAGCATCAACCAAGAGCATGATATTGGGAGGTGTGGAGGCAATCCCAGAGGGGAAAGTCCCTCTGACTGAGGGGAAACCCCTTAATCCTGAGGGTGTGGCTGTACAGAGGCTGCTCAGAGACCTTTATGATGCATGCCACAATGCTTATAGCCTCCAGTTTTTACCTAAAGCCAGCATTGGCAAGGATGGCAAGGTGCACAGTGCCATGGCTGCATGGTGTACTTTGATTTTGTTACTTACAACTATGGAGGAGACAACTTTATATAGTGGTTTCTTTGCCCTTTGGGGATCCTTTTTAGCCCTGGGCAGAATAGCTGTCTTGGCAACAGTCCTCTATTTCATCTGGGCACTTCTGCAAAGATTCCCTGTGTGGGATATGACTTACGACTGGCTCCAAAGAAGTTGCACTCGTCCTTTGGGCTTCCCAGACATTTTATCCAAGTTTTCATCCATCACAGAATGGGTAAATATTATATTAGTTGCTTTGGCTGGCCCACTGATCTATGAAAAAGCAGTCATGGCTAAGGGTAAGGTGACATTTCTCAACAACGGGGTGAATTCACATGACCCATGGAATTTGCTGGACCTAAAATTCTCTGATTAGGGAGCCAAAATTGTATAATTGGACGAAAGAAAGAAAAAGAACACCTCATTAATTCTGATTCGGTTATTCTGGTTTTCAAATAATTTGGAACAGTTCGATATGAAAACAAGAAAAGGAAGGACATGGAGATATTGTCAAGCTGTCTTAAACCTTTCTTGAGTTGCTCATGAGAACTAGAAACTTGATAATTCAGAACATTGAATTGCGTGTTCATCAGTGGGTTCTGTGCAAGCACACATCCCTTGGGGAAAGGGAACACCAACATGTGGATCTGATAAAAGAGAGAGGGGTGAGGGGTGCTTTAGCACCTGGATATGGGGAGGCAGAGATGTGAGAGTTCTTGACAGATGACTCTAAGGAGAGATGAAAGCCTTATAAAATGGCTCAGGTGAAAATGAAACCTGGGGAGGGGGCAACGAATGACTGTGTGCCTGCTGTGAGTGGGAAGTGGAGAGGCGCTCCACGCCATCATCATCTGTACAACCAGGCCTCTCATCGTTTTCTTTCTTCATGGCAGGCCCTTCAGGGCATCAGGAGGAGACTGCAGCAGTTCTGGCAGCAGGAAACTGCAGAACAGAGCGAAGGTAACCGTCTTTCTGACCCCCCACCCCACATCTGAAGCTGGAGCTCCCACTCATTGTTATGAAAATTTATATCCTGCCTTCCTACAGAGACTTTACTCAGCATGTCTCACAGTTTAAAAAACAGAACAACCCATTTCCAGATAAAACCAATAGCAATAGCAACAACTGTTTAGAGCAGTGTTCTCCAACCTTGGGTCCCCAGATGCTTTTGGCCTACAGCTACACTGGCTGGGGAATGCTGGGAGTTGTAGGCCAAAAACATCTGGGGGCCCAAGGTTAGAGAACACTGGTTTAGAACATTATAGAAGAGGCAACGTTGAATTATTATAAGCCTGCTGGAAGAAAACTATCTTGGTGATGTGAACAGCCCTGAACAGCCGGATCTCGTCTGATCTGGGAAGTTAAGCAGGGTCGGGCCTGGTTAGTCCTTGGATGGGTGACCGCCTTGGAATACCAGGTGCTGCAGGGAGGGACCAGAGCTCAGTGTGAGAGAGCACGTGCTTTGCATGCAGAAGGTCCCAGGTTCGGTCCCCGGCATCCCCAGGCAGGGTTTGGAAAGAATCCTGCCTGACCCCCTGGAGAGCCATTGCTGCCAGTCAGTGCCGACAATATAGGCAGTCTCCGGGTTACGAACGAGATCCGTCTGCCTTTAAGTCGAATTTGTCTTTCATCTATGGCATCGTTACTCACTCAGGTCTTTCCGTTCCTTTGCAGGTGCTGCGCAGCAGCTCTTTGCCAGGCTGCCCGGCAGTGTCCCCCGGAGCACTTACGTGGGCTCCATCCGTCGGCTGCTCTGCGATGATCCAGTCGGCACGGTGTGTGCGCATGCAGCTCAGAAGGTGGTGCAGCTGATGCACTCTCAGGGAGCAGACAGCCGTGGCCCCGCTGGCCACCGGTTCCTACTCTCCCCTGTGCCGTGCATGGAAGGCCCCACCCTGCCTGGTATCTCTGCTGCGAGAGGCCACGTTTCCTTCCTACGAAGCGCCAGTGAGCCTGTTTCCCGCTCCAGCCATCTTCTCCTTGCCCCAGGGAGACCAGCCTCATGCAGCATGTCTCCGTACGTTTCCGACAGCGGGAAAAGAGAAAACGTTTCATGTTCGAAAGGACGTTCCCCTCGCCTGGGAGGAATGGAGTGACTTTTCTAGGGATGAAGGTGGCCCAGAGGAGGACCTCTTCACCTCATCCTCTACCACATGTGAGACATTTCTCCTTAGCCAGACAGAGTCCACTTCCGGCCTCTCCGAGTTCTCTTTCAGTTGCTTGAAAGGCCACAGATCCACCAAGTGCCATAAACAGTGGAAGGGCCATCGAGACTCCTCCGGGACTGAGAGTGAGGCATTTGCAGAGTCCCAGAGGAGCGAAGGTGAGAGTTCCTTTCTCCGGGCGAGGATATACTCCCGGAGCTCACTACGAGAGGCCCGCCATAGCAGAGTCAATGAGAGCAAGGTGATCATCCCACATAAGCTCCTGCAGTTTATGTGTACAGATGTAAAGAATTGCCTGGAAGCCCACTTGAGGAGTTGGGCTACGAAGGATAGGTGGGGGCTTCCCAAGCTGATTCAGGATTGTCTGAGGGCAATTCGTTCTCCTCCACTTGAGTCCCACGCTGGACAAAGAAAGCATTGTGGACGTCATGGAGTATCCCACCAGCAGCATGAAATGAATACCAGTTCTGAGGGAGAAGAGGTCAAGGCCAGGAGAAGGGAATCAGGGAAGACCTTCTTCCAAGGGAATCAGGGAGCAACACCACCTGTGGGCGTTGAATTAACTGTTTTCTTATGGACTGAGGTAAAGCTGCTGTTCCTCTCAGCTGAGCCCCAGGATCTTCTGGAGTTCCACATCCAGCACAAGAAAATCCAGCATGCTTGGGGAATGCCTTTCATTGTACTGAAGTCTCTGCATGGCTTTGCCCCATTTCCACCTAAGCCAGAGAAGCGCACAGGAGAGGGTGTGCCCAGGTCATGCCCACGGGATAGAGGAGAAGTACAAATTATTACTCAGAGTCTCCTTTTCCTCGGCCCTGACAGAAAGAGGCACCTGGATGCCCACCTGAGACATATAACTGCAGAGCACAGGTGGGGCCTTCCGGAACGGGCTCAGCAATCGCTGAGGGCATTTCTGCCTCCCAGAACCCCTTCCCGATCTGAGCAGGATCGGCTGCGCCCTCTTTCGCCTCATCCCTCCAGATCATTCCAGGTGGCTGAAGCTGCTTCCCAGCCTGAAAATGACCATGAAGAACCACTGCGCGAGGATAAGGCTGGAAGGGAGGCAAGGGAGACTCCAAGGAGGAAAGTCTACCATGAGGAAGAGGAAGCAGTACTGACAGCTGCCATGAATTTCGTATCTCTCAGGTGACGTTGCGTTTCCTCACAGATGAAGCCCCAAATCTTCTGGAGTTCCACACCCAATGCAAGAAACTGCAGCATGTGTGGGGCCTGCCCTGTGCTGTGCTGAAGTCTCTGGTTGCCTTTGCCCCCTTTCCCCTCGAGTCACAGAAGCGCCAGCCAGCCATGGAAGGAAAGATGATAGCCCATAAGCGTCCATGGGCTAGAGGGGAAATACACACTGCTAGACAGCCTCGCTTCTTCCTCAGCCCAGATACAAAAGAATGTCTGGAAGCTCATGTGAGGAGTATGACTGCAGAACACAGATGGGGCCTCCCGAAACATGCTCAAGCAACACTGAAAGCCTTTCTGCTTTCTGCACCACCTTCCGTCTGCCAAGGTGTCCAAGCCTTTGAGGAAGGAAGCACCTCAAGCGGGGTCTCCCAGAAGTGTGTGGAGATGCAGTTGGAGACTTTCCCGACTGTTGCCGTGTACTCTTGGAGACGTATAACACTGATGACCAGGCAGCCTCTGCCCAAGTTAGTGCCCCCCGGCTTCAAGCCCTCTCAGCCCCGGAACTTCTTCCTGCCTTTCGTGCACGCCGAGGATGCCAAGAGGATGGAGGTGTCCATGCGGCGCTGCCACCTGGGCTCTCTCTGGGGACCGGGGACACGCTACGTGGAGGCCTGGAGTGTCGTGACTGCTCGGCCACTCTCCCAACCCCGCTGATGCAGCGGGGCGGCTCTCGAGTTCTCCCAGGCTCAGACCCCGTTTCTCCAGTGATGGGAGTGAGAGTCCTTGGAGCTGCACGTGAGAAGGAGGAGGCTCCAGCAGGAGTGGAGCATCCCAGCCTTCGTCCAGAATACTCTCAGGGCCTTCACGCAAGGTCTCCCCCGGGGCCTACCCTCCGCAAGACCCAGATCGACGTCCACAGCCTGGAGCAGCAACTCTGGTTCCTTCCCCAGGGCACCCGCAGTTGCCTGGAGTATCACATCCAGAGGCTGAAGCTGCAGAGGCACTGGGGGCTGCCCCAAAGGGTCCTCGACTCCCTGCGGCCGCTGTTTCCAGAAACGGGAAGTGGTGGCCTCAGCGGAGGGAAGAGGATGCTGCTGATGAGAAGCTTTTCCCCGGTGCCCAGCCTTGTGGCTCGCACAGAACCTTGGGCTGCGGATGCCGTAAGTCTTGAGCCGGCCAGGGAGGAAGCCGGAAGGATGGGTGCTGTGGCTTCACGTCGAGCTCGGCTGTGTCTCGGACCACAGGAGGAAGCCTTGGTGGGGGTGGGGCTGCACCTGGCTAAGAAATGCGTGGAAGTGCGCCTGGAAGCTTTCCCCGTCATCCCTCGACTCTCTCGGCAACGTGTGTCGCTGCGCCTTCGCCAGCCGCTCCCCAAGCTCATCCACCCTGGTCTTCGGCCGCTGGAACCCCGCAGCTCCTCCCGCTCGTTTGGCCTGGTGGGGACGAGCCGGATAGAGCTGGCCTTGCGGTGCAGCCACCTGGCCTCTCTCTGGGGACTGGGGACACGCTCCGCGGAGGCTGCTGCTGGGATGGTGCCCAGGCTGCTCTTCTGCCCGGCCGGTCTCAGGGCGGCCGCCTTTGAATTTGCAGAAGCGAAGACACCGTTCTGCCAGGGGTCTCCCAGAGAGGACTTAGAGCTGCACGTCTGGAAGAAAACGATACAGCACGAGTGGGGGTGCCCTTCCCTTGTGCAGAGGTCGCTCTGGGGCTTTATGCGAGAAACGCCCACGTTGTCCCATCCTTCTCAGACTGTGACTCAGACCTACGTGCTGCCTCAAGAGCTGGCTTTCCTTCCTCGGGGAATCAGCAACCACCTGGAATTCCACATTCAGAGGATGAAGCTGCAGTGGAGGCGGGGCTTTCCACAGAGAGTCCTCGAGTCCTTGAAGCACCTTGTCCCCCTTGCTCCTTTGAGAAGGGCTCCGTTTCCTCAACATGGCAACAAGGAAGAGGAGTTTGCAAAGGCTGAGCTCAGCACCGGAGAAGCTCAGACAGAGAACGCAGGGTGGGTGGAGGCCCGCAAGATCCGCAAGAAGAAAGGTGGCTTGCAGGACCACCTGAGGAATCCTCTCGAGGGCCATTTCAGAAAAAAGTCTCTGGAGATTAAATTCCAGTTGATGGTGGGCTATAACTTGGCATCTGCCACCTGCATCAAAAAAGCCCCTCTTCCTAAATTTCCCTCCTTTTCCTTAGCGGTGAGACCCAGAACGGCTTCTTTGCTTTTTGTGGAGCAGGAGACTCTGGCCAAGATTCAACTGAACATCAAGTGCAGGTACCTTGCGTACCTTTGGGACCTACCCAGTCTGCACACTGAATCTCTGAACAAGATGTTTGGAAGAGTCCCAGAATGGCCACTGCCTGGAAAAGCCACCACAGTAAGAGGTTCACTGAAGGTGCCCATGCTCAGTAAAGGAGCCACGGGGGAGGCCATCTACCCAAAGAGACTGAAGAAGACAAAATCTATGGGCTCTGGGGCAACAGACCTCAAATCCTCTAAGCTGGGCCCGTCTTTCATCACAAAAGAGGCCTCAGATCTTCTGGAAATGAATGTCCAGCACAAGAAGTTGCAGCATGTGTGGGGCTTGCCATCCACTATTCAAAAATCCCTTCGTGCATTTGCCCCATTCCTCTCAGAACCGCAAAGGGCTTCCACGGGACTGGGCATGGCCACCACAAGTCCATGGGACAACATACATGTGAAGGTCAAAACAACCCAAAGCCTGGTCTTCTTGGATCTGGAGACAAAGGGGCGCCTGGAGGCACACGTCAAGAGCCAACGCGCGGCACACAGATGGGGCCTTCCCAAACGGGTTCAGGAGTCGCTGAAGGTGTTTCTGCCTCCTGTGTCTCTTTCCCCTGTGGAAGGAAGCAAGAGGCAAGCACAGACCCCACTCTCCACTTGCAGCCAAGACTTCTAGGCAGCTGCGACTGTGAAACAAGCCCAGAGCAAGAGAGTAATATTCTGGCACACGGACTCAGCCGGAAGAGTTCCACCCCAGAGAGGCCTAGTGGAGGAGGGTGGCAACTGGCAGCTCCTCCTCAAAGTTGGGGGACATCCTTCAGAGCCGCTTCAAGGAGAAAGGCACCAAGATAAAGCACGACAGTATGGAAGAGAGATTCCAAAGATGGAATTTGACCAGGAGACAACAGCGACAACAATGTTCCTTACAAAGGAAGCCCGGGAATGTCTGGAATCCCATGTACGGCACAAAAGGATCCAGCACATCTGGGGGCTGCTGTCTGTTGTTCGAAAATCCCTACACGCATTTGCTCCATTTCTCTCTGAGCCACAAGGAGCACAAAGGCTAGAGCGGCAGTGTGCATCACCACGGAGAGATCAGGAGCCCCAGAAAAAGTGAGGGGTGGTGTCCAGAAGCCACAGCCTCTGGCAGAGGCGATCATCCCACATAAGCTCCTGCAGTTTATGTGTACAGATGTAAAGAATTGCCTGGAAGCCCACTTGAGGAGTTGGGCTACGAAGCATAGGTGGGGGCTTCCCAAGCTGATTCAGGATTCTCTGAGGGCAATTCGTTCTCCTCGACTTGAGTCCCACGCTGGACAAAGAAAGCATTGTGGACGTCATGGAGCATCCCACCAGCAGCATGACATGAATACCAGTTCTGAGAAAAGTCACTTCAGCTAGCCACATCCAGGGAAAGAGCCCCAAGAAGGTTGAAGAAGGACAAGCACCAAAGGAAGCGAGCAGTGGCCACAGGTGCAGGCGCTGAAGTGACCGACTTCATGTCTCGTGAGGTGGAGCTGCCTTTCCTCACAGATGAGGCCTGGAAACTTCTGGAATTCCACATCTTGCATAAGAAACTCCAGCATGTATGGGGCTTGCCCTCCACTGTGCTGAAGTCTCTGCATGTCTTTGCCCCTTTTTCCCTTAAGGCAGGGAAGCACATTGGAGAGGGTGTGACCCAGACTCGCCCATGGGATGGGGGAGAAGGGCGAGCCATTGTCCAGGATGTTTTGTTCCTCAACCCAGACACAAAGGAGCGCCTGGAGGCCCACATGAGGCGTATGGCCACAAAGCACAGGTGGGAATGTCCAAAACGGGTCCAGCAATCGCTGAGGAGATTTCTGCCTCCCGGTCCCCCTTTCCGATCTGGAGTGGACCGACTGCAGCCTCCTTTGCTTGGTCAGAGCAAATCGTTCCAGGTGGCTGTGGAGAATTCCCAGTCTGATGACGACAAGGAAGTCTTAGTGGAAGAGGTCAAGGCCAGGAGAAGGGAAGCAGGGAAGACCTTCTACCAAGGGAATCAGGGAGCAACACCACCTGTGGGCGTTAAATTAACTGTTTTCTTATGGACAGAGGTAAAGCTGCTGTTCCTCTCAGCTGAGCCCCAGGATCTTCTGGAGTTCCACACCCAATGCAAGAAATTGCAGCATGTGTGGGGCCTGCCCTGTGCTGTGCTAAAGTCTCTGCTTGCCTTTGCCCCCTTTCCCCTTCAGTCACAGAAGCACCAGCCAGCCATGGAAGGAAAGATGATAGCCCATAAGTGTCCATGGGCTAGAGGGATAATACACACTGCTAGACAGCCTCGCTCGCTTCTTCCTCAGCCCAGATACAAAAGAATGTCTGGAAGCTCATGTGAGGAGTATGACTGCAGAACACAGATGGCCCCCCCCAAAACATGCGCAAGCAACACTGAAAGCCTTTCTGCTTTCTGCACCACCTTCCGTCTGCCAAGGTGTCCAAGCCTTTGAGGAAGGAAGCACCTCAAGCGGGGTCTCCCAGCATTCAGGGCAGTGCTACCAGCAGGCATCACCTACATCTCAAGATCAAGGCTCTGGAGAAGCAGAGGGTGAATGCCACATGCAACCAGCGTCTGGTTTGCTGCGAAAGACACATGATGATGGGGGAGGCAGAAGGGAGGGTGGCGGCACCTTCTCCGTCTCCAAGGAACAGCGCCCTTTGTCTCCAGGGGGCACCTCCCAGTTCAGCACAGAATGTGAGTGGGAGACAGTGGGAGACTGGGACAGCGACGAGGACGGGATCGGCTCAAGTGAGTGGCTGGGGAAGGAGAGAGGCAGCAGCAGTGGTGCAGAAGAGACAGCTGGAGAAGAGACGGGGAGCCTGAGGCCTGCAGATTCGACAGCCTCAAGTATCACCAGAGAACACTGCCCCTTCTTCAACAGCCCCACTTAGAGAAGCAAAAGCCATCCAAAGGGATGTGAAGCTACACGGCACGCCAGCAGAAGCAGCTCCTGGACCATCCGGACACCTCACTGCACCACCATTGGCAATGGATGAGGTTCCAGAAGCCCCGGTGCCCCCCAGGCACCGTTCTGCATCCCCAAAGAACAGACCGCTCTTTGGGACACCAAGAGGCAGGGAGATCCCCAGGACAGAACAGGTGCCCAGCAAAAGATCTGGGGAACTCAGCCACTGCCCTCAATTTGTAGGTGGTGTGTCTTCCCCTAATGAAAAAATGTCCATCATTGGGAGAATCCTGGAGAGAAAATTGTGCCTGCAGCAAGGCCTGTACCTCTGGAGGCAATTCTCGGTGTCCCCAGAGAGTGTGGGCTCTGGGAAGGAAGCGCATGCTTCCTTCAGCATCAAGGAGACAGGGGTCTTGGAGTCTGCCACTGGGGGAAAAAGAACAGTTGTGGGAGAAATGTCCACCATCGGATCTGAAGTTGGAATGCACCAAATTTCTGGGAAGGAGGCAGAAGCGATGCTGAGCTGGGGAACACCGGCACCCCCCAAAAAACCTTCTGCTGGCCAAGGGGCAATTGCCAAACATGGGGGCAGTCTGCTCTCTGGGACACCAAGAGGGAGCGAAGTCCTCAGGCCGAGCAAGGGGTCCGGGGACCGTGGTCACCACACTCCATTCGTAGGCGGTGTGTCTTCCACGGATGCAAGATTGTCCATGCTTGGTAGCATCCTGGAGAGGAAAATGTTGCTGTGGGATGGACTACACATCTGGAAGCAGAGCAGTAGAAGGCTAGGGGTTGCTCTGGAAGCCAAAGGAACTGGGAACCTTCTTGGGGTGTGAGGAGCAGAGTTCTGGGAAGGTTTTTGGTTGGGTGTTTATATTTTGTACAACATTTGCACCAATAAATTTCTACTTTAGTAGCACTGTGTTCAGGGACTGCAATGCTTGGGGGGGGGGCGTGTCCTGCTCCTAGGGCTGGTCTGTGCGTCGCTTGTTTCTATGGTTCGGTGCTGGTGGATAGCGAGGTCTGAACCCTTGAGCGGTGACCTTGCTCGGCACAACGTGCTCAAGGCTGGACGTGTTCTCTGTGCCTTAAGAAAAGAAGAAGAGAGAAATGACTATTCTGTTCCAGAGTAACCCAACGACTACAACAAGGAAAGCTGAATTCTCCAACCCATATGAATTATGCACAGTTTGAGACAAGAAGATGGTCAACTAGGCCAGCAGTTCTGCTCCCAAACATAGGTACTTTCCACTGAGGTGCAGCTGCTGCAATTCCTTGACAGGCTTTTAAACTTAAATCCCCTGTGGAATGAGACCTTAATAGTGTCCCACTGCTAGGTTTGCAATTAGCGATGGGCAAGCTCCCCGAGCTCTCCTTGGGCTGACTTGGAAATGAAACAATTCGGAAACACTACAGTTCCTGCCATGAGCCAATGGAAAGGGCTAAGGCAGTGATGGCGAATCTATGGCACGGGTGCCACAGCTGGCACGCAGGGACCTCTCTGTGGGCACTCGAGCCATTGGTTACCAGATCGCGAAAACACTGTCCCCTTCTGCAAAACACTAATGATTTTGTTCTTTCTCACAGTATGGAACAGAATGATTTTATTCTAGAATTCCTGTTACAAAATTCTTTTCTACATTGTTATCACATTTAAAAGATTTTGAAGAATGATGCACAGAGCATGGCTTGGATGTAAAGCCCTAACAGTTGACCTGAGTGCTGCATGTGTTGCTCTCAAACTAACGGAGTATGAGCCAAGGTTTGACAAATTATCAGCATGCATGCAATAGCAAAAATCACATTAATTGTGCAAAAGCATGCCCAATGCAAACTTTTACCTAATGCAGTGTTTGCAGTCCAAGACATAAAGTGTTTAAAATGTGTTAAGCACGTTTAGTTTTCTTGTTTATCTTGCTCATCCTAGTACAGGCTGACTTTTACTTTTACTAATCCGACACCTGTAGAAGCAGGGAAAGGACCCGGGGTAAAGCTTGCCCCATACAATTTCAGTCTGGCATATAATCATATTACAAGTTGAGAATCCCTTATCCAAAAATACATGTGCCTAATTATTTAAAAAGTTTGTATAAATTCCCTTCAGGCTATGTGTACAATGTAGTACTATAATAATGTACTATAATAATTTTTTGAGTTGATTTTTTTTTCAACAAAAAACTGTTTGTATCATTGAAAGCTCTGTCATTGTGTTTTTCTTTTCAGACAAAAGATGTTAATTAGTTTGGACAACTGTATGAGTTGTTTTTCTAAAACTAAAACCTCGGTATTCAGGTTTAATTGCCATGTTGGCACTTTGAAATAAATAAGTTGGTTTTGTGTTGCAGTTTGGGCACTCGGGCTCAAAAAGGTTTGCCATCACTGGGCTCAGGAAATGAATAGCCCTCTCCACCAGCCCCAGAGTACCCTTCCCTTTACTGACCTGCATGCATGGGATGGTGGAGGTAGTACAAGCAGACAGCAGGGAGAAGGAAGAGGTTTTCCTTCCTTCCACCTCCCTCTCCATCATCCTGGTGCACCATGGAACAGGGATGGGAGGAAGAAGAATTACGTAGTTCGGTTTGCCTTTTAATGCACACTTGCCTATAATTTTACACTCTTGAACCACGATGTGAACCCAAATTCAGTTATCCTTTTATATTTACACTTCTCTGAGTTTTACAATGGATGCAGTTCTCCAATAAAAACATTAGTACAAAAGGCATATATTGGGGGAAAGTGCACATAAGAATGCGTGTGTAGGGACGGGACCCAGCATCTCTGCAGACATGCCCCAAGAAGCCATGAGAACTGATTCAACAGGAGGAGAGGGAGGTAGAAACTAGAAAGTGCTGTCGAGGCACCAAGGGCCAGGGAGCAGGAGACCAAAGAGGATATTTATTTATTTTATTATTTATTTATTATATTGATACCCCGCCTTTTTTCCTGCAAGGCACCCAAGGCAGCTTACATAATCCTCCTCCTCCCCTCCCCCATTTTATCCTCAAAACAACCCTGTGAGGTAGGTTAGGCTGAGGGTCAGTGACCAGCCCAAAGTCATCCAGTGAGCTTCATGGCTGAGCGGGGACTAGAACCCGGATCTTCCAAGTCCCAGTCCAACACTCTCACCACTACGCCACACTGGCTCTCAACATTATTGTTCAATTAACCCTAATGACCAAAACCATCAGGTTGCCAAGGGCTCTTAGGGTGCAATCCTATGCATGTTTTTAGACAGAAAAAAGTCCTATAGCTTAAATTTCCTTTGGATTATCCCCCCCCCCCCCCTTCAGAGTAGCTTCTGCTGGCAAAGTAATGTCTAGCTGAAACTTTGGCAAGATTAGATGGCAGCTGGGTTTCCTCCTCCCCGCTGACTAGCACCCAGGTCTCCCGAGTCCCAGTCCAACACTCTAAGGACAGAGAGGAGGAAGTCCAGCTGCCATCTAATCTTTTGGAGGACAGCCAAGCTGGGTCATCTGAACCCGTGGGAACACAGGCTCCTGACGAAGAGGAGGAGGGGGTGGAAATACAGTAATACCTTGGATTGCAAGTAACTTGGTTTGAGAGCGTTTTGCAAGACAAGCATTTTTAAAAATATTTATTTAATTTTTTTTTACTTGATATACAAGCGACGTCTTGCAATACAAGCACTGTAGTACGGCTTAAATTAAAAATCTCTGTACAAATTTTTTTGGGGGGATTTCATTTTGATATAAGAGTGTTTTGGATTACAAGCACGTTTCCGGAACGAATTATGCTCTCAATCCAAGGCATGACTGTACAAGACCCAGGAGGCAGGCATCAGATGAAAAGGGAGGGGCAATGCAGAGCACTCCAAAAGACTTGCAGCTAAAGAGCTGACCACAGAGATAGACCCACCTTGAGGGCAAGACTTAGTAGCCCACTGAGCTTGAGGAGGGTAGGCCGTAGTAGACACAGTCAGTTTCATAACTACTCTCTTTCATGGTGCTCTAACCTAGACTAGAGAACTAACTAAAGCTAACAAAATACAGTGTTATTTTAAAATGACACAAATAGCTAAAACAAGTTAATGCAATGTGACCAGTAAATTAAAAATAACCACCCCACCATGCACTATTTAGAGTTGTTAAAAGCCTCAGCATAGAGGGCAGTCTTAACCTGGGGCTGAAAGGATTGTAGAGTTGGACCCAGGCGGGCCTCAGGGCGGAGCTTGTTTTAGAGTTGGGGGGCTACCACAGAGAAGGCCCTCCCCCTTGTTGCCACCCTCTGAGCCTCCGAGCCTCTCAGCGGCCACTGCAGGCTCTGCACTGGTGACGTTGCCTTGGGATTGCCCTCAGAGGTCTCCGTGCCAAGGGAGCTGAGGCCTCGAGGATAGCCTGCAAAAAGGAAGGGACATTCAGTGAGAATACATGAACCAAACCACTGATCCTTTTATGGTATTCCAGCTATACATATAGCACCAATGAGGAATGAATCCTGACTCTGGAACTGCAGGGTTGGCAGGCGCCAGTTCAGTCTGACTCCTAGGGAGGCAAATTAGAAGGTTGGATGGCTGCTTGTATCACCTGCCCTGGAGGATTTCCCGGGGTGGCTGTCTAACTCTAGCTGGACCAGGGCTATAAGTACCTCCCAAAATGCCTCAATTTAAAGTGGCAGCACATTGAGGGTAAGTTGCTCCACTAGCACTACTACTTCACTACTCCCACTAAATCGCGTGCAATCCAGTTGAAATCCATGGAGGCTACACTGCAGCACCATTCTTGGTGGAGTACACAGTTATCCGATTCTAGTAAGAATTTTATTTTCTAGCTATTAAACACTATGAAAGAAATTTAACATATTGCAGGTATGATACTGTTGGAAATTTGAGCCGCCGGGGGGGGGGGGAACAAAGTTAAACAACCTTGTCCCAGCGGCTGCAGAATGTGCAGTGGAGAGATATGGTGGCGTGAGAAGCGGGTGCCAGGCCAGTAGGAGAAAAGCAAAACAACAAGTCTGTTTCTTTAAACACAGAGGTTTACTAAACTAAGACTTGCAAAAATATGAACAGAACATACACAGAGTGCTATTGTACAAAAAGTGAAAGAGAACAGTATGTCAGACAAAACAGATACAGTCTAGACACACAAACTATCTCTTTACTTACATAATGCTTACTAATCAATTACTCCTATTCCAATTAACTCCTTTTCCCCCCAACAAGAACACAAAGACTTTGCACACCTTTTATACAATACTGTACAGTCACATGCTAGATGATGCAATTCCAGCTGCACCCATATCATGATGTCATCCCAGCTGAAAACAATCTAGCATGACCCCTGCTCCAGATACCCTGAAGACAAAAAACTGTACACCCACTACACTGGGCCAAAGGTGACACTTAGCTCAGGCATGACCTTGATCATGTCTGCCGGTTCTGTTGCTTCTTTGCCCGAAGGCAAATCTGAATATGAAACTCCATATTCCAACAGATACCAAACATGAACTTCCATTACCTTTACATTCAGGTGCAGCTGGACTCCACTTTCCATCCTCACCATTTTCTGCTGTTATGCATGAAATACTTGGTTTTCCAATAAGGGAGAAACCAGCGTTACACTTGTATGTTACTGCAGTGCCATGTAAATATGCATCTCTATCATCACCTGAAATCCTGAATGTCCTCCGTTGGTAACTTAAGGTAGCGGAAAACAAAGGATTTCTGGGGGAAAGAATCAGTGCTAACAGTTCAGGTAGACTAATTGCAAAGCATTGTTATTAGGGCTGTACATGGACTGATGCTATTTTCATTGAAAAAATGTTCAGCTGTTTGAGACAGTCACTTGAAACAAACAAGTAAATATATACCTTGGGATACCTTCTACCACCAGACAGCAAGGAGCAGGAATGAAGTTACTTCTCTAGTCCCAGCTAGGTTACCCATACCATTAAACAGACAATATGGGTTGCCCCCCAAACTGCTAAATCTGTGGGGGCCACATTTGCAACAGAATCGGCAGGACCAGCCATTGCATACTGCTCAATGAGTGTGCAAATACAGGATATTTCTTGGCCAGAGAGAGTTGCATCCAATGGTGCCCATCCACCAGTGGAACACACACCACTGATGGAGGGGATTCCCCCTCATGGCACTCTAGAAGGTTGGGGGACCCTCCAGACTTGATTTGGGAGATGTGCAAGAGGGAAAAGAGGAGGGGGAAGGCCTGTTGCATGAGTAGAAGTCTGCCTGCCTGACACTGTATGTAGCCCTACATTAGTATTTGGAAGTATTCCAAATTCTATAGAACTTGCTTAAACTCTACTTCATATTTTGAGTTTCTTCCTCTGCTGTATCACAGAGCCTGAACCCTTGCCAACAGCCTAATCAGAAGAGTGTGTTTTAAGTATAACCTGCCATGCAAAAGATGTGCAGGGCAACAGCTGTACCAGACAGCAGATACTGGATCTGCTGCCCAGAGTATAGTGGAGAGGGACCATAGCTCAGTGGTAGAGCACACGTTCTTGATTTCAGAAGATCTCATGTTTAATCCCTGACATCCTAGTCCAGGACCTGCCATGGACCCTCATTAGAAAATAGATGTGCAGAGAATGTTTGTATGTGTTTCAGGCCCATGGAGGAACACATTTAGCTAGGGTAGATATGCCCATTCTATATTTTGACAGCAAAATGAGCTTTCTACAGACATTCATTCACGAGTTACTGCATATCCCCATTCGTGTGTCAGTCATCTTGGAAAAGGGCAGCTACGTAATTCATGCACCAGAATGGGGATGACTAGCACAGGCCTGTGGCTCACACTGGCTCAGCTTCTCTGAGTGTGGAAAGCTAAGCAGGGTCAGGCCTGGTTATTACTTGGATGGGAGACCCCTCCTCTAGTTTCCTGCATTGAGCAGGGGGTTGGACTCGATGGCTTGTAGGCCCTTTCCAACTCTATAATCTATGAATCTATGAACCCATGTTTAATGAGTTCCTACATGGCCTGAAACACATACAAACTTCAAGATTCTTTGCGCACGTGCACATACACACACACACACACACACACTTTACAAGGGCCTATGGCAGGTCCAGGACTAATCTACCAATCACAAGGATCTCGGGGAGCATGACAGGGAAAGACAGACCTTGCTGCAAGTAAGAGTAGACTATAGTGGGCTAGACGGACCAATGGTGCTGTCCAGTATAAGCCAGGTTCATGTAGTTCTGATAGGTAGTGTCTTGGTTTCTTTTTAATTTTATTTGATATATCCTGGGTGTGTGTGTGCATGCGCGCACACATGCGTGCGTGCGTACACACACACACACATATTTACATAACACACTTTTCAGCTTGTCACAGTTATGTGGGGCAAAAACCACTTGAAAGTTATGGTTAAGAGATCCAGCAGGGCTAAAATGGAGCCTGACTAAATGGAGCCTGTCTTCAGACTAAAATGGAAATTATTTTTTTTACAGCATGATCCTATGAGGCTGCCTGTAACCCTCCGAACCTGGAGGATTATGGGCAGGGCTTTTTTTCTGGTGGAACTCACCAGAACTGAGTTCCAGCACCTTTTCTTCTATTAACTGCATTACAATTTAATCGCCATCTACTCCCGAGGAAATGTAATCCAAGAGTTCCGGTACCCTTTTCTCCAGAAAAAAAGCACTGATTATGGGCATCCTGTTGAGGCAGGAGGAGTGAGGCGGATAGTATTGCCGCCGTGCTCCCCTTGCCCTCGAAAACATTAAAATGACCAACTTTGGCTCTCTAAATATTTTACCTTTCCTCGTGAGGAAGAGAGGCTGAGGCACTGCCTGGATTCCTTGGAATCCAGCGGTGCCTCCAGAAATGCCTTCGGTTCCCAGCCAGCGCGGAAAGAACCATGCTGGTTGTGAGGTCGCGGGGGAGGGTGCTCTGTGCTCAGACTCCCCACTGTGACCTCGGAAGGTAGTTCTGAGGTCACGGGGGGGGACTCCAAATTATCCTATGGCCCCCCCAGGCAAGGTTAGAGGGCCACAGGATTGCACCCTAGAGGCTTCCAGTAATCAGAGTATATAAACCCTAAATTTGACCCAATCTCACAAATCTGCCTAAAATACAGTGTAGGGAGCATGTGGACAGGCTGGAAAAATATTAAAGCAGCCTCGCTTTCTTGTAACATCACAAACCTAAAGGTATGTGAAGAGGATAGATTATGGTAATACACTTCTGGAAACGGAAGCTATTTCTAGATAAACAAGCAGAAGTTGAATCTGCTCTGTCAGATGGAAAAGTGAGTCTGTATCATCTAGCGGGACAGGGGAAGCACAAGGCTTAAATACTAGAGTAGGGTAGGCAAATCCAGGCACAATCAGCGTGGTTGGAGGAAACAACTGTTATGGCAAGTAATATATTGGACGAGATTAGAAAACACACTGGGCTTTGTACATTGCTTGGAGACAGCAGCAGGGGAAGGCGGTGGGAAAGATGGATGAGAGAGAATATATCGAGGTAAATAGTTACTTCTCACTTATGTTTTCAGAAATAGTCCCAAATTTTCAGGCATGGGGGATTATTCCAATCATATACCAAACCCGGGGCAGACTAAAATATTTGCAATAAATAAGTTACACTGAAATACACTGAGAGAAACCAGAGCAAGCTTAAAGGAAAATATCATCTTATGTTGGCAATATGGAGGTTCTTTGTTCCAATCAACCACCCGTGCCGCCCGACACAACACAACGAGCTGTTTTTTGGCCTATTAATCTGTACCTAAAGAGAAAGAGAAATGTTGCACCGCTGGTTTCATTCCATGTGCAGCCAGCCCTGCCAATTCTGTTGCACTAGCAGTCCAGGTCGCTTCCAGGGCAAGTTCCACTGACCTGCCCCTTCCAGAAAGGAGCATTTCTGCTCATTTTGAGTTGCCCCTGAAGCTCTAAATTGCCGTTGCACAACTTGTGGGAGCCTCTTGGGCAACAGAATCAGCAGGACCGGCCATTGGATACTGCCCAATGAGTGTGCAAATACAGGCTATTTCTTAGCTAGTATGTTTATTTTATTTAGATGTACAGTGATAGCACTCTCAGGGCCACTTACAAAAATATGAAATACTTAAAGCAACAGTTCAAGAACAGTTAAGCAGAACAGCGCAGTAGGGGCATATCAGCAGCCACATTAAAACCAGTTCAGTCAACATTTAAAGCAGGAGTGGGCAACTTGTGGCCCTCCAGATGTTTTGGCCTACAATTCTCATGAGCCCTAGCCAACATAGTCAATAGTGAGTGATCATGGAAGTTGTGGCCCTCCAAATGTTTTGACTTACAGGTTGCCCACTCCCTGATTTAAAGATTCTGGGTAAATAAAGAGGTCTTTGACAGTGTGAAATAAAACATAAGAGTGGGTGGCAGGAGAGGGTTTCTGTGGAGAGTATAACATAGGCAGGGCACCAGAACTGAAAAGGCCCTTTTGCTGGTTGCTACCATCATCATCATCATCATCATCAGGCGATCACTCGTGACCGAGTAAGATTGTCTTCCAGGATAAAAAAATTACAAAGAGGAAATTTTTAAAACGAGGAAATTCTAAAGAAAATTGTGTAGACTCTAGCGATTGGTCCGTAAGTGACTGTGGAGGCCAATTCTAGATCCACACAGCTTCCCACAGTGAGGACACAGGTTACCAGATGGAAGATGGTCCTGTAAAGGATTCGTCTGACGTGCTTTTCACCTAGCACGTTTCTCCCTTTCACCTTGCACTCGGGCTTCTTCAAATAAGAAGACCAAAACACTGGTTTATGAAGCCATTGTATTGCCAACCTTATTGTATGCCTGCGAAACATGGACTATCTATAAACGTCATTTCCACCTCCTTGAAAGATTTCATCAACGTTGCCTCCGGAAAATCCTGCAAATTACTTGGGAAGATAGGCGAACAAATGTCAGTGTACTGGAAGAAGCAAAGACTACTAGCGTTGAAAAAATGATCCTTCAATGCCAACTTCAGTGGACCGGTCATGTTGTTCAAATGTCTGACAGCTGTCTCCCAAAGCAGCTACTTTACTCCCAACTCAAGGATGGAAAGCGGAATATGAGATAAGCTACCAGTTAACTGAATTCTGAACACAGGATTGTTGATTTAAAAAAAAAAAAGCATCCCACAGATCCCGATTCCAACACAAAACCCCTTTTCAATGTTGATTACAGATTGCAAAGATTTCATACAAGAGATCCTGGATGTTCAAAGTCCATTACAGTGGACCTCCTCAGTTCAAGATAAAGCATTTGGAAGCATTCACTTTTGTCACTTCAGGAAGAGCAAAATGAGAAAAAAAGTGAAGAAGCACGGTCATGTGGACCTAAACGTTGCTTTAGAGTCGTCGAAGTGTGGAAACTCTCCCTGTTGTGAGGGGGCGTTCCCTAAGTTGAAATCTGCCGTGGGCCACATGCCAACAGTAGATGGGGCTGGGGCAGAGATTGGGCAGGGCCAGACTCACCTCACACGCACTCTTTTCTCTCTCGAGCACGCGAACATCCAACCATTCATCCATCTCATTTGCTTTGCCCCCCTTTCCTCACTTCCCTCCCCATCTACCTCCCCTCTGTTATGCAATTCAGCTTAGGAAACAGCTTCCATTGGTACTAATAGAAGCTTTATTTATTTATTAATAGTATTTATATACCGCTTTTCTTTTGAAACCAATCCCAGACATATTTGCAAAAGAATAAAAACAAACAAAAGAGGTTCACAAAAGAATAAAAACAAACAAAAAAGGCCACACATACAATATCATGAGGCTGGTATAGAAATAGTTCATAGCTGGGGAGAAAGCCAAAGCAAACAGATATGTTTTCAGTAAACACACAAAGCACCCTAGTGTTTAGGCCTGACTTCAGAGGGGAGATCTTCCACAGGGCGGGCACAACTGCAGAGAAGGCCCGTCTCCATGCTACTGCCAAATAGACAATGGGGCCTCCCATGGTATAGACAATAGGCCTCCCTTGAGGATCGTAGTGGCCTGGGAGGTTGGTACAGAGAGAGAGAGAGAGATGTTCCTTAAGGCAATCTTGTCCTGAGCTGTATAGGGCTTTGTAGACCAACACCTTAAACCTAGGTCAGTAGAAGACTGGCAGCCAGTGTAGATCCTTTAGCGCAGGGGTATTAGATGGTCAGTAAAGCACCCCAGTCAATAACTTCACTGCTACATTCTGCACTAGCTGCAGCTTCTGAACAAGTTTTAAGGGCAGCCCCACATAGAGTGTACTACAGTAATCGAAACAGAGCATTTGGCAGGGAGGAAGTAGGGCCAAGGTGGTGAGGCCACAGGCAGAATCCAACAGCACTTCTGGGTGGCAACTCCACATTCCTAATAGCTGCTCTCCTCTCTGCTTGCTCACCCTCCCATTCTGGATGGTGCACTGGGCACAAGCAGAGAGCAGGTTGCCTCTGTCCACTTGCTCACCCTCTCTCTAGGGCAGTGGTTCTCAACCTTTTTTGCCCCACGCACCCTCTTCACCATAGGTCAGCATGTCATTCCCCCCTTTCCAAGATGGTCTGACTTAATCTGTGCCATACAATAAGGTGTGATGTCCTGTAGAATTGTAATTTGTGGAAAGATCAGTATTCCAACAGTTTGAGTCTGTGGTCCCAATTCCCCCCCATGAAACCCTAAAATCCCCCCCGGGGGGTTGACTGAGAACCCCTGCTGTAGTTAGGCCCAATCTCCACCACGACCACCACAGTGCCCAAGGGGAGAGCAGAGCACAACTCTTCTATTCCTCCAGAAATGATCAGACAAGAGACTAGTTAAGGAGAGTCCTTCGTATGATTATTCAGCCAAAAGCAGTAACAAAAAATACAACACTAGTCCATATATACATATTTAGAATCTTCAGAAACATAGCCCCGGAATCCCATAGGCACAGCTATGACCAGGCAGACACATTCAGTGAGAAGTGAGACCCTCCATTTTGAGCTCAGTTACTGGCAAGGAGGATTTTCCCGCCTTTTCCCCCATATATGGTCATTCCCCACATCTCCACCTTGTGGAGAAGCCCTGCAACTCCAGTTAGATCACAGTTGCTTCGTCCTTTAATGGTGGCATTTCGCTCTCTCCAACTGTGACTGCAAAGGGAGGGCCTCCCTCACGCCTTAACACACATAGACCCTGCTCGCTCTCTGTGCAGCTCAGCTGAGGGAAACTCAAAACTGCTCAGTTCCTGGTGGCCAAGTTGATAATCTCTCGGGGCACCTCCTGAGGATACTTGGCCAGAGTCTGAGAAACAATGCCAGCTCGCTGGTCTGCAGCACATTTCTGCCATGATCTTATGGGCTAGGCTTAGGATGCTTACTCTATTTCTCTGCCTCGGTTTCCCTTCTGCAAGAAGGGGATAATAATACTACCCCCTTAAAGGGGCTGTGTGTATGCACTCTGAAGGCACAAAAGGCCTAAGTAAATGCTACATATTAAATTCAATAATAGTTGATCATAGAACGGTGGACTATGAATAGAGTACTGAAGCTTTAGGGGTAAATTTGATGCCTTTCTGAGCTGCTCAGCAAATTCTGGATTTATCCCCTTGAGTCGCTGCCACATACTTCCCCCCCCTTGAAACTCTGCCGTAAAACGGGGGGATTCCTAGTCTCCCCTACACATTGCTGCTATGAGACTCGGGGTGCTTCCAGGGGAGGCTTTCATAGCCCTATTGCCTGGGCTCATTCATGGATTTTTACATGAGTTCAAGCCTGTAAGCCTCCCGTGTTTTCCCATAACCTCTGGATCCATGCATTGAAATGTGCTGCAACTGTTCTTATTTTCCAGAGAAGGGATCTATTTTATGAGATGTGGCTTTGGAAAACCACTCTCCCAGTTTTTGAATAGTGTGAAATTTTGGGGATACCCTTTAAAATACATTGACTGTATTCACACATATACATAAGAGTTGCTGGCCTGGTCTACGGGTTTTAGCTCCCTCCCATTATAAATTAAATCCCTGGATTGTGTGTGGGGGGAAGATACATCTTGTCTCAAGTACTGAATAAATTCAGTACAAATACAGTTTATCTATTCAGTACAAATAAAACTACATGTACCAGTCTTTTTCTCCTGGGGGGCGAAGGAGCATGAACATGTGCTTTGCAGGTGCAATTTTGACCAGGGAAAAGACATGGATTAACTCTGTCTCTCTCTCACATACACACACTTTCCCCCATCAAATTAGCGATCCATTTAAAACCTTGGCTGAGTGACAGTTTGGAATAGTTCGCTGACAGTTAGTGACAGTTGGCCTCTCCCATGCAGAGCGGTCTCACAGAGCAGCCATGTACAGCTCCTAGCAGGAATAGCATTTGAGTCCTGCCACTATGGCAGGGGTTCTTAACCTGTGGGGTACGCCTCCCCAAGAGAGGTATGGACTGACTCCAGGGGAGGTGTGAGTAGCCCCTCAACTATAAATTGTTTATTTTACAAGTACATAGCAGTGCAACTTGGCGGTTGGCCCAGCCTTATTTCTTTCTACTAATCCTGGGAGCTACGCCGTTCATTTAATTTATTAAAAGCATAGAATTGAATATGCTTTTTTTTTTAGTCCAGAGATAGAGCATAAACTAAAAATTGCAAACTCGTCCTGCCTAAGCCTAAATTTTGGGCCGTTAACACATGGCCGTTAGTCACATGGGTGACTTTGGGCCAGTCACTGGATCTCAGCCTAATCTACCTCACAGGGTTGTTGTGAGGATAAAATGGAGAGGAGGAGGATTAGGATTATGTAAACCGCCTTGGGTTCCTTGCAGGAAAAAGGGTGGGGTATAAATATAATAAATAATGATGATTATTATTATATGTGCCAGGATGACAATATGGTACAAAGCGGGGGAGAAGGACTGCCTTTGGAAACCGATTGGTTACTAGGAGTTTGAAAAACGGTATATACTCTCAGATTAATCAATATTATCCAAGTTAGAGAACGCAGAGAGATATTAAGAGAGAGAGAAGACCAGTGTTTCAGTGCAGTGGTTCAGCATGGGCCATACCTCGGGGCCAAAGAGCTGGGCCCACAACCCACCCCCACCCCCCGGTCCCCAATTACCACACAGAGATCAGCACATGATGTGGCAAAGAAAGCCAGGATCAGCACCTGGCCAGACACGGACATGCCAGGCCAGGCCAGGCCCCAGTGGAGCTAACACCGCTCACCACAGAATGCTTTCTTCTTAACAATATATAGGGTGGTGGTGGTGGTCTCAGTATAAATAAATATTATCTGCAACGAAGTGGAGCTTATTCCTAAATCAATGAGCTTAGCATCAAGGCAGGAGAAGCAAAGTCATTTTATTACTCTAGTCATGATGGTGCTATGATTAGGTGAGTTGAAACTGCAAGCTAGTTGTGTCCTTCGCATCTGAAATAATACACATGGCCCTCTAAAGGTGGGCCCTGTAATTCTTATTAAGTCCAGGGTCTAAAATCAGCCAGCTGCACCACTGAATAGATGCAGTGTGTTAGAGTGTTGGACTGGGACTTGGGATATCCGGGTTCTAGTCCCCGCTCAGCCATAAACTCACTGGGTGACTTTGGGCCAGTCACTGGATCTCAGCCTAATCTACCTCACAGGGTTGTTGTGAGGATAAAATGGAGAGGAGGAGGATTAGGATTATGTAAACCGCCTTGGGTTCCTTGCAGGAAAAAGGGTGGGGTATAAATATAATAAATAATGATGATTATTATTATATGTGCCAGAGGGGGAGCTGTTGTCAGATCTTAGTGTTTCTTGGACCTCTTGGGTTCCTGTAGTTTGCATGCTGCAGCAGCTCGAAGGAGGAGTTTATCCAGACTGGTTCTGATTCAGTAGAGGGCAGTCGTGTTTGCAAGGCCTGCTTGCAAACCTGATTACAAATTACTTCGATGGAGTTTTCAAATAGGATCTTTCAAAACAGGCTTGTTCCAATGAACTCTTTGACTGAGTTGAACAAACTGCTATGATAGATACTACAAAGATTACACTGGTGAATAAATAAATGAATGATCTGTGAAATCTATGAATGGACAATGGCCCTGGTGGCTAGGAAGAATGGGAGTTGTAGTCCAAATGCACCTGAACGGCGGCAGGATCAAATGTTACCTAGCTGCACCGCTGTTTCATTTATTCCTTCATAATGATTTATATTCATTTTACGGAGCCCATTTTGTTTTGTTTTCCTACCTCTTTTTTTGTCAACATATAATTTATTTGTAATAATAATAAGGCAAGCCTCTGAAGAGAAAGATAAGTTCTTGTAGCTAGGACATCCAACTCACATGAGAAAGTATATCAATAAGCTTATGAGGAGCAGGGCTGCAAACTGCAATCCGTGTAGAAGATGGGAGTTAACTTTGGGAGTTCAGGAGGCCTGAGCTTCTTTAACGGTTCATAGATGGGGAGTGCTGATTATAACGGTGGTGGTGGTGGTGGGTCAGGGCAAAGGTCCATGGCTTAATCTATTTTATATTAACAAATGTGACCAAATCTGCCTTGGACATGACTCCCTGGTTCTTGTGACTGGATTGTAAAATGCCCTGACTAGCCCACTGGACGTAATTTTTAAGGCTGAATTAGACAACATTGGACAGATAAAAGCAGCAATCTTTTTTGTTCCCTTCGATGATCCACTCTCCACTTTTGCAAAGGGGGTGGTTTAACTTTCACATTTTTCAGTAATTAAGTGGGTAAATGGGTAAGATGTACCTTCCAATCAAATCTGCCTCAGCTTCTGAGAAGAAAGGTCTATGTGTCCTATGTATCCTCCACGCTGTGGGTTCTTCAGCTATGGCTGACTAGGATGAAACCAAACCGCCAAACCAAAGAGCAGTTTAGCACTTCAACATTTACAGAAAATTATGGCAAACTGAGCATCATAGCACTGAAAGGGGGGGAGGTGCTGGAGCATGCCTCACATACACATGGCATGTGTTAGGGGTAAACTCCAATTGCACTCTCTCTTGGATGCAGAAAGAGAGAGAAACTTTATTTCTAACACAGCTGTGTGGAAGCTGAGTAGGCCCAGTTCCACCACGACTCCACGAGTTTAAAAAAACAAAACACTGTTATATTTTTTTTCTCTCAGGCAAGTTATGATGTCAGTTAGAAACAGCAGTCTTTGCTTGGTTTTCACTTTTCAGTCAAAGGAATGTGATTTCTTTTAACTTGTTTCCTCACACCATTCTAACAAAGAAAGCAGCATCTCAACGGCCTGCAACTAGCTGAAACCTGACAGTTCATTCACGTGCATCATCATTTAGTTGCTTCCCACTGACAACAATCAACATACATTTTTCCTTCTCAGTCCCCCCTTTTGTACTTTAAGTACAACTCACCCCTGTGGCCCTGCTCGTGGTCCCTTTGGATAATGGGGCCCTAGACTTGCTGTCTAGGGAACAGGCTCTTATTTGGATAGCCATCAAGTTTAGAACCTCATTATCAATTTCCTCATTATCAGTTTCTTGTGATACTATAAGCCTTATCTGTTTCTCACTGACCATTTCTCCTGTTTTCTTAAAACAGAGTGAGATGCAATATTATAATATAATAACATTTGGCAAACAACATTAGCAAATAAATCAGGATAATTACTACAGTCGTGTAACATTCCTTTCAAGAGTGTGGTGTAGAGGTGAGAGTGTTGGACTGGGACTCGGGAGATCTGGATTTTAGTCCCCACTTGGCCATGAAGCTCACTGGGTGACTTTGGGCCAGTCACTGCCTCTCAGCCTAACCTACCTCACAGGGTTGTTGTGAGGATAAAATGGAGAGGAGGAGGAGGAGAATTATGTAAGCCACCTTGAGTTCCTTGCAGGGAAAAAGGTGGGGGTATAAATATAATAAATAAATAAATAAATACCTATAGATCCTGTGACCCATGCCCAGGGGACATCCCAGTCTGATGTGGTGCATGACTTCCTATTTTATTGGCTCTTAGCTCTATTTCGAATGAGGTGTCATTTATAAAAGTGCAGCATTTTTTTCCCACCAGCGCGTGCACGCACACGCACACCCTTTGCAGCGAAAAGGAATCATAGAAAAGTAGAATTGGAAGGGGCCTATAAGGCCATCTAGTCCAACCCCCTGCTCAATGCAGGAATCCAGGTCAAAGCATCCCTGACAGATGGCTGTCCAGCAGCTGCACCTTGAATGCCTCCAGAGTGGGAGAGCTCACCACCTCCCTAGGTAATTGGTTCCATTGGCATATTGCTCTAACAGTCAGGAAATTTTTCCTAATGTTTAAGTGGAATCTGGGTTCCTGTAACTTGAGCCCATTATTCCGTGTCCTGCACTCTGGGATGATCGAGAAGAGATCCTGGCCCTCCTTTTTGTGACAACCCTTCAAGTACTAGAAGAGTGAGATCATATCTCCCCTCAGTCTCCTCTTCTGAAGGCTAAACATGCCCAGTTCTTTCAGTCTCTCCTCATAGCATAGGGCCTTGTTTCCAGTCCCTTTATCATCTTTGTTGCCCTCCAGTCTGTCTACATCCTATTGAAAGTGTGGTGCCCAGAACTGGATGCAGTACTCAAGATGAGGCCTAACCAGTGCTGAGTAAAGGGGAATTATCACTTCCCGCGATTTAGAAGCTATACTTCTATTAATGCAGCCCCAAATCCAAGGCCATTCTATTTTGTAGGGAACGTTTTCTGATTTGCCTCATTCCTCTGCTCAGGGCATCAGAACGTTTGAAGTTTCATTACCTATTTTTTCTAAAGCTGCCGACAGTTTGCGTATTTTATTAAAGGCTATGGAAACCACATAGCTAGGTATTCCAATACCCACAAAATGCTGGCCCTTCGGTATGTCTCAATAGTTTTTAACTCTTTGTCCTGGGAGATGGGTATATACAATTCCTCTCATAGTTATCTATGCCAGGGCACGCTACAAATAATACCTGTCCAATTGTAAGGCAGGACCTTATGTACATTTAATCTACAAATCCAAAAAGTTTCATTGACTCTAGTTGCTGCGAAATAATATGGATGGTTGGTACAGTTACAGGGCCACACTCTGTCTTGAAGTATTGACAGAGCATTTCTAGTATTGTTTCTGCATTTTAAAGCATAGTAAACTACAGCAGTTGAACCTGTTAGATGGTCTCAGACAGTACAGTTAGGATTTCCTGCACTATCTTGGCTTCCTTGGATGCAGAAAGAGAGAAAAACTTTATTTTTAACCCAGCTGCTAAAAACACTCCCACTGCAGTGTGATACTGTTTTCTTCCATTGTATTGAATAGTATGCACATCTGTGCCCCAATTTTAGTCCAGGATTTTACATCCTGAACTGTTGTGTGTTTTCCAAATGGCGTTATTTTCTGAGTAGGAGCAACACACGACCATTTTTACAGTTCCTGCTGCATTCCATCCATACAAAGCCCTGTTCTGTCCAGTCTAGTGTGGCCTTGTATCTCATTCACTGACCTCCCACATATTGGTGTCCAAAAGTTTTGTTTTACCTTTAAACAAATTCCAAAGTTTTCTGTGCCATGGGGACAGGCCTGCATTGCCCATGAGGTTGGATAAGGTTTTTTTTAAAAAAAAATAATTAGGGTTCCAATCATAAGTCTGAATGGTTTGGTTACTGGGGACATAAGGAATTAGGTCATGCCATGTCTATATTCTATGGTCTGGATAGGCATAAAGAGGGATACCATTTCAGCACAGTTTTGGGAGCATGAGCACATATCTAACAATTACTTCTATTGGTGGGCTTGTCAACTTTTCTCAAATATGACAAATAAGTGTTTGACGATGTTTCAGTTGGGTAGCGTCTGAGTTAGCACCCCTATGTATTATGCATGCCAACTCCATGCTCGCCGGAGAGGTTTCAGATCCTTTGATAGAGTTGTACTTGCGTTGCCTCAAGTGTAGGTTCCCTATGCTAAACACATTGACACACTTATGTTTGCATTAGTAATGGAGATTTTAGCAAATGTACTTAGAGAAGATAGGAAAAAATGTGGGATAGGGATTAAGGAGAAGACCAAAATAAATCTCTTTGCAGATGATACTCTTTTAACAATTGAAAATCCTATAGAAAATATGGATAGGGTGGGAAATCACTTAAAGGAGTTTGGGGAAGTAACAGGGCTACAGATTAACTGGTATACAGTAAGTCTAAGATTTTGTTGTTTAATTATAGTAAAAGAGAAGAGATGGAAATGTGTAGGGGGAAAAAAGTAATGTTAGGATTAATAATGTAATTAAATATTTAGGCATTGTAATTCTAAAAGATATAGATGAATTGGAAGAACAGAATTATAGGAAATTAAAGAATGAGGTTAAGAATAAAATAGAGGAGTATTAAAAAATTGGACTTTCCTGGTTTGGTAGAATAGCTTTGATTAAAATGAAGATTCTGCCCAAGATTAATTTTTTATTTAGGATGATACCAATTGCGATGTCAGATAAGGAACTTAAAGAATGGCAAACAATTATTAATACATATTGTAATGGAGAGGAAAAGTCTAGGATTACTAAAACAAGATGGTATAAAGCGCAAAAAGCAGGGGATTTGGGCCTTCCAAACTCAGAATGGTATTATATAGCTAATCAATTCAGACATACAGTGGATATTATAGCACGGCCTAAAGAAATAATGTGGTTGGAGTTAGAAACATCTGAATTACAAAATACTTTGGATAATATACTTTTTCTTAAAAAGAATAACAAAATGATAAAAAAAATATAGACAACCCCTTTTTAAGTACTTTGTTAGAGATTTGGAATACGAGGAATATATTTATACCAGGGATTTCTCCTTTAACTCTGGTGGTGGCTTTAAATGACTTTCCCGAAAATTTAAGAGTGGATTTGGAGGGTATATTAAGAGAAGCAAGGGTTATTAGATTATCAGATTGGGTGGAAAAGGGACTAGAGACCAAATAATGGGAATTGTTGGGAGAAGAAGAGTGCCGTGGTTAAATTTATTACAGTTAGAACAGTGGTCGAAGAAGTGGAAAAGGAAAACTGAGGATGAGAGAGATTTAACTAATTTTGAAAAGATTGTTAAGTCTAGAAATGGTTTAGAAGGGAATGCGTCTACAAGAGGTATAACAAGGGATTTATACAGATTGATTCAAAAAGCAGAAGAACAAGATGACCATCTTAAGACAGTATGGGATAATGAATTTGAAGAGGTGACCTCGAAGGTGGGCTGGAACAATATATGGGATAGATGGATTGTGAAAGTTATGTCAACTAGGATAAAGGAGAATTTCTATAAAATAATATGGAGATGGTACCTAACTCCAGTAAGATTAAATAGAATAGATAAGAATTGCTTCGCACTTTGCTGGAGAGGATGTCAGGAAATAGGTACATATGTTCATATGTGGTGGAGTTGTAAAAATGTTCTGGAATTTTGGCGAGAGGTTTTTACAGAAATATCAGAAATTATTGGTATTAATCTAGAGGTCTGTCCTAGACTTGCTTTGTTATCAATAACAGATAAAGTCACTTGTGCCCAAAATACGAAGGAACTAATTGTAGACTTGTTAACTGCGGCTAGGTTAATGATAGTGAGGAAATGGAAAGTACAACATGTTTTTCTAATAACTGACTGCTATAAGGAATATATATATCATTTAGGGATATAGCCCTAAATGATAAATTAACTTGTAGTATCAAATGCAAAAAGGGACAGTTAAAGAAGAATATTTTTATGGATATATGGAATCAGTTATTAAACTATGTATTAATAAAGGGGGAAGGGTTAAGTGTGGGTTGCCATTGAACCGTGGGTTGTTGTTGAAATGTGGGTTATCGTGTTGTCTGAGCCCAGGCAAGATAACAAACCATGGTGAACAGCCCATGGTTCACAATCCAACAACAAACCATGGGTTCTCTTCATGGGTTGTTTGTGGTTAACAAGCCATGGTTTGTTAGCGCAGCTGGGTTGAGACAACATGATAACCCATGTTTCAACAACAACCCACAGTTCAACTACAACCCACACTCAACCCTTGAGAGTGCGCTATCGTGTTGTCTGAACCCAGCCAAGATAACAAACCATGGTGAACAACCCAACAACAAACCATGGGTTATTTGAGGTTAACAAGTCATGTCTTGATGGCGCAGCTGGTTTCAGACAACATGATAACGCACAGTTCAACAACAACCCACACTCAATCCTTAAGTGTGGGTTATTGTGTTGTCTGAACCCAGTCACCGGCTGGAGGAAAATGGAATTGTCACAAGCATCCAGGCTTCCAGCTTTCCCCATAATCTGCTAGTAATGTTTGTGGGAGGACTTGGCCCAGACATTGGACCCTGTGGTCTGCCCGTGTTTGTATCCAGCAGGGTCCCACTGACAAGAGCGCCCTGGACTTCCTCCTCCTCCTCTTGCAACCTACTTGTTCACTTTCTCTTTGGTCCATACAACGGTGTTGGTGAGGAGGATGATCAGGAAATGCCACGGCCTTCTTTCTCACAGGCTCTTTGCCTGTCAAGCAAGCAAGTGGTAGACAGGATAAGAACGAAGATGAGAAGCAGTAGCAGCTGGTGACCATGGCGGTGAGAAGGTAGACTCACTGAGGGAGGGGGCCCATTGAAGGTGTCTTGCCCAAGGACCCCCAAAGACCTGGATCCAGCACTGACGGCACGACACTGCAAATGTTCAAGGAGAGATTTGTAACGGCGTACCAAAAACTGAAAAACCCCCTCCCGCACGGTGCCCACTGTGCAACTGGCTCACCATGGACCAGGGCCCTCAAAAACCTGGCGCTGGAGCTCACTCCCTCTGTCTTGCCTGGATTAAGTTTCAGCTTGTTCACCCTTATCCATACCCAAACCAGCGCCAGACACCAGTTCAAATTCCCATACCCTCCCTGGGATGAGTAGAGGGAAGCGAAAGGCTGAGCTGAGTGTCATCCGCCTATTTTATTCTTTACCTCATTCTTTAATTTCCTGTAATTCTTGTCTCCCAATTTATCTATATCTTTTGGAATTACAATTCCTAAATATTTAATTACATTATTAATTTTCTCTAGACGAAGTATTGTTAATGCCAAAGTTTTTTTTTGTTTGATGCTTCCAGAGAAATGTCCTCACAGCATGTAAGCTTTCTTACTCTCTTGTGTAGAAGCCAAACGTGTTTTGGCCCAAAGGCCTTCTTCAGTGGGCCTGTAGTTTTCACAATTCAGTATACAAGCTATTGCTCTGTATTTCTCCATTCAAAGTTGGTTTCATTTACCAAGCTCCTGAGGCAATGCCTTTGGCATTAACAATACTTCGTCTGGAGATAGAGGTCCTCAAGTCTGAAAGGACATTATTATCATCTTCAGCCCTAGAGAAGTTGTATTTTACAGGTCTAATTGTTTCTGTCTTATACATGTTTTATATATATAATTTTTAAAAAATATTTCTGGAATTTTTTATATTACATTACATTATAAAATTTAGTCTATTTTACTATATTTTCATGGTTATATTTTATATATACATTTTTCTTGACTTTTAAGTTTCTGGGCATAAGTCAGCCAACTTTTGAAAACAGAATAAACTTCATCTTTTTTCCTGAGTAGGTAAATCCAACCAAACCTGCTTCTGTCATCTAGTATCAAAAAAGCATATCTTGCCTCTCCCGAGCTCGGAGGAAAAGGCCAAGGGCCACATAAATCTGCATGCACTAACCCGAACAGTGTGTCAGTCTGCCTGTCAGATTTACGGTTTATAGGCTGGATATGGGACTTTGCTGCTTTGCACACACCACAGTTCAAATATTTGTTACACTTGTTTGGTTGTAAGCCTTCACACTCTTTAGACATCTTTTGAATAGTGTTGAAATTTGGGTGCCCTAGTCGTCTATGAAACAGATGTGTACATTGTGAATGTGGAGGGGCATTTAAACTTGCTACAGCAGGGATGTCTCCTCCCTCAGTATTTTGGTTTTGTAATACATACAGACCATTAATTAACTCTCCTGAGGCAATTATTTTCCCTGCTTTTGACACAATGCCTCCTTCTTGTGAAAAACTGACATTATACCCATTTGCAATCAAAGAGGACATGCTTAGCAGTGAGTAATCTAAAGTAGGTACAAATAAAACATCCTGCATTACATTGTCAAGACAATTAACTCTACAAGTCCCCTCCCCCAAGGTAGGCGATTTATGGCCATCTGCCAACGCAATAGTCTTACTGTTTTCGTCCTCGGAGACAGGAGTAAACTTGACAAATTGTTCATATGAGTTGCAAATAGTTCTTGAACTTCCACTGTCCAGAATCCAAGAGTCCGTGCCGAGTTTTCTGTCCAACTCCACAGCAGCCAAGAATAGAGTAGCTTTCTCCTCCCTCTTTTCCGACTGCATTCCTGTTTTCTCCTGGTCAGGCTTGGAAGTTAGTTTCACTTGACAATGTTGTTGAATATGTCCCGGTCTGCCACAACGATAACATTTCCTCACGATGACCATAGCTCTTTCTGTTCCGTCTTCTCCAGCCTTTTGAGGTGTTATTTTTCCTTTGGTTGTGCCATTGCCACGCTTTCCCATACGGCCAGAAGAAAGGTTGTTTTTAGCTGCTTCTTCCAGCTCTAACAGCCTTTTCGCCTCAGCTTCAATCAGACATCCTGACAGGTACTCCATTGTAAGCTGATCCTCTCGCATGGCCTCAAGACTGGCCACTAAAATGTCCCAAGATGAATCAAGAGAAGAAATAACAATCTGTACCTGCTGGATTTCTTCTAATTGCTGGCCCCTTTCAGCAAGTTGGGCCAGTAATCCAGTGATCACTTGCAAGTGTTCAGACACTTTTTCTCCCTCTTGTAACTTTTTGTTATACAGTTGTCGTGCCAGTGCTATTTTAGTTCCAGCTGTGGTACGTACATGTATCCGCCTCAGTGTTGTCCAGCATTCTGCACCTGTCTGAAGCCGTCTAATATACATTAATTGTGAATCTTCAAGCCCCAAAACAATTAAAGAGTGGGCTCTGTCCATCAGTCTCCGTTCCGCAGGACTAGGCGCTGCCGGAGGAGCATTCACTCCCACCTCCCATAAATCCTCTCTTTTCAGCAACATTCGCATTTTAAACTCCCATGACAGATAGTTGCGATTGTTAAGTCGCTCAACATACACACTGAGAGGTTGCTGAGGTGCCGCCATGACTTCAATATTGGGAGCAGGTTGTATCAGCTGTTCCTCACCTTCCTCCTCTTCCTCCTCTTCCTCAGACTTTATTCCGTCTGTATCGTTCTCCAGCTTTTTCCCGTGAGCCAGCTTTCCAGAGATATGAGTGCAGCTAAACCACTGCTCCTCCAACTGTCTCACAAAGCAAATTGACTATCCTCGGTTGCAATGCACACCTCCACACCAGGAAACACACCGTTGCGCAGCTGAAGAATCTGGGCCCATGACCTTTTGAAACGTTGCCGCCGCCGCCCCATGTAGCAGAGATAGGAGTTGTTGTGTGCAAGCTCGAAGAACAACGAGGAGACGTGAGCTCATCAGTAGAAACTTTTACTGAGGTTCTTCACGCATAGATTCGTTACAATTTACAGCTATACAGTTCAGTGCAAGGCTCCCCATGCACGGCACAAAAAGCATAGAGTCAAAGACTAGTGGGAGAGAATATTACAGCATATAACTCCTCCCCTCTCAACACTCTGTTTATGACCTTGGGCACACTGCCCGACTTTAACAAGTTTCACTCCCAAACAGAACTTCTGTTCACAGGTGCTCTGCTGTAGTCCTTTCTGCTCAAGGACACATTACATACTCTGACAGACTCTCTGTGCTTTAAGAAAAGAAGAAGAGAGAAATGACTATTCTGCTCCAGAGTACCCCAGCGACTACAACAAGGAAAGCTGAATTCCCCAACCCATATGAATTATGCATAGTTTGAGACAAGAATATGGTCAACTAGGCCAGCAGTTCTGCCCCTTCCTCAACAGCCCCGCTTAGAGAAGCAAAAGCCATCCGAAGGGATGCGAAGTTACATGGCACACCAGGAGAAGCAGCTCCTGGACCATCCGGACACCTCACTGCACCACCACCATCGGCAATGGATGAGGTTCCAGAAGCCCCGGTGCCCCACAGGCACCATTCTGCATCCCCAAAGAACAAACCGCTCTTTGGGACACCAATAGGCGGGGAGATCCCCAGGACAGAACAGGCGCCCAGCAAAAGATCTGGGAAACGCAGCCACTGCCCTCAATTTGTAGGCGGTGTGTCTTCCCCTGATGAAAAAATGTCCATCGGGAGAATCCTGGAGAAAAAACTGTGCCTGCAGCAAGGCCTGTGCCTCTGGAGGCAATTCTCGGTGTCCCCAGAGAGTGTGGTCTCTGGGAAGGAAATGCATGCTTCCTACAGCATGAAGGAGCCAGGGGTCTTGGAGTCTGCCAGTGGGGGGAAAAGAACAGTTGTGGGAGAAAAGTGCACAATCGGATCTGAAGTTGGAATGCACCAAATTTCTGGGAGGGAGGCAGAAGCGATGCTGAGCTGGGGAACACCGGCATCCCCCCAAAAACCTTCTGCTGGCCAAGGGGCATTTGCCAAACACGGGGGCAGTCTGCTCTCTGAGACACCAAGAGGGAGCGAGGTCCTCAGGCCGAGCAAGGGGTCCGGGGACCGTGGTCACCACACTCCATTCGTAGGCGGTGTGTCTTCCACGGATGCAAGATTGTCCATGCTTGGTAGCATCCTGGAGAGGAAAATGTTGCTGTGGGATGGACTACACATCTAGAAGCAGAGCAGTGAAAGGCATGGGGTTGCCCTGGAAGCCAAGGGAACTGGGAACCTTGTTGGGGTGTGAGGAGCAGAGTTCTGGGCAGGTTTTTGGTTGGGTGTTTATATTTTGTACGACATTTGCACCAATAAATTTCTACTTTAGTAGCACTGTATTCAGGGACTGCAATGCTTGTGGGGGGGGGGGGTTGTCCTGCTCCTAGGGCTGGCCTGTACATTGCTTGTTTCTATGGTTCGGTGCTGGTGGATAGCAAGGGCCGAACCCTTGAGCGGTGACCCTGGATCCTTCCTTGGCACAACGTGCTCAGGGCTGGACGTGTAATCTGTGCCTTAAGAAAAGAAGAAGAGAGAAATGACTATTCTGTTCCAGAGTAACCCAACGACTACAACAAGGAAAGCTGAATTCTCCAACCCATATGAATTATATACAGTTTGAGACAAGAAAATGGTCAACTAGGCCAGCAGTTCTGCTCCCAAACATACTTTCCACTGAGGTGCAGCTGCTGCAATTCCTTGACAGGCTATTAAACTTAAATCCCCTGTGGAATGAGACCTTAATAGTGTCCCACTGCTAGGTTTGCAATTAGCGATGGGCAAGCTCCCCGAGCTCTCCTTGGGCTGACTTGGAAATGAAACAATTTATTTCACCCCCAAATCGGAAGCACTACAGCTCCTGCCATGAGCCAATTGAAAGGGCTCAGGAAATGAATAGCCCTCTCCACCAGCCCCAGAGTACCCTTCCCTTAACTGACCTGCATGCATGGGATGGAGGAGGTAGTACAAGCAGACAGCAGCGAGAAGGAAGAGGTTTTCCTTCTTTCCTTCCACCTCCCTCTCTATCATCCTGGTGCACCATGGAACAGAGACGGGAGGAAGAATTAGTTCGGTTTGCCTTTTAATGTACACTGGCCTAAGTAATTTTACACTCTTGAACCATGATGTGAACCCAAATTCAGTTATCCTTTTATATTTGCACTTCTCTGAGTTTTACAATGGATGCAGTTCTCCAATAAAAACATTAGTACAAAAGGCATATATTGGGGGAAAGTGCGCATAAGAATGCGTGTGTAGGGACGGGACCCAGCATCTCTGCAGACATGCCCCAAGAAGCCATGAGAACTGATTCAACAGGAGGAGAGGGAGGTAGAAAGTGCTGTCGAGGCACCAAGGGCCAGGGAGCAGGAGACCAAAGAGGATATTTATTTATTTTATTATTTATTTATTATATTTATACCCCGCCTTTTTTCCTGCAAGGCACCCAAGGCAGCTTGCGAGGTAGGTTAGGCTGAGGTTGGTTATATAGTAAAGGAACTAGTTTTGTTGTTTTGCAGCTCTACTTGTGTATACCAAAGTGTCTCCCCACCTTTTCGCCCTTCTCTGATTTCCCACCTTTTATCATAATCGGTTTACCTTAAATTAACTGTCCTGGTTCTACCCCACACGGTTTGTGTGGTTCCTCTGTGGTTCAGTGCTAAATCCAGGGTATAGACGAAGGGGAAAGCCCTGAAAAAAGCAGTCTCAGGACGGCAGAGCCAAGGCTGGCAGTTTGGCGCCTTTGTTCTCTCGTCTTGTGGACAGGACCGGCTGGCAGTCCTTCACAAAAACATACACAATAAAAACATTATCAAAAATTTAAAACCAAATTTAAAATGACACAAATAGCTAAAACAAGTTAATGCAATGTGACCAGTACATTAAAAATAACCACCCCACCATGCACTATTTAGAGTTGTTAAAAGCCTCAACATAGAGGGCAGTCTTAACCTGGGGCCGAAAGGACTGTAGAGTTAGAGCCAGGCGGGCCCCAGGGCAGAGCTTGTTTTAGAGTTAGGGGGCTACCACAGAGAAGGCCCTCCCCCTTGTTGTCACCCGCCCAGCCTCCCTTGGAGGTGGCAATCGGAGGAAGGCCCCAGATGCTGAGTGTAGTGTCCAGGTAGATTGTGGTTGGGAGAGGTGTTCCATCAAGTATTGTGGTTCCAAGCCATGGAAGGCTTTAAAGGTTAGGACCAGCACCTTGAATGACTGAATCTCTTTATTACAGTCATAGACCAGCACAAAATAAAACATTCTCTGCATGCAAGAAGCCCACTGGGTAAACAGTATGCAAAGTACAGTAATCTAAATAACTGTACTCATGCTCATCCACATAACGTAGAAGCACAAGCACATATAGTAATTAATTTAAAACTGTTATACAACAAAGAAATACAATAAGATATATTAAGTTTCTAAATAAAACAATTAAAATTTCTAAATAAAGGCAGTTCCAAAACCTACTATGTGGAACATACCAACCTCCAGCGTATGTCAATCATAGTGGTACAATACCTCACAACTAAATTTATTTATTTATTTATTTATTATATTTATGAATCGCCCATCTGGCCAGACATCCGGCCACTCTGAGCGATGTACAGTCCAATAAAATACGGGGGGGGGGACACACAGACACACACACACAGTAATTAAAACAGTACAAAACTTAAAAATCCTAACCCACCCCATATTCCCGCCTGAAAAGCCACGTTTTTAATGCCCGGCGGAAGCTAATCAAGGAAGGGGCATGGTGGAGGTCACTGGGGAGAGAGTTCCATAAATTGGGGGCTGCCACAGAAAAGGCCTTCCTCCTAGTCCCCACCAGCCTGGTTTCTCTGGCTGATGGGACAGGGAGAAAGCCGTCCGTGGCAGATCTTGTTGAGCGGCCTACTTGATGTTGCTGGAGGCACTCCTTGAGATAAACTGGACCGGCGCTGTACAGCCATACAGCTGTATAACTAATTTGCAGGGCTTGCATCTTGTAGCAATAGGGAGATATAAAATTGCCCTGTACGTCCTGGAAATTTGTGTATTATTGGCAAGATCAACCTAGCACGGATATTAATATAAAACTGACAGTGAAATAAAACCTATTCCGTTGATTCGATATGACCAGAACCACATGGACATTATCTCTCCTCATAGGGTATCTTCCTATCCACCTTCTTGAATTGCTGAAGGAAGAGCCTGACACCGAGCCAGGCTAAAGGCCCGTCGCTGTGTAGGTATTTTGAGGTTAGTTAGATATGCCATCTGGGAGGTAAAATACCTACCAGTCTCATCTACTATATAAAAGTGAATGTTTGTCCATTTGTTTGTTTGTACGTACGTACGTACGTGGGTCCGTGTCGTGGGGGTTCGCGTCGCCTTGGCTCCTACCCGGTTGGACGGATCCGCCCCAAACTTGGCATGCATGCTCCCCATCACCCAAGGACAAAGACTGGTGGGTTAAAATCTCCGAAAAACCCTTTCCGCACCGGTACGGCCCAAAATAGATGAGAGCCAATGGCGTCGCTTCAAGGTATAACAAACACCTATCCAGTGTAGAAGCCTCCAGTTTTCCCCATAATCTATCTCTAGGTATGGAGTCAAAAGCTGCTTTAAAATCTATAAAGGCAACATAAAGTGGAACTGTGCTATGAATGGAATATTTCTCAATTAGATGTTGTAATACTAGGCATTGGTCAATAATAGAATGGCCTTTCCTAAATCCAGCTTGTGCTTCTGCGAGTATATTTTCTTGTTCCAGCCAGTCCTGTCTTGCATACAACTTACTAATTGTATTTAGGAGACTACTGGGTCTGTAGTTTACTGGGTCATCACTCTTTCCCCTTTTTACTATATTGGAACAATAATTGAGAGCCCCCAGTCCTTGGGGACACATCCATAGGAGTCGATGCAGGTGAACAATGAGGCAAGTACGGGGGCCCAAAAATCCAAATTGTTTTTTATAACCTCTGGAGGGATTAGATCTTCTCCGGGGGCTTTCCCCTGCTTTAGTTGGGCTACGAGGATCTCAATCTCTGCCCTTGACACTTTGCCCACTTTGAGAAATTTTCTATATTTTGCGAGTTATTTCCTTTTCCATCACTAGTGTTTCTATAAAGTTCCTGAAAATGTGTCTCCCAGACCTTCGGCAGAGTATGACAATCTGCTATTTGGAATCTATTAGTTTGAGAGAAAGCTATGGTATTCCAAATTAATGCAGGGTTTTTAGATTTAACTGCATAAATAATTCGGGACCAGTTGTTTTTCATGGCTTCTTTTTTCTTTCGTGTTAATAACTGTTTGTAAAATCTTTTTTGCTGAAGTAAATCCATCGCCGCAATTGAAGAAGCATTTGGAAACATAAGCTTGATAAGAATTAGCAAGAGCTTTTTTTGCATCAACACACTCCTTATCAAACCATGGCTTAGATTGTTTATATTTTTGTCTCCGATCTGCTTTTAAGGATTGACGTAATTCTTGAATCATGGCTTTATAGGCCATCTGAAGATCGTCACAAGATGCAGCTGATATTAAGGCTGTCTGGTGGGTCTGAAAACGTGCTGAATTCAGTATCTTGGTTAATTTTTGGGCTAAGTATGGAGACCATTTAGCTCTACAATAAATTTCTCCAACAGGCGTAATCAGTGCTTTTTTTCTGGAGAAAAAGGTACCGGAACTCTTGGATTACATTTCCTCGGGAGTAGATGGCGATTAAATTGTAATGCAATTAATAGAAGAAAAGGTGCTGGAACTCAGTTCCTGTGAGTTCCACCAGAAAAAAAGCCCTGGGCGTAATAATGGGCTGGGAAATACCCTCTACATAAATCTTCTGAGTAAATTCCTTTAAATGAAGTGAGATTGGTAGATGGTCACTCTCAAATCTTGGTAGTACCTCTATCTCTTTAACATAAATCAGTACATCCCTTGAAACGATGATATAATCAAATGGCACTCATTCTGGCACCTGAGAAATAAGTAAATTCCGCCGGGTAATCCCTTTTATGGGCACCATTCAATATGTGGAGATTTAATTTAAAACCATTTTTGCTAAACATAAACCCGCAAAATTTGAAATCTGATCTTTTGAAGCACAAACAGCAAGTGGACCTGCAATTTCCCAACCAGGTAAGGAACAGCTGTATCTCGCATAAAGAAGCTGATCATCAGGACCTAGTCTGGCATTAAGATCCCTTCCCAATATCAGCATTGCATTTGGATTATGGAGCATGAGGTCTGCAACATATCCTTCCAGCTGATCCCACAAAGCACCAATCTCAGATTTCTGCCTCATAGGGGGCATATAAACATTTATTACTAACAGAACTTTCTCATTAAAATGGAGAACAGACATAGCATGCGTCTTAAATGGGGAAAGAGTCCTTAGAATAGCACTGAAGGTAATAGAGATTAAAATCCCCAGACCTCCTTTAGCTCTCCCATGTTTCTTTCCTGGTTCAGGTCTGGTTGTAGCTGAATGATATCCATTTAATACTAGATCATCCGCAACCCATGTTTCCTGCATCAATAATATATCATACCGTGAAAGGAAATCAGTAAAGCAAGTGTCTCTGATAGAAGTGGCCCACCCTGCAACGTTCCAACTTAGGAGAGTGGCCATTGACTGGCCACCTACCTGTCAGTCCCTCTGTTCCACGTGAGAGGAGGATCGAGGGGCGTGCAATCTAGCTGTGAGGTAATTTGAGTTTCCGCCTCTTTGCTCTCAATCACACCTAGCTCACCATAATAAACAGCTGGGTTTGGTATCATTACCCTACTTCCTGTCTCCTTTGTCACCAGATTAAGATCTTCCTTTTGATTGGCTGCCACGATCAAACTAGATTTTGTGAAAGCTATCACTTCAACTGGAAGACTTGGATTACCATTAAGCTTTCATTTCACAATGGAGATAGATGGATATAGAGGCCTGTTTAAACATAAATCTGACAGATTCACCTCTCTTTCTTGAGAGGACTTACAATGGGAAAAAATCTCATCATTCCTAACAGGCTCCTCTATCCCCACAGTTAATGTTGGCTGCATTTCAGATTGAATTTTATCAGGAGAGGTTTCACCTCCCGCATACAGGGCTGAATTAAGCTCCAATAAATGGCCAGAGCCATGTGTTATAAGTATTGTTTTTTCAGAGGATCCTTTCTCAGAAGGAATCTGCCAAGCCATCTCTTTAGAGGTGGAATCTCCTCTTTTCTTTATTTGTATGTCCAACAGATAAGATTTAAGATGCTCCAAATTTATCAAGACTTCACTTTGTACTGTCGGGCGTGTCAAATTTTCTGACTTAAAATGTAAAAATTAGGGGTGCTAAAAAGTTGCAGCTTGACTAGAGAATTTAAAAAATGTTTTTGTTAAATACATATAATTTGGTTTTGCTTGGTAAATGAGCGTGTAAAAATGGTGTTTTTTCTACGTTTTTATGCAATTTCCAATTAATCTGTATGATTTTTTTATCTTGTAAAATGGTATGCGTTCGATGAAAATATTTACGTAAATGTATCTAAAAAAGTATTTTTATCTTCCTTGCAGGTGAAAATTTTATTAGTGTGATTGTATTGAAATCTTTGTTTGGAGTGATAAAATGGCTTCAAAAAGAAAAACGAGACAAGGAACATTAACTCATAAGAGCAATTTTATTGGAACTGGTCAAGACCTCTTGCCTTCTGAACTACCAACTCTGCAAGATGTCCTGAGATATGGATTATTGCTACAAGAACAAAGTGCTGATGATGCTAGAAACTATCCAGCAATCAGTCTTGCAATGGACATTTATCCCAAAGTGATTGAGAAGTGGGAACTTGCTAACAGTGCTTTTGTAGTCCCTGTTATAAATTCAAAAATTAGAATCTTACATAAGATGCAAGATAGCTGGGAGCAGGCTAAGAATATAAGATTATGTAAGCCGCCTTGGGTTTCTTTCAGGAAAAAAGGCAGGGTATAAATATAATAAATAAATAAATAAAATTTTATTTGTGCTTTGTTGTGAAGCAGGCTGTGCTGCAGACTGCAAAAAGGTAGCTCCTATTCAATGTATGGTATATGTCGTACAGAGTTTAAGATCCCTGTGAATGAACTTGCTTTCATTATGGGTCAGAGAGACAAGACTGGTTCTATTAGACCACATCAAATTTGTCTGCCAGATTTGCCTGAACATAACAGACAAGTCAAAAGGCAGAAACGGCAAGAAGATGAGAGGAAAAGACTTTCTGAATATAAGCAGAGGAGTAAGCCGGATGCTTCAATATCATCAAATGAAGTACAGTAATACCTTGGATTGCAAGTAACTTGGTCTGAGAGCGTTTTGCAAGACAAACACATGTTGTTTTTTTTAAAAATGACTTGATAAATGAGCAAGGTCTTGCAAGACAAGTCGTAGGGATGTAACCGCTCACCTCGAGCGGGCGTAGCGGGCCGAAATCGGCCCCGCTCACGCCCGCCAAAGACTCACTTTGATATAAGAGTGTTTTGGATTACAAGAATGTTCCAGAACGAATTATGCTTGCAATCCAAGGTATTACTGTAATTTTCTCCACTGATGATGAAGAAGAAATGACTGATCCTGAAGATGGAAAGGATGAAAGTTGTGGAATTTCATTAGAATTGCCAAGTACATCTTCTACTTCAAATAAAAATAAACAGCACAACACATTGGAAATATGCGATGTTGCTATGCAGAGCATCAGGTATGGTGTTGGCCTGCGTGCCACAGCTGCTATTACCACTGCAGCTTTTATTGATGTTGGCTTAGTTACTGAACATGACAAGACATTTGTAGTGGATCACAATAAAGTCAAGAGGGCCCAAGAAAAACTTACGAAATCGCTAGATCAAGAATTTGATGAACTATGTAAGAAAAGTACAATTGACTGCATCTTCTTTGATGCTGATAATTCCGATCGGTGTTTCCCCAGTATCATGAAAGAAGAGCATTATTCTGTATGCAGAGAGCCAGGTGGAAGGTATCTGTACCACTTCACTCCAGAGAAAGATTCAAACAGAAAAAAAACTGCTGAAGTTATTGCTGATAATTTAGTGGATTTCATGAAGAAGAAGAGCACTGATAAAACTCTGCAGGTCATTGGGGGTGATTCCACAAATGTAAACACTGGTTGGACTGGTGGTATCATGCACTTGGTTGAGGTTAAACTTTGCCGCAAGTTCATCTGGTTAGTCTGTGCTCTTCATACGAATGAGCTGCCCCTGCGACACTTGATCATGACACTAGATGGGAAGACCTTAGCAAACAACAAATGGACTGGTGTAACTGGGAAGATGCTAGACAATGCCACGGAACTGGAAATTGATCATTCACTAAAGTCTCAATTGGAGAGCCTCTCATTTCTCTTAGTCACAGTGTAATAAACAATTTGTCAACAGATCAAGTACGGTATATGGGTACAGAATTACACAGGCCATAAGGACAGGAGAACTCCCTATAGATCTCGCCCTTCTTGAAATTGGTCCAGTGTGTCACTCGAGATGGTTAACGACTGCAAACAGGATTTGCCGTATTATTTATTTATTTGTTTGTTTGTTATATTTATACCCCACCTTTTTTCCTAAAAGGAACCCAAGGTGGTTTACATAATCTTCCTCCTCCTCTCCATTTTATCCTCACAACAACCCTGTGAGGTAGGTTAGGCTGAGAGTCAGTGACTGGCCCAAAGTCACCCAGTAAGTTTCATGGCCGAGCGGGGAATAGAACCCGGAACTCCCGAGTCCCAGTCCAGCACTCGAACCACTACGCCACACTGGCTCTGAAATCTCAGGATTTGCCATATATGGGTATCAAAACATGGTTTTAAGGGGAAAACCCTCCAGAACTTAAGAATGATAGTAGAGTACATTGTTGGTGTGTATTTTCCCTGCTGGTTCCAGATCAAATAAAACACTCTTGGGTGGAAGGCCCATGCCATGTGTTGTTCCAGCTCCAGCTCCTCAGACTCCAAAAGAAAGCTGTAGTGGATGCTGTTTTGCCTACAATCTAGCGTGGTAGGCATTCAGCGAAATGATCATTCAGACACTCTTGTGCTCCAGTGACAGTAATGAGAGAAAAGGTGGTGTGCAGAAGATCGTTGACTTAAGGAGTGGAAATGATGATTTCCTGGCTGAGAGCTGGACTGACCTGGGTTCAAAAGCTTACCTAGCCAGTGACCCTCAGTCCTAGTCACGCAGACGGAAGGAGGAGATAACAGCAATTAATAAAGATTAAAGAGTTTATTTGTAAGACCCAATTACATGGGATTAAGGAAAGCAATGCATCTCTTACGCAGAAGAGATGTCCTCACTACATGATTTCAGAATCAAATCCAAGACCCCAGTGGCAAGGCTGAGATGAACTGAAGTGACTGACTTGAAGTAGAAGTCTGAAGTCCAGAAGTCTCAAGTAGTCTGAGTTACCCCAACTTATATAGGAAGAGCCTGTACCTATAAATAGGATATTACTCACCAGTTATATAATCTGTTATTCTAACCTGTTTACTCCAAACTTGTTGTCCCATGGTTGCTGACTCATAAACCTTGAGACTATGTCTGGTGACAGAAGACCTTGTGTACTTCACCCCAAGAGACATCCTCCATGTCAGGTGACAATCTCGATGTCAGGTGACAATCTCGTTCTGCCCATGCAAAACCTAACACTTTCTGTACGTCCCAGAAAGACTCCTTCTATTAATCCTGCTGCTACTTCCCTGTTAGAACTCATAGACTGGTCTGAAAATGTATATGAACCTCCTTTGACATGCAAACTGTCGATATCAGAAGTCAAGAAGTTCATTAATGAACCTATGCAAGATCCAAAGTGGCCCTGTCATGCTCAGTCTGTAGAAAGAATTGTCAAACAAGTCACAGAGGCAGCAGGCAAAGTATATACAGCCGAGTAACGTGAGGGATATATAAGAGGTCAAGAAGCAAGTCGGCGGTTTATGTCTAAGAATAAATCAACCCAAAAACAACGAAGGCTGCAGTTGATAATTAGTAATCAATAAACAAGAGTGCCACAATGCACACAACTGAATTGAATCAAAACATGACTTAGTAAAACTTATTGCATAATTTTTTAAGGGGTGTTATTACATTTTGTTGTTCTTTGTTTAGAAAGATATGTTTTATGGCAACTGTATGTTTTATACCACAGAAAATAAATGCTTCTTAGCATTATACACTGTTTTCCGAGAGCAGTGAATATGTGTTCTGTTCAAGTGCTGATTTACCGAGCTAAATGTTGTCCAATCAAAAAAATAATAGCAGATTTGAATTCCTGTCATCGAGAGCCAATGTGGCATAGTGGTTAGCGTGTTGGACTGGGACTCGGGAGATCCAGGTTCTAGTCCCTGCTCAGCCATGAAACTCACTGGGTGACTTTGGGCCAGTCACTGACTCTCAGCCTAACCTACCTCACAGGGTTGTTGTGAGGATAAAATGGAGAGGAGGAGGATTATGTAAGCCGCCTTGGGTTCCTTGCAGGAAAAAAGGCGGGGTATAAATATAATAAATAAAATTAAAATAAAATAAAATAAAATAAAAAGACATATTTTAGATCCCCTATTTCAAAAATTTGTGAAAAATAATTTTTAACCCTCTAAATGACATGCCCTAGCTAGGGCTGTGCTCCCTACCTTGGGGGGGGGGCTCGCCTTGCCTCGCAGCCCCCCCCTGAAGCTAAGGCCTGTGAGTCTCGGGGGAGCAGGGCTGATTTCGGCCTCATTTCAGCCCCCCGATATTCACGGTAACACCCCTAGCCCTAGGGGAGGCAACCAAAAGTATCTATTAACTTTATTTCCTCCTTAGTGAAGGAATCCCTCCCCTTGCATGGAGATTGCAAAAGTTCCAGATCTCAAGCAACACCAGAACCTTTTGGCTCCTGTATATGCCTACACCATCAATTCGAGAGGAGGCAGCTTCACCAGGGTTTAAATCGATCAGGTCATTAGAGAAAATAATCTCACACTCCATATTGCTTTTCTCGTCTGTGATGGGGGGCATAACAAGTGTTCGGGGGGGCGCAACATTATCTTGATACAAGTATGCCATTTCCAGCAAGAACATCCCTGTGTCTATATAATAAACTAGCCTTGCCCCAACTTTTAAAACTCACGACAGCACGAGCATTAATATATTTATAGAAAAGGTATTCCACGGAGACTATATCTGATTTGTTTGTTAAGCACACTTGGAAGGGCTATCTTCAATATCGCCAACAGATGGCATATACCAGTGATGGCGAACCTTTTTGAGCCCGAGTGCCCCAACTGCAACACAAAACCAACTTATTTATTTCAAAGTGCCAACACTGCAATTAAACCTGAATACCGGGGTTTTAGTTCAGTAAAAACAACTCATTTTAGTTGTCCGAACTAATTAACATCTTTTGTCTTAAAAGAAAAACACAATAACAGGGCTTTCAATGATACAAACAGTTTTTTATTGAAAAAAACATCAACTCAATTTTTTTTTAATAGTACTACATTGTAGCCTTAAGGTAATTTAGATAATTTTTTAAAATAATTAGGTGCATGTATTTTTGGATAAAGGATTCTCAACTTGTAATATGATTAATGTGATTTTTGCTGTTGCATGCATGCTGACAATTTGTCAAACTTTGGCTCATACTCAGTTTGAGAGCAACACATGCAGCACTCAGCTCATCTGTTAATCTGTTTCTGGTATTAGATTTGATATAATTCAAAGCTGAAAAGAGCTGAACTCATGTTGTTGTTTTTTGTTCAAGTCTTGGAGTCTACAAAAACACAAAATTTATTTAAAAAGACAGATGAAGCACCTGCAAGGAACCCAAGGCGGCTTACATAATCCTCCTCCTCCTCTCCACTTTATCCTCACAACAACCCTGTGAGGTAGGTTAGGCTGGATGTTGTGAGGATAAAATGGAGAGGAGGAGGAGGATTATGTAAGCCGCCTTGGGTTCCTTGCAGGCTCTAAGATTGTTAACAGGACTGGCCAATGTGATCATATTATGCCAGTGTAGATGGGAAAGTACTGGCATAATATGATCACATTGGCCAGTCCTGAGAGAAAGAAACTACTGGGGTGCGGAGCGGGGAGCCAGAAGTAATTATTCAGATGGTGCAAACGGGGAGAAATGAGGGAGGGGGTAGGAGAAGAGAAGGGAAGGGAAGCAATATCGAGAAGGGAAGCCTGCTGCAGTGAAATAAAAGCAAGAATTTGTGTGGCAAGCAGAGGGAAAAGGCAACTGAGGCGAAGGCGCTGGCCAGGAGGGAACTAAGAGAACTTAGTTACAGAGAACTAAGGGTGGGGGGCAAGGGAGGGAAGAGGAGGAAGCGCTATGGGGGGGGGGAATTAGGAGAAGGCCTCAAGCGTTTGGTGGAAAGAGTGGGGAAAGAGTGGGGGGGATCGTGATGAAGCCAGGGAGAATGTGGGGGTCGCCAAGAGAGAAGAAGGGAAGCTTACGGCGGTGAAATGCCTCCCTTCTCCTGCTTCCCCTCCTCCACCCCCTCCTGCAGAAAGAACTCCCGGCCAGCCTCACGCCGCTGGGAGCGACTCTCACGGAGGCCCCCCCGACTTTGGTGGCTCGCGGAGAAGCCCCGGATTGTGTCCCACCGCCGGGAAGGGCTCCCTTCTCCTGCTTCCCCTCCTCCCCCTCCCCCTCCCCCTCCTGCAGAAAGTACTCCCGGCCTGCTTGTCTGCCTCGGGTCCGCTCCGCCCGGGCTGTGGCTCCTCCCTTCTCTTCTTCCTCCTCCTTTGCAGTATGCAAACAAACAGCACCAGCGCCTCGTTGGGAGGGAGCACGTGCGCGTGGCGCTGCCTCCCAGCAACCCCGCCCCGGGAGGACCTTCTCAGCCCTTCCCCGGCAGAGGAGGCGGCCTGCGGGATGCCGGGCAACACACGGCAGGCAGGAGCGCCCGCTTCGCCCCCCTGCTCTCAAGCTCTGTTCGAGCTCTGTGCCCCTGGCGACCTATGGCTCGCGTGCCGGCAGAGCGGTCCCCACGTGCCAGCTGTGGCACGCGTGCCATAGGTTCGCCATCACTGGCATATACGGTCCTTTTGCAGCAAAAATCTGCCTGGCTTCTAACCACATGCTCTGACCCAATCTTTTTGTGCATTTCTATCAGAATGGTAAGAAGTTCATTACATTCTGACAAAAAATTGATATGGTCAATGTCCTGAGTTATCATGAAAAGCCACCCCTCTACTGTTGGGCCTTCCCCCGTGGCTTTGTCATCAAGCATAAGGTGTTCTTTCACATTTCCATGCTCATTACTACCAGCTAGTTCCGTAGTTTGTTTTAATGTTGATTTATTTACCAAGGTGTGCTTTTTGGATTGCACTAGTGACTCCTGTAAATTTTAAGTTCTCGGCCAGGGCCAGTTCCAAAGCAAGGTTTAAGCCAGGCGAGTCCTCGCCCTCATTTGGTCTGAAATTACTGCCCTTAAAATCCAGAGACCAATCCAGCATGGGGCCGTTGAAGGACTCAAGAGATGGAAGAGATTGAGGAAGAGAAAGATCTTCAGTTTTCCTGTGCTTTTCTTCTATCACCAGCTCTGAGGCTTTTCATCCCTTTTTTTCAAATTTGAGGTATATTCTTAGGGGAGCGTATGACACCCAGCTTATGGTATCCCGTTCTAGTAAGCACCATTTCTTCCCTTTTTTCCCCCTTGTAGGGGGCTTCGTAAGATGCCAATTAGCAATAAATCTTCTCTCTCTCTCCGGCAGGATTTTTCCAGGCGGATTAAGACTATTTAAAGCCTTGATAAAAGCCAGAGCCAAGACAAACATACACACCAATTCGAACTACGTAGAGCCTTAGCAATTAAGGTTTCCTCCATTTTCCCTTCTTTGGGGTGGGAGACTTGATGGTATTAAGCAAGATAAGCAGCAAACAGACTCTGGAACCAACCTCCGTCTGCTGCAGCCAATAAATCCTGGTTCTCCGGCGCTGCTCTTCTTACGTAAATACCATGGTAAAGTACCTTAAAACGGCCTCAATTTGCTATTCGTGGCCCTTTTAAGGTACTTTACCATGGTATTTACGTAAAAAGTGCAGCGCCGGAGAACCAGGAAGTGACGTGACAGGTCTCCCGTCAAGTCACTTCCGGTTTCCGGAAATGCTAGTCAGGAGGCAAGCAGAGGGACGAGCAGTGGGGGGAGTGCTCACCAGAGCTCATCAGCACCCCAAGAGCCAGGTTGGGTGCTTGCAGCACATCCCGGCCCGGTTCCTAATGGGCTGCGGCCCGGCAGTTGGGGACCCCTGCTCTAGGTTAGAGCACCGTGACAGAGAGTAGTTATGCAACTGACTGTGTCTACTACAGGCCTACCCTCCTCAAGTTCAGTGGGTTACTAAGTCTTGCCTTCAAGGTGGGTCTGTCTCTGTGGTCAGCTCTTTGGCTGCAAGACTTTTGGAGTGCTCTGCGTTGCCCCTCCCTTTCCATCTGATGCCTGCCTCCTGGGTCTTGTATTTCCACCCCCTTCTCCTCTTCGTCAGGAGCCTGTGTTCCCACGGGTTCAGATGGCCCAGCTTGGCTGTCCTCCAAAAGATTAGATGGCAGCTGGGTTTCTTCCTCTCTGTCCTTAGAGTGTTGGACTGGGACTCAGGAGATCCGGGTTCTATTCCCCGCTCAGCCATGAAGCTCACTGGATGACTATGGGCTGGTCATCAGCCTACCCTACCTCACAGGGTTGTTGTGAGGATAAAATGGGGAGAAGGAGGAGGATTATGTAAGCTGCCTTGGGTGCCTTGCAGGAAAAAAGGTGGGGTATAAATATAATAAATAAATAATAAAATAAATAAATATCCTCTTTGGTCTCCTGCTCCCTGGCCCTTGGTGCCTCGACAGCACTTTCTACCTCCCTCTCCTCCTGTTGAATCAGTTCTCATGGCTTCTTGGGGCATGTCTGCAGAGATGCTGGGTCCCGTCTCTACGCACGCATTCTTATGCACACTTTCCCCCAATATATGCCTTTTGTACTAATGTTTTTATTGGAGAACTGCATCCATTGTAAAACTCAGAGAAGTGTAAATATAAAAGGATAACTGAATTTGGGTTCACATCGTGGTTCAAGAGTGTAAAATTATAGGCAAGTGTGCATTAAAAAGCAAACCGAACTACGTAATTCTTCTTCCTCCCATCCCTGTTCCATGGTGCACCAGGATGATGGAGAGGGAGGTGGAAGGAAGGAAAACCTCTTCCTTCTTGCTGCTGTCTGCTTCTTGTACTACCTCCTCCATCCTATGCATGCAGGTCAGTTAAGGGAAGGGTACTCTGGGGCTGGTGGAGAGGGCTATTCATTTCCTGAGCCCTTTCCACTGGCTCATGACAGGAGCTGTAGTGCTTCCGATTTGGGGGTGAAATAAATTGTTTCATTTCCAAGTCAGCCCAAGGAGAGCTCGGGGAGCTTGCCCATCGTGAATGCAAACCTAGCAGTGGGACACTATTAAGGTCTCATTCCACAGGGGATTTAAGTTGAATAGCCTGTCAAGGAATTGCAGCAGCTGCACCTCAGTGGAAAGTATGTTTGGGAGCAGAACTGCTGGCCTAGTTGACCATTTTCTTGTCTCAAACTGTGCATAATTCATATGGGTTGGAGAATTCAGCTTTCCTTGTTGTAGTCATTGGGTTACTCTGGAACAGAATAGTCATTTCTCGCTTCTTCTTTTCTTAAGGCACAGAGAACACGTCCAGCCCTGAGCACGTTGTGCCAAGCAAGGATCCAGGGTCACCGCTCAAGGGTTCGGCCCTTGCTATCCACCAGCACCGAACCATAGAAACAAGCGACGCACAGACCAGCCCTAGGAGCAGGACACCCCCCACACAAGCATTGCAGTCCCTGAATACAGTGCTACTAAAGTAGAAATTTATTGGTGCAAATGTCGTACAAAATATAAACACCCAACCAAAAACCTTCCCAGAACTCTGCTCCTCACACCCCAACAAGGTTCCCAGTTCCCTTGGCTTCCAGGGCAACCCCATGCCTTTCACTGCTCTGCTTCCAGATGTGTAGTCCATCCCACAGCAACATTTTCCTCTCCAGGATGCTACCAAGCATGGACAATCTTGCATCCGTGGAAGACACACCGCCTACGAATGGAGTGTGGTGACCACGGTCCCCGGACCCCTTGCTCGGCCTGAGGACCTCGCTCCCTCTTGGGGTCCCAGAGAGCAGACTGCCCCCGTGTTTGGCAAATGCCCCTTGGCCAGCAGAAGGTTTTTGGGGGGATGCCGGTGTTCCCCAGCTCAGCATCGCTTCTGCCTCCCTCCCAGAAATTTGGTGCATTCCAACTTCAGATCCGATGGTGCACTTTTCTCCCACAACTGTTCTTTTCCCCCCACTGCCAGACTCCAAGACCCCTGGCTCCTTCATGCCAGAGGAAGCATGCATTTCCTTCCCAGAGACCACACTCTCTGGGGACACCGAGAATTGCCTCCAGAGGTACAGGCCTTGCTGCAGGCACAGTTTTCTCTCCAGGATTCTCCCGATGATGGACATTTTTTCATCAGGGGAAGACACACCGCCTACAAATTGAGGGCAGTGGCTGCGTTCCCCAGATCTTTTGCTGGGCGCCTGTTCTGTCCTGGGGATCTCCCTGCCTCTTGGTGTCCCAAAGAGCGGTCTGTTCTTTGGGGATGCAGAACGGTGCCTGGGGGGCACCGGGGCTTCTGGAACCTCATCCATTGCCGATGGTGGTGCAGTGAGGTGTCCGGATGGTCCAGGAGCTGCTTCTCCTGGTGTGCCATGTAACTTCGCATCCCTTCGGATGGCTTTTGCTGCAAAGGAACGGAAAGACCTGAGTGAGTAGTGATGCCATAGATGAAATAACGAGTAAATGTATGCATTTTTTAGATTTTAACCTGTTTTTCTGCTCAGAAACTCCATCACTACCACCACCACCACCATGTGGCCTGAGCACATGGTATTTATGTCCCCCCCCCTCCCTGAGGTGCAGTGATCGGGCATGAGAGATGGGGGCTTCTCAGTTGTGGCACCCAAATTCAGGAACAGCTTCCCCGGGGAGCTCTGCCTGGCCACATAGGAACATAGGAAGCTGCCTTATACTGAGTCAGACCAGTGGTCCATCTAGCCCAGTACAGGCAGTCCGCGGGTTACGAACGTCCAACTTACAGACAACTCATACTTACGAACGGACCGCCATAATTAGGGATGGCTGCTCAGCTGGTGCGAGCTGAGCCGAGCCTCCAGGGGGACTTCCGGCTTCCCCAGCTCTACATAAAAACGGCCGCAACTTGTGTAAATGCCGTTTTTAATGTATGCTACACTATTAATTGTTCCGACTTAGGTACAAAGCCTGGAGATGCCGGGGATCGAACCCGGGACCTTCTGCATGCAAAACATGTGCTCTATCGCACCGAGCTCTAGTCCCTCCCTGCACCACCTGGTATTCCAAGGCGGTCACCCATCCAAGGACTAACCAGGTTTCTAGTTCTCATGAGCAACTCAAGAAAGGTTTAAGACACAAAATGCTTGACAATATCTCCATGTCCTTCCTTTTCTTGTTTTTGTATCAAACTGTTCCAAATTATTTGAAAACTAAGAATAACAGAATCAGAATTAATGAGGGGTTATTTTTCTTTCTTTCTTCCAATTATACAATTTTGGCTTTCTAATCAGGGAATTTTAGACCCAGCAAATTCCATGGGTCATGTGAATTCACCCCGTTGTTGAGAAATGTCACCTTACCCTTAGCTATGACTGCTTTTTCACAGATCAGTGGGTCAGCCAAAGCAACTAATATAATATTTACCCATTCTGTGATGGATGAAAACTTGGATAAAATGTTCATGAAGGCCAAAGGATGAGTGCAGCTTCTTTGGAGCCAGTCGTAAGTCATATCCCACACAGAGAAGCTGTGCAGAAGTGTCCAGATGAAATAGAAAACTGTGGCCAAGACAGCATTTCTGCCCTGGGTTAAAAAGGATTCCCAAAGGGCAAAGAAACCACTATATAAAGTTGTCTCCTCCATGTTTGTAACAAAATCAAAGTACACCATGCAGCCATGGCACTGTGCACCTTGCCAATGCTGGCTTTAGGTAAGAACAGCAGGCTAGAAGCATCGTGGTGCGCGTCATAAAGGTCTCTGAGCAGCCTCTGTACAGCCACAAGTCAGAAGGAACCCTCAGGACTAAGGGGTTTCCTCCTCTCAGTCAGTGGGACTTTCCCCTCTGGGATTGCCTCCACACCTCCTAATCCTGCTCTTGGTTGATGCTGCCACCCCAGTCACAGCGATCACGTTTCCTTAGGATACTGTGCGTGAAAACCTATGCGCGCATTGCTGGGCCTAGCTTGTTGTGGGCATGGCTGTAACAAGTAAACAACGTTTTTTCTCCGGAGACTCTTATATCACTTTTTGTATTTGCCACTTGTGACCGTCCCTATCTTGTCCCTTATACTTTTTAGCGTCTGCTACATGAAACCCCTGGGGGAAGGTCATCCGGGGTTTGGGCTGAGGTGTCATCCATAGGCGGATGACACTCAGCTCAGCCTTTCGTTTCCCTCTACTCATCCCAGGGAGGGTATGGGAATTTGAACTGGTGTCTGGCGCTGGTTTGGGTATGGATAAGGGTGAACAAGCTGAAACTTAATCCAGGCAAGACAGAGGGAGTGAGCTCCAGCGCCAGGTTTTTGAGGGCCCTGGTCCATGGTGAGCCAGTTGCACAGTGGGCACCGTGCGGGAGGGGTTTTTTCAGATTTTAGTACGCCGTTACAAATCTCTCCTTGAACATTTGCAGTGTCGTGCCGTCAGCGCTGGATCGAGGTCTTTGGGGGTCCTTGGGCAAGACACCTTCAATGGGCCCCCTCCCTCAGTGAGTCTACCTTCTCACCGCCATGGTCACCAGCTGCTACTGCTTCTCATCTTCGTTCTTATCCTGTCTACCACTTGCTTGCTTGACAGGCAGAGAGCCAGTGAGCAAGAAGGCCGTGGCATCTCCTGATCCTCCTCCTCACCAACACCGTTGTATGGACCAAAGAGAAAGTGAACAAGCAGGTTGCAAGAGGAAGAGGAAGTCCAGGGTGCTCTTGTCAGTGAGCCCCTGCTGGATACAAACACGGGCAGACCACAGGGTCCAATGTCTGGGCCAAGTCCTCCCACAAACATTACTAGCAGATTATGGGGAAAGCTGGAAGCCTGGATGCTTCTTGTGACAATTCCATTTTCCTCCAGCTGGGTTCAGACAACACAATAACCCACACTTAAGGATTGAGTGTGGGTTGTTGATGAACCGTGGGTTGTTGTTGAACTGCGTTATCATGTTGTCTGAAACCAGCTGCGCCATCAAGACATGGCTTGTTAACCACAAATAACCCATGGTTTGTTGTTGGATTGTGAACCGTGGGTTGTTCACCATGATTTGTTATCTTGGCTGGGTTCAGACAACACGATAACGCACACTCAAGGGTTGAGTATGGGTTGAGTGTGGGTTGTAGTTGAACTGTGGGTTGTTGTTGAAACATGGGTTATCATGTTGTCTGAACCCAGCTGCGCTAACAAACCACGAACAACCCATGAAGTGTTAACCACGAACAACCCATGAAGAGAACCCATGGTTTGTTGTTGGATTGTGAACTGTGGGTTGTTCACCATGGTTTGTTATCTCATCTGGGTTCAGACAACACGATAACCCACATTTCAACAACAACCCACGGTTCAACGGCAACCCACACTTAACCCGCATACCCAGCCCTCGAGTGTGGGTTGTCGTGTTGTCTGAACCCAGCCATTGTCTGAGTCTAGGTGGACCGGGCCCTCAGCTGCCTTCTTTTCTAAAGCAAGCAAAACAGCAAGGGATGTCAACGCATGCATGTTTTGCACGCAAAAGGCTCACCCAGGGTGGCTCGGTGCTGCCCTGGCATTTCCTCCAGCTGAAAGGATCTAGCAGCTGGGCTGGGAAAGGGACCTCTGCTCCCACTGAGCCCTTGGAGCGTAGCTGCCGCCTTGCTGACAAGCGAGATAGGCCAATGACAGAAGGCAGCTTCGCTTCGTGTATGAGATGCAACGAACTACAACAACAGGCTCGCAGTACAGTGCAAACAGCGATCAGAAGTGAAAGGGAACATCCCAGTCTGGGAGGCTAAGTACCACCTCCTCCTCTTCTCCTTTGTAGGCCAAAGTGGATGCCTTGGCCCTCCTCCAGCTCCCAGCAGTATCCACCACCACCCCGCAACAGCTCAAGCTGTTTAGCATTCTCCGTCACTATTTGGAAGTCTCCGCTTCTAAAGAGCTGGGCCGAACAGCATTCTGCTCCCTCCTCCTTCCTGCCCCATCGCCGCTGCGTTCGCTGTGTCCTAGATGTTTACATCCATTGGCATTTGGGATGCGGTCGCTGCTGCAGCAGGAAGGAAAGGCCGGGTCCCCCTTCCCTTTCATCCGGCCCAAAGAAGAGCTCTGTGATGCTCAAAAGCTTCCATCCCCTTTCAGCTGCAGGAGCTAGTTCAAGAGCAGGCATCTCATTCGCAGCTTCACCTCTTGTTCGCCGGGAAGAAGCGAATGCCCTTCCTGGGATATATTCTCATGCCTCTCCCTTGTGCGGATCATCAGATGCCTGTTGCTATCTTTGGCACTAGGAGGAGAAAAAAATAACTTGTTTTCTTAAAATTGTACATTTGTCCTTTCGCGTCTTTCCTTCCTGTTCCAGTTCTTTTGGATGAAAGGAAACCGAAGCAACGTCCACACTGCGATCCAACTTGTCCTTTCCAGAGGCGCTCTCTCTCTCCTCAGCCCCCGCTTTGTTTGGAGACAATGGACCATTTGAAGTGGAGGCTAAGTTGGATGTTCCTCCTTCCCTGCTTGCAGGGTAAGTTTGTTTTCGCTGCTCCTTCTTTTATTTTTTATTTTTAAGATATTTTTTTCTCCTGGTCGATACGATTAAGCATAAATTGAACATTTCCCACTCGTGGAAAAGGCTTACCGGTAAGTTTGCCTCCTCTGGCAGGTCGGTGCTTCTTCTGTTGTGATGCTGATTCTCCTGGTAGCGTGAGATGTTTTGTATGCCAAAGTCCATGCTTGCAGTAGGACGACTGTTGAAGGATATCTGAAATGGAGGCCAACAGCATCCCAGGGAAATCTTGGGCCTGCAAAGGTTGTGCAAGTCCTGAAGATACAAAGGGCGCATTCCAAATGACAGATCTAGCGAGGCAAAGCCGACAGAGCATTGGGAGTTGAACTGGGGGCACCTGGCCACAAATCCAAACCCTGCTCAGGCATGTAACCCTGGGTGGCCTCAGGCAAGTCACTAGTCCTCAACCTAGCCTACCTCACAAGAATGTTGTTAGGATAAAATAGAGTTGACTCCTCTGTATGCAACACTGAGCTCCTTAAAAGAAGGGTAGGCTGAAATGTCATCAAATAATAAATTAGCATGCACCATTTGTGTCAGGCCAAACAGTTCCTTCGGACCCGTTAATTTGGAGGGAACTGGCTGGGGGTATTAACTGGTTGAGAGCAGCACAAACCTGAGGTCCCTTCCAGGTTGACACAGGGAGGTGGGGCTGATTCCTAGCACTGTTTTAGCACAATCCTCAGTCCAGCAGAGTATCCTGTAACGTATAGGGGAATAGTAGCCTTGCTGTAGTAATGGGAGGCATTCTGCTACTCTCTGTTTTTCAAGAGGGAGTTGCACATTCCTTCCTGGGCTTGAGAAGAAGAGCAGCATGGCCTCCAGAGAGCCACATTTAAAAAGAAAAAAGGAAAGGAAAAAGCGGGGGAGAAGAAAAAGTCCATGACGCTGGTTGAGAGGGAGATGGTTAGCTTGGTTGGTACTCAGCACCTTGCTATTTAATTCATCATAAGAACATAAGAAGAGCCCTGCTGGATCAGACCAGAGGCCTATCTAGTCCAGCATTTTGTTCACACAGTGGCCAACCAGCTGCCGATGGGAAGCCCACAAGTAAGACATGAGTGCAAGAGCATCTTCCGGCTCATGTTTCCCGGCAACTGGCATGCTGCCTCTGATACTGGAGGCAACATGTAGCCGTTATGACTAGTAGCCATTGATAGCCTTATCCATCCACACTGGTTCTGTGCTTCTCCCTGGAAACAGTGCACAAATTGCAACAAGGACACGATTCTTTTATTTATCAATTTCATTTATTAATGGTCATTTATTAGCCATAACAACCTGCCCGCATTTTAAGATCAGCTTCATATGCCCTACCTGTGTGTGCCCACCTGGGAGATTAATTACGTAGGTTGGCAAGTTCAAGGGCCAGTGCCTTCTCAGCAGTGGCCCCACGCTGATGTAACTCTGTTCCAATTGAAGTGCGTACTGACACATCCCTGCAGGCGTATAAGCAGGCTCTAAAGAGCGATCTGTTTCAAACTGCTCCCGTCCAAAAGGATGTGATTGTGCTGCTGTTTGATACGGTGCTGCAATGGTCCTAATTAGCTTAACCAATTTTATGATTATTTTGCTGGGCTGAATGCCGTTACTGTTAGTGATATTGCTGGTTTATTGATATTTTATTGTGAACATTATTGTTGTTGTAGAGATTTTTATATGTTGGAAGCCACCTCGAGAAGGTTTGACTCTGAAAGGCAGCCTAAAAATATTTAAAATAGAATAAAAATAAATTATCCTTCCTTTGCTGCATGAAGCTGAAGGCAGCGTATATGGCAGCCTTCCCCTACCTAGCACCTTCCATATGTGCTGGACTACAGCTCCCATCATCCCACAGCCAGCAGCTGGTACGTGCGGTTCCCAGGCAGTCTCCCATCTACGAAGGCTCAATTTGATTAACTTCAGCCGGCCATGTGCTTTCAACTTATGGCTTGCGACATGGAGGCGCCAGGTGCAGCTGGCACAAACTGCTAGCAATATCTTGTGTTATATATTGTTCTCCCCACTTCCCCCAAGCGGTGGGACATTCTAGGGCTTAGTTTCCCCTGGATGAGAAAGTATTGGAGACGGAGGACATCTTTGTGTAGCATTAAGGGTGTAATCCTACGCATGTTTTGGCAGAAAAACAAGGCCTACAACTCCCAGCATGCCCCAGCCAGCATAACTGACTGCGGCATGCTGGGAATTGTAGGCCTTTTTTTCTGTTTAAAGGTGCATAGGATTGCACCTTTACTTCATTTACAAATATGCAAGCAGAGCATAGTGGAATCCGAGAGACACTCCTACAGTGGGCAGCAAATCCCTGCAGAGAGCACTTCGTTGCACCTCGAGATGCTTCACTTCCAGTCAACTCCCAGCTCCAAAAACTCTGTCTCATTCTTATTGTTGTGAGCTACCTAGAGAGCTTCATCTACTGGGCCGGATGGAAATAAATAAATAAATAAATAAATAAATAAATTCTATTCAAACTCAAACTGCAAGACTACTCTCTGATGTCTGGGTAGCACCCTCTCTATGTTCCAGTGGGCAGCCCATTCCAAAATTTGGAAGGTAATAATCAGTTTTACGAAGGGCGGTCTACCAGCAGCTGCCATAATAGATTTTTAAGATCCCTTAGATGTAGGGTGCATCCAGATGAGGCATTTATTGTGTTATCACCCTGCCTCATTCATGGCTTTTTATGGGGGTCCAGATCATCTTGTTTCCCACTCATAACCCTCCCGTGTTTTCCCACCGCATCTTCCGTTTTTTTTTCTTACCACAGGAAATCTGTTCAGAAGAAAAAGACAGAAGAACTGCACAGTGCCTTTGAATGATTAGCCTAGGAGCCACCCACCCCCGGTCTTGAAGCGCTCTTGTGAGGCGTAAATAAACGGCACTGTGTTTTAGAAGCTGAAATGGGATCACTTTCTCTCTGCCTGGTCTTTTCCCATTTTCAGTGGGGGGTTGAGACGTCTCCTCCCCCCACGTTCCTCATCTCCTGCTGAATCCATGAACAAAAGTTAGGCGTAGTATCTGTCGGGCATCTTCTAAAGTTTCCTTTAAGAAAATAAGCCTTTCATCTATTTTCCACTCCGGTTCCTGTTTATATTGCTGAATCTGTTGTTTGTTCCACTTGAGTTAAAGGTATCGTACTCCGAGAGGACAGGAAATTCTGTAGAGGCCGGTGCTTAATCAGTAGCAATGAGGCAGCCTGCTGCTGCGGAAAGCTGGATAATTTGCTGAGAGGGACTGGGTGCCGGGCTCCTTTCTCTCGCCCCAGGCCCTTGGTGTGCCTCACTTGGCAGGGCACCAGCTCTGCTCCCAGGCAGGGCCTACCGTGATGAAGCAAAGCGGAGCAGCTGCCTCAGGGGGCTGATTAAAAGTCTCCGAGTGGGAGATGGACAGATCTGATCCACATGGAAGTTCTCCTGCTCAGGCTCCGTTGAACTGTACGGGAGCTGCATAAGAGCGCAACTGTGTCCTTGCACGTCTCTTGCATCTTTCAAAGGGCTCAGACAGGAGGACTTCCCATGGATTGTGCCACACACGTTACTCAATGAATGTTTGGTATTAATTGAGAGCCAGCCCCGGTATTAGGACAAGTAGTTCCTTGCCACTGCTAAGAAGAAGCAAAATAAGTCTCACGGAACAGGTCACAATAGGCTAGCGAACCACGTCTGCATAAATTTACCAAGGTTGCATAATTGTTCTAGGTGCAGTGGCACCTAGAATTGCACAAGAAAAGCCGAATTCTGCAACCGTGGCAAATTTATGCAAATGAAGTTCATTTGCATACCATAAGCTATTCTGCCTGACCAGGTAATACACCAAATTAGGGATTTCCAGTTGGCAGCTGGGACAGCTGAGTGAATGAACATGGCGCTGCCGTCCCTTCTCCTTTCAAATCCATCCTCGTAAGCCAATATGTCAGAGAAGAAGCCGAGCCCCGTAGCTCTCAGCCTAGGTACATGCAACAGTATTTGCTCACACATTCATCTTTCCTTTTCTTTTTACCCTTGTTTCTCTCTGACCTCTTTACCCTTTGTTTCCCCCATTAGCTAAATTGAGTTTGTAAACTGTTCCGGACAGGGACCTTTTTTCTTAAAGCCATCTACACCGATGGTGTATAAATACATACAAGATATGCGCTCCTCGCTTCTGAAGGATGAGGTTCCTGGAGCAACTGTACAGAGTTTGGTTTCCTTTGGAGGAAGGAGAACAGTGGAGACTTAGGGCGCAATGCTATGCAAGTTTAGACAGAGAAAAATGCCTACAACTCCCAGCATAGCTGGCTGGGGCATGCTGGGAATTGTTGACCTTTTTTTCTGTCTAACCTTGCATAGGATTGCGCCTTTAAGGTCTCTTTGCAATGACTGCTTGATTGGCAAATTTACAAGCAGAGCTTAAGTGGAGGCAAGCAGGCACTCCTTCAGCAGGCAACATTCCCTGCCCTATTCAAACTGCAAAAGAGCCGTCTCTCAGAGCCATATATCACATATTGCGTTAAGCATGCACTTTTTAAAATGTGCTTTGAATGGGCCGCTCTCTTTCTTTGGGGGGGGGAAATCAGCCGGGGGGGTCATTAACCTTTTCCCTCGCACACTTCCCTTCTGTGGAAAACTGAGCCTGATGCGCTACGTGTCCCTGCAGGTGCAGTTAGTTGCAAATTGCAGCGGGTTGGGGCTATTTTCAGTTTGAAGAGAGTGTGTGTGTGTGGGGGGGGGAGTTAAACCTCCCCGCCCTCACCATCTCAACTGAGATCGGGGAGCCTGCTGCACTTTCTTTTTCTAAAGAAAGAGATCAGCTAGTCCTAAGCAGACATTTTTAAAATGTGTGTTTACCAAGGCATCATTTGGCTGGCACACAAGCACCGTGCAAGGCAATGACCTGAGACACCAACCCCCAGGTCTGCAGGTGAAACATCCGCAGCTGTTAAAGCAGCGTTCTCCAACCTTGGGTCCCCAGATGTTTTTGGCCTACAACTTCCCGCATTAGGCTCCTTCCATTTTTATCTGTTGTAACTCACATCATACACCCTCCAACATTTCACAGATAAAAATAGGGACACACACATGTGAATTTGTAAGAGGTATGGTTGAGCAACATGAAGGTGTGGTCAAGGGGGCGTGGCCAGGCTGGCAACATGAGGGCATGGCCAAGGGTATGGCCAGGCAACCAAAGGGCATGGTCAAGTACAAACGTTATTAGAGGAAACACACAAAATCTTATATATTATCATTATTACATTATTATATACTATTTTATAATATTTTATAAGTGGCTTTTGTAGTATTTTTTTTACCTTACTTAAAACCCTTGTTCATATCTGGTGTTTTTCATGGGGGGGGGGTGTCAGTGTTTGTAGGGCAGTCTCTTTCTTTTTGTTTTAAAATGGTCAGGATTGGCACAAATTCAGCAGGTGAAGCTTACTATATAAATGTGAATGTTTGTCCGTTTGTATGTATGTCCGCGCGGCGGGTTTGCGTCGCATTGGCTCCTACCCGGTTGGACGGATCCGCCCCAAACTTGGCACACATGCTCCCCATCACCCAAGGACAAAGACTGGTGGGTTAAAATCTCCGAAAAACCCTTGCCACGCCTGTACAGCCCAAAATAGATGAGAGCCAATGGCGTCGCTTGGAATGCTCGCAGGGGCCATTCAGGAGGCGTGATGCAAATAGCTCCAACCGGCACATAGAATGTTGGTATGCACTGCCTCCACAGGGGCCCAATCAGAGGCGGATATGCAAATCTCTCCTACGTCCAAACAGAATGTTCACATGAACCACAGCCGGGACAGCAGGGATTTGATTGCGTAATCCCAGGGGGCGGGGGGAAGGCAGGGATTTCATTGTTGCATAGTCCCGGGGGGGGGAGGGAAGCAGGGATTTCATTGTATGGTCCTGGGGGGGGGGACACACACAGGGATTTCATTGTTGCATAGTCCCGGGGGGGGGAGCAGGGATTTCATTGTGTAGTACCGGGGGGGGGGCACAGGGAATTCATTGTTGTGCAGTCCCGGGGGAGGGGCGAAGCAGAGATTTGATTGCATAGTCCCGGAGGGGGGACACAGGGAATTCATTGTTGCATAGTCCCGGGGAGAGGGGAAGCTGGAATTTCATTGTGTAGTCATGGGGGGAAGCAGGGATTTCATTGTGCAGTCCTGGGGGGCGGGGGAGGAGCAGGGATTTCACAGGGGACAGCTACCTTAAGGAATTTCGAACAAAGAGTGCCTATAGGAAAAGGACGACCCGTGCAACGCCGGGTAAAAAAAGCTAGTAAATAATAAAGATAGGAATCATATGATAAATTCCCTCATTCACCTCTCCGTCCCTCTGTCCAGGCCACTGGGTGCAACATCCTTTTCAGCAGGGAGAGCATGTGTGCACACACGCACACATCCTCCCAGCATCTGTCTCTCAGTGGAGCTTTTCAAGCCTAAAAAGAGCTACACTTAAAGGGGCCATGCCTTGGGCAAAATTGCAGCTAAGCTTGCAGTTTTAGCTTAGCTGCAATTTTGCCCATGGCATGGCCCCTTTAACAAAAGTTTAAAAAGCTTAAAGTGGCTTGCACTTACGGAGGCAGGGGAATTCGGGATTCTGCCTGACAAAGTGAGAAGCCAGGACGGCTTAAGGGTTTTCGTGACAGCGTTTTCGGGGCAGCTGGAGACTATGTCACATGAAGTTTTGCACTTGCATAGGCAGGCAGGCCATCACAGGGAAATTGGCTCAGCCCCCTGAGCCACCATTTTGCTCCTGGCTGGCTGGTTTGCACCAGGCTTCCATTGGTGGACCTCGGGGTTCTAGTTAAAAAAAAACCCAAAGTAGATCCCTCAAGCCTGAAGTCTTCCCATGCCTGAGATAGCCAAACGTACAAGTATACACATAAATGTAATCCCTGTTGCACTTTGTTCCCCACAGCATCGGGAGTGGACGGCTTCCTCATCAAAAATGCCCACCTGGAAAAGTGCATCCATGCCTCCTCCCACGAAGTTGAGAAGGTTGGCCTGGCTGACTGCAGGCCGCATTCCCTGCAGCACCAGTGGGCCTGGGACGCAGCCAGCCGGGCCATCGTCAACCGGGAAACCGGTTTGTGCCTGACGGTCTCTACACCGCAAGAATTTGCACTGGCTCGGCTGGAGGCCTGTGGAGACCGAGTACGCCAGGGCTGGGTGTGCAGCAAGAAGGGCCACCTCACCTTGCAAGGTCTGGGGCTGCGCCTCAGTGCCAAGCCGGGAGGGCACAAGGCCTTCCTGTCCCCAGAGAAGAACAAGTTCAGCAGCAGGTGGAAGACAGAGACGGATGAAATTGTCTGTGCTGTACACACGGCAGCAGCTCCTGGGCCCAGCCACCCCATGGAGGAATCCCTAGGCACCCTGGGGTGGGTCCCCAAAAGTAAGGCAAGATGGATGTGTGCCCACAGAAAACCCTTGCTGAGCACTCACCCTTGACCGCTGCATGTGGCTGGCTTGTGTTCTTCTCTCTGCACTGCTGGGTGGAGGTATCCATGCTGCTGGGTAACCCCAGCAATGGATCACGCCGCCCTGTATCGAGCCAGACCACTGTCTACTACAGTGTTCTCCAACCTTGGGTCCCCAGATGTTTTTGGCCTACAACTCCCAGCATGGCCCAGCCAGCTATGCTGGCTGGGCCATGCTGGGAGTTGTAGGCCAAAAACATCTGGGGACCCAAGGTTGGAGAACACTGGTCTACTAGGACTGACAGCAACTCTCCAGGTCTTCAGGCAGAGTGACATCCTTCCCAGCCCCACAACCCGAGATCCCTTTAAGAGGTCCTTGGACAAAGAGCGGTCTCCCCCCCACCCCCAGATTCTTTTAACTTGCGAACTTCAAACCTTTTCAAAATATAAAACCTAGGCAGATCCGAATAACTGCTAGATTTCATATTTTCAAAATATGGGGAACAGCCAACACTGTGGGAAGTATCCAGTGGTGTCCAGCTGTAGCGCTATTGACATTGTGCTAGTGCAGGGCTCTCCAACCTTGGGTCCCCAGATGTTGCTGGCCTACAGCTCCTAGGAATACCCAGCCAGCATGGCTAATGGCAAGGGATTCTGGGTGCTGTAGTCCAGCAACGTCTGGGGACCCAAGGTTGGAGAGCCCTGCCGTAGACTTTTCCCAGTAGCCTTTGATGCATCCCAGAATCATTTTGCCCCTCCCAGGTTTTGATCCAGCAAGTCTGCCTGGTGGGTCCTGCTTTTCCTCTCCCTCTTCCCCTGCATGTTGCTCACCAACCTATCTGGAGAAGAGCTCTGGAGAACTCCAAGGCCCACTATTTTGTGACATTTTAGTTGGTACTAATAAAGGCATTACCCTACTGTGATATTTTCTTAATTCCCCCCCCCTCTCTAATGGACCAACACAACTATCTCTATCTTTCATATACTGAAGAAATGATCATAACTACCTTTTGATATTCCCCCCTCCCCCAGGCAAAACTGTCGCTTCAGCAGGAATCCACACCCTCTCTGTAGACGCTGCGATCACTTCTCCAACCACCATTTTGGACAATAAAACTCACCTCGCCAGCGCTCTTCCAAAGAATGGAGATGTGAGCTCGGAAGGAAATCAAGGTGAGCACTACAAACAGGACTGTAACCAAGGCGTAAGAACACAGCGGAGCCCTACAGGATGAGATCACTGAACCAAGTAGTCTAGCCTCCTGGCAGTAGCCTCGCTTGCTGGGGTCAGGCAGATTCCTCCGGGAAGGTGTCCAACAAGGTTTGAAAGTAGCAGTCTTTCCTTGCTGTTTGCGCCCCATCAAGTGGTATACAGAGTTGGACTGCCCCTAAACCTGGAGGTTCCCTTTAGGTTTCATGGCTCATAATGACACACCTAAGTTCTTCTATGTGTTTGTGTATAATCACCCTTTAAAGTCATCTAAGCCAGTGGCCACCATTTAGCTAGAAACTTTAAAACAGGGCTCTCCAACCTTGGGTTGCCAGATGTTGCTGAACTACAGCTCCCAGAATCCCTTGCCATTAGCCATGCTGGGTGGGTATGCTGGGAGCTGTAGGCCAGCAACATCTGGGGACCCAAGGTTGGAGAGCCCTGCTTTAAAAGGTGCACATGCGCCTTCCTTAAAAAAAGGAAAGGGGTGGTGGTGGAAGAAAGAAAAAGCATTCCAGTTCCACAATTCATCAAAAGTAAAAGCAATGTTTCTTTCTCAGCCTCCTCTGTCTGCCTCTCTACCTCCCCACCCCGCCCCGCCCCGCCCTGAGTGCTGCATCCTGGGAAGCTGCACTGTTGTCTTCCCCTGCGTTCCTCACGTTTGGCTCACATGGGCTCCCTATCCCTGACCTAGGGCCAGTGTCCCGTGTGTGAGGTTTGATAGGAAGCAAGGTTGACCCTATCCAGAGCCTATGATCCGCAGAGCTACGTGGTACGGCCCTCACTCGACTGGACTGTGCCTCTTCAGATTGCAGGTGGTGGCAGCGGCGGTGGTGACGGAACGTTGGAATGCTCACACATATAAAAACGTCCTGCCGTGAAAGCTTCGCACAGGGCTCTCCAACCTTGGGTCCCCAGATGTTGCTAGCCTACAGCTCCCATCATCCCCAGCCAGCACAGCCCCAAGGTTGGAGAGCCCTGGCTTAGCATGTCCGGGAGAAAGGTTCTCTCGGAGTCTTTGCTCTGGCATGCTAGTCTCCCCCACTGTGCAAGGAGTGTCTGCATCCAAAGACGTGATTCCCCCGCTTGCAAGGCTATATGGTACAATCCAGCCAGAAGCGCATCATGTGATTCCACTGAATGTTCTATGGGTAGAAGAGTAGGAAGAATCATAACAACAACAGCAACAGCAACAATGGCTGGTTGGGGGATGATGGGAGTTGTAGTCCAACACATCTGGAGGGCACCGGTTTGGAGAAGGCTGGTGTAGCTCCACTGGAAGGTCGGAGCCATGTGCTACGAGGGCCTCCCTCTCGCCACTTCCTTGTGACTGGACCCCAGGCTACTCCAGGAACATTTGAAGGATCGTATCCCATGGTCCCTGCTCACGGCAGCGTCTCCTTCCTAATCTGGGCCGCTGATGCTCGAGTGGGAATTACCCAAATGAAGTCCCTTCCAGCATCTGGTGCCACATTGCAAGGGATCGTGGGATGCGTCTCTCCAGACTGCTTGGAATGGCAAAACAGTCAGCTTCATTCTCCCTATCTTTTTTCTCCCTGCCAGAAAGGCACACTCATCATAAAAAGCATCAGAGGAAGGCTGCGGGTTCCCGACATCCAGGTATGAATGATGGAAACCCAAAGGGACGTTGAATAAAAATTCAATTAAAAACAACAACGTCTGGAATTCACAAATGCAAAACATGGTGGTGGCGGCCATTGGCTTAGATTGCTTTAAAGAAGGATTAAACAAATTTAAAACAAGGAGCTTAATGGAACCTCCCTTTTCAGAAGCAGTGTACCTTGGAGCACCAGATGTACCCAGCCCTGTGTTCTGTTTCCAACCATGGCCAGGCAGATGCCTCTGGGCTGGGCACTCACAACAAGCATGGCACAAAGTAAATGGCCATTTCCTTCTCTTTGTCCCCAGTATCTGGTAAGCAGGGGTTCTATACCTGGAGACAGGCCTCTCCTTCTCCTTGTCCATGAATTCGTCTAATCCTTTTAAAAGCCATCTAAACCAGCAGCCGTCGCATCTTGTGATGGCGAATTCGACAAGCTACGCATGCATTGCATGGATAAGTTCTTTTTGTCTGTCGTGAACTCGCTGTCAATCACATGGAAGTGCCTTTCACCAGAGCAGACTAGGACTGGGTTCAGACAACACGATAACACACACTCAAGGGTTGAGCATGATTTGAGGGTGGGTTGTAGCTGAACCGTGTGTTGTTGTTGAAACATGGGTTATTGTGTTGTCTGAAGACTCTGAACCCAAGCCATGGCTAGTTAACCACGAACAACCCATGAAGAGAACTCATGGTTTGTTGTTGAACTGTGGCTTGTTCACCATGGTTTGTTATCTTGGCTGGGTTGAGACAACATGATAACCTACGTTTCAACAACAACCCGCGGTTCAATGACAGCCCACACTCAACCCTTGAGTGTGGGTTATCGTGTTGCCTGAATCCAGCCTATCTGCCCATGTAGCCTGGTGTTGTCCAGCTCCTGGTGTTGACTGGTAGCAGCTCCGCAGGGGCTCGTGCAGAAGTGGTCTTTCTGAGCTCTGCAACCGGAGATCCTTCCAAGAGGATCTCAGGCAGAGAGATCTTCCCCCAGCCCCAGAGCCTTTTAATTTGAGATCCTCTGAATTGAACCACAGATCTGAACAACGGCTAGATTTGATATTTTTGAAATATGGGGGAGCAACCATCATGTGGGAAGGATCCAACGGTGTCCAGCCGCTCGGGATATTGATGTTGTGCTAGTGGAAACCAATGCTTGTGCAACATCAATGGCGGGGAAGTGTCCTCCTTCCCAACTCCTGCTAGCTACCTGAATCTTCTAACTGGAGGTGCTGGGGATCGAACTGGGGACCTCCTGCATACCACAGTCCCTCCTCTTTGATCAATCAATCAAACATGCATTGTTATAAGACATAGGAGAAAGAAGTCCTGCTGGATCTTGGGATCAGCCAGTGGCATAACAGATGACGCCAACGGCCCTCCAGGCACTGGGTGGGGAAGGACTCTGGCCTGCCCAACAGTTTTAACAGAGTAAAACTGCTAGAGATAACTGTCTAGATAACTGCTAGAGATAACTGTCTAGATAACTGCTAGAGATAACTGTCTAGATAACTGCTAGAGATAACTGTATAGGAAGGAGATGGTGGAGGCTAGTGGGAAGCAACTTATGAAATCTATGAAATGTTCGATGCAACTCTGTTGCAGGTACCAACTGGAAAACAGTCATGCTTGTCCTGTGCCCGCTGGCCTTTATACTGGGAGTGATCATCCTCATGCTCAACATCCATTACAACAAGTAAGCCATGGGGTGGGGGGCAGTCTTGGGAGGTCTCTTCTCTTGCCAGCATCTCTGTTTTACCCCATAGCCTTTTACATCCCATCCATCACCCAAGATTAATAGTGTGTCAGCCTCTACGTTATCACAAAGCTTTCTCCCCTGTGATGCAGGAAGACCCCACTTCAAATCTCACGTCTGCTAAGCGCTGAATCGCTGGCCTTAGGCCAGCCACACTCCCCCAGCCTCAGTCCACAACATGGAGGTTAATGATACTGCACCGCCTTACAGGGCTGTGGTAAAGATTACAAGAGGATTGTTGCACGTTAAGTGCTTGCCTTGAGCACCGTTTAACTCAGTGTTCTCCAACCTTGGGTCCCCAGATGTTTTTGGCCTACAACTCCCAGCATGCCCCAGCCAGCGTTGCTGGCTGGGGCATGCTGGGAGTTGTAGGCCAAAAACATCTGGGGACCCAAGGTTGGAGAACACTGGTTTAACTGCTACATCAGTGTCCATGCTGGCTGGGAATGATGGGAGTTGTAGTCCAACGCATTTGGTGGACACCAAGATGGGGAAGGGTGTGTTATATAAATGCTAAACGTTTAATTTAATTTATTTATTATATTTATACCCCGCCTTTTTTCCTGCAAGGAACCCAAGGCGGCTTACACAATCCTCCTCCTCCTCCTCCCCTCCATTTTATCCTCACAACAACCCTGTGAGGTAGGTCAGGCTGAGAGTCAGTGACTGGCCCAAAGTCACCCAGTGAGTTTCATGGCTGAGCAGGGACTAGAACCCGGATCTCCCGAGTCCCAGTCCAACACTCTCACCACTACGCCACACTGGCTCTCAACATTATTGTTCAATTAACCCTAATGACCCAAAACCATCAGGTTGCCAAGTGCTCTTAGGGTGCAATCCTATGCATGTTTCGACAGAAAAAAGTCCTATAGCCTACATTTCCTTTGGATTATCCCCCCCCCCCCCCTTCAGAGCTGCTTCTGCTGGCAAAGTAATGTCTAGCTGAAACTTTGGCTGCAATCCAATACACACTGAACAGGATAGTAAGTAAGTACTATCGGAAGGGGCCTATCGGGCCATGGAGTCCAACCCCCTGCTCAACGCAGGAGAACAGATGTGGGCAGCCCAGGCAGTCCCCCATCCAAGCACTGACCCAGCTGTGGCTTACGCTGGCTCAGCTTGTCTGAGCATGGAAAGCTAAGCAGGGTCAGGCCTGGTTATTACTTGGATGGGAGACCCCTCCTCTAGTTTCCTGCATTGAGCAGGGGGTTGGGCTCGATAGCCTTGTAGGCTCCTTCCAACTCTATGATCTATGAATCTATGTGGCCTGCTGCGTTATGTGCTCTCGGGACTTTTTCCTGCCTAAGCTTGCATAGGATTGATTGTGCCCCTAATTGATTAAACGTTGTGCCCACTTTAAATTGGCTCCTCTGGACTTTTAAGATTCCCTTTACCAACGTTCACACTGTCAGCTCCGTCTCGCAGGTCTGCTGCCACTGGGAATCCCCATTCTGGATGTCTACGAATGTCAGCATGAAAACTTCTGTGTTACTTCCGACCATAGGAAGAAGAAGAAGATACTGTCTGCTCTGAAGAGCCGCCAGGTGAGCTACGAGCAGCAGCTGCCCTCACCTGGGACAACCAGCGGCAGCACCAAGACGCAGGCCATCCCAGCATCTCCCTCTCCTTCGCTGAAGCATGGTGAGATCTTAATTGAATGGAAGGACGGAACCGTCACCCCACTCTTCAGCAACACGAACGATCAGATATGCTGAATCTGTTGCTTTCAAAGCCTTGCTTCTCGGCAAGGCCCTTTTTACTGCACTCTGAGCATACAGCGCTTCCGCAGGCGTCGTCTTCATTTTAGACTAACAGTCTCGATAAGAAAACCTGGAGGCATTTTTTTTAAATAACCACATTTATATTTTGCACAGTTACACTGCCATATACAGAATGTTAATGTGTCTAAAATATACAGATGGGTGCCTGGAGTTTGTCAGTATCCTGGCATCAGCCTGCATCAAGTACCTAATTAAAGTCTAGGCCATGCTTGCCATTCCGAAATGGTATAGTCCTCATGTGGGGACTGTACCAGCTCAGTGGGGGGTGCATTTGCCTGAAATCAACTCCATATCTGGCAGAAGGCTAACTTGTAAGCTGTCTGGCATGTCTGCAATCTTCACATGGGGGCAATGGCAGGCAGCCCCCTCCCACAGTCCTCCCACTAGGACCCTACAACCTCAGAAATTGAAGTATGAATTGGCCATAGAATGGACCACCAGGTGCCTTAATGGGGCTGGATGTCAGGAGCCATAGTTCAGGTCCTCGTGCTTATCTCACCACAGAGGGTTTGTTCAGTCCATATTGAGTCCCTGCCACCATAAACAAAGGCTGGGACAATCTTATATTATTCATCTGTGGGCCTAAAAGAGGAGAACAAAGAACCAGCTTTTTGTGCATGGTCACCTGGGGGTAACTTTTACTCACCCCAAGTGAGTGGCTTATCTACAAACCTGAGCTAAAAAGCAGCCAAGGGCCACTGGAATATGGCTACCCATCCAACGTTGCACTCTACTGACACAGGCCTTTTTGGAAGGCGAACAGATGCTATAGTCATGCCTGTGACTGACTACTACTTAACCTCACCAAGAATGGCTTGGTGGTGTTTTGTACAGTGCAGGGACGTAGTTCCTTGCCTGGAAGGCTTTCACCCTATAGATAAAATAGGTATGAGGGAAGTGTCAGTGATTGGGGGCCCATGAGCGATGGGGAGGGGGCAAGGGAGAGGCAGGAGTTCTCAAGGACTAGTCTTGCTTGGCTGATCTCAGGTTTTCAATGGCAAGATGTGACTTATGAAAGTAATGTGATATTAACACCATAGTGATACAATTATATCCTAAAAACGATTCAGCAATGGAAACAATGGGACGATTCTACTTGTAACATACTGGTTTGTGGTCACTCTCCATGTGTATTAAACTACACTTCTCTTTGCTTTACTGTTCTGATGTCACTAACTGGCGCCTTCACCCAATTGCAGTTTGTTTTAAACATGGCTCAAATGCATTTGAGAAACAACCATTTCTCATGACTGGCTAGTCTTGTGCAGATCACACTACTGGAGAACCAAAGGCCTTTCCTCTTCCTGACACTACAATCTTATGCAAGTCCGGACAGAAAAAAAGGGCTACAACTCCCAGCATGCTCCAGCCAGCTATGCTGCCTGGGGCATACTGGGAGTTGTAGGCTTTTTTCTGTCGTAACTTCCATAGAATTGCGCCTCAAGTATCCGGAATGCCTTTAAAAGGATGACATCCCCAATTAAGGAGCCAAACTTGGCTTCTGAGCAGGTTGGATGCACAGCATTGCCAGCTGCTTCGTGGCATTGCTGAGCATCTAACCGCTATAAATCTTATGCTTGGGAAGGGCTACATTCCCAGTGGTTCACAAACTTGGCCATTGCAAACCTCTCTGGAAAGAAAAAAAAAATCCAATCCCCTGCAAACGTAAGGCCAATGGAATGGAGAGGATCACGATACACTGCACACTTGCCCTGCACCTATGCTGTGGGGCAGCCAGGTCCTGCCGTGCTGCTGGTGATACAGTTACGGCCAGGAGCAGTGTTAGTAGGTGGTGTTCCTGTGCCACATACTTCCAAATTGTCCCTGGTTACAAGACTACAATATGTGGGCTTACACAAGGAACAGGAGGCAAGAGTTCTGCTCTACTTGGGACGTGAGGTGACCATGGCTACTACTGAACACCACAGTAGTAGCGGACTTGTGGGATAGCTGCATTATGGCAATCACTGCCAAGATGTGGCTTAGCAGGAGCAGCCAGGACTGGCATCGGGGCTGTTCGATGCCACACAGTTCCTGGTCAGACAGGAACGTTATCGTCTGCCTGTTCCTCTACACTTCACTGGGAGAGCACAGCAGCATGGTAGTTCCGACATGTTCCGGAACCCTGATGGAAGCCCACAAAGGTGCGAACACGCCGTGAGTGTTCTGTACTCTGTACAAATACATAGGAACTGCTTTGCTGGATCAGAACAAAGGTCTATAGAGCGAGCCCAGCATTCTGTTTCCAACAGAAGTCACCCAGCTGCCTCTGGGAAGCTCCCCACAGAAATTGGCGCGTCTCCCCCTTTTATTGCTCCCCCACATCTGGTGCTCAAAGGCCCGTTTGCCTCTGAACCTAGAGCAGTGATGGGGAACCTTTTTGAGCCCGAGTGCCCAAACTGCAACACAAAACCAACTTATTTATTTTAAAGTGCCTTACATTTGACAGGAAGGAGGAGGGGGCACTAGCTAATCGCGCCCCGCTCTGTCTCAGGGCATGGCTCTTCACCGGGCGCGGGCGCTGTGCTTCTGAGCTGTCTGTTCAGTTAGCAGGAGGGCTGGGTGCCTGCGCAGTCCGCTTCTGGGGGTGGAGATGTTGGAGTGTGCCTGCCTGTGGAGGCCAGCGAGGAATGAGTGGCGAGGAGTTACTAATGGAAACCCGACGCTGAATGCAGAAGGGGATGGTCTTTTCGCGATCTGGCGACCAATGACTCGAGTGCCGACAGAGAGGTCCCTGCGTGCCAACTGTGGCACGCGTGCCATAGGTTCGCCATCACTGACCTAGAGCTTTCATTTAGCTGTTGTGGCTGAGCACCAGGGATAAACCTGTCCTCCATGAACTTGTACACTGCAGTGCTCCATAAACTGCGAACTAAATCTGGACCCTGGTTTGCCAACTGTCTATGCCCAGCCTCAAGCTTAGCAAATGGAACTAGGCAAAAAGTCCTCCTTGAGGCTACAGTTTCAATTCAGATCATGCTAAATGCTCCTCTCTAAGAATGCACAGGAACAGAAGCATCCAAGCTCTAAGTTTTTTCCTTATTTATTGTACTTTTGTACTGCTTTTCTGCTTGGTGCCCCAGAGAGCAGACTGCCCCCGTGTTTGGCAATTGCCCCTTGGCCAACAGAAGGTTTTTTGGGGGATGCCGGTGTTCCCCAGCTCAGCATCGCTTCTGCCTCCTTCCCAGAAATTTGGTGCATTCCAACTTCAGATCCGATGGTGCACTTTTCTCCCACAACTGTTCTTTTCCCCCCACTGGCAGACTCCAAGACCCCTGGCTCCTTCATGCCGTAGGAAGCATGCATTTCCTTCCCAGAGCCCACACTCTCTGGGGACACCGAGAATTGCCTCCAGAGGCACAGGCCTTGCTGCAGGCACACTTTTCTCTCCAGGATTCTCCCGATGATGGACATTTTTTCATCAGGGGAAGACACGCCGCCTACAAATTGAGGGCAGTGGCTGCGTTCCCCAGATCTTTTGCTGGGCGCCTGTTCTGTCCTGGGGATCTCCCTGCCTCTTGGTGTCCCAAGGAGCAGTCTGTTCTTTGGGGATGCAGAACGGTGCCTGGGGGGCACTGGGGCTTCTGGAACCTCATCCATTGCCGATGGTGGTGCAGTGAGGTGTCCGGATGGTCCAGGAGCTGCTTCTCCTGGTGTGCCGTGTAACTTCGCATCCCTTCGGATGGTTTTTGCTTCTCTAAGCGGGGCTGTTGAAGAAGGGGCAGTGTTCTCTGGCGATACTTGAGGCTGTCCAGAGGCTGAGGAATCTGCAGCCCTCAGGCTCCCCATCTCTTCTCCGGCTGTCTCTTCTGCACCACTGCTGCTGCTTCTCTCGTCTCTCCGTCCCCAGCCACTCGCTTCTGCCGATCCCGTCCTCGTCGCTGTCCCAGTCTCCCACTGTCTCCCACTCACATTCTGTGCTGAACTGGGAGGTGCCCCCTGGAGACAAAGGGCGCTGTTCCCCGGGGGCCGGAGAAGGTGCCGCCACCCTCCTTCCTTCTGCCTCCCCCATCCCCATCATCATGTGTCTTTCGCAGCAAACCAGACACTGGTTGCACGTGGCATTCACCCTCTGCTTCTCCCGAGCCTTGATCTTGAGATGCAGGTGATGCCTGCTGGTAGCACTGCCCTGAATGCTGGGAGACCCCGCTTGAGGTGCTACCTTCCTCAAAGGCTTGGACACCTTGGCAGACGGAAGGTGGTGCAGAAAGCAGAAAGGCTTTCAGTGTTGCTTGCGCATGTTTCGGGAGGCCCCATCTGTGTTCTGCAGTCATACTCCTCACATGAGCTTCCAGACATTCTTTTGTATCTGGGCTGAGGAAGAAGAGAGGCTGTCTAGCAGTGTGTATTTCCCTTCTATCCGATGGACGCTTATGGGCTATCATCTTTCCTTCCATGGCTGGCTGGTGCTTCTGTGACTGAAGGGGAAAGGGGGCAAAGGCAAGCAGAGACTTCAGCACAGCACAGGGCAGGCCCCACACATGCTGCAGTTTCTTGCGTTGGGTGTGGAACTCCAGAAGATTTCGGGCTTCATCTGTGAGGAAAGGCAACTTCACCTCGAGAGATACGAAAGTCATGGCAGGTGTCAGTACTGCTTCTTCTTCCTCATGGTAGACTTTCCTCCTTGGAGTCTCCCTTGCCTCCCTTCCAGCCTTAACCCTGCGCAGTGGTTCTTCATGGTCATCTTCAGGCTGGGAAGCAGCTTCAGCCAGACATTCCGGACATTCCCAGGCTTCCTTCATAAGGAACGTTGTCGCCGCTGTTGTCTCCTGGTCAAATTCCATCTTTGGAATCTCTTGAAGTGGCTCTGAAGGATGTCCCCCAGCTTTGAGGAGGGGCTGCCAGTTGCCACCCTCCTCCGCTAGGCCTCTCTGGGGTGGAACTCTTCCGGCTGAGTCCGTGTGCCAGAATATTACTCTCTTGCTCTGGGCTTGTTTCGCAGCTGCCTGGAAGTCTTGTCTGCAAGTGGAGAGTGGGGTCCGTGCTTGGCCCTTGCTTCCTTCCACAGGGGAAAGAGACACAGGAGGCAGAAACACCTTCAGCGACTCCTGAACCCGTTTGGGAAGGCCCCATCTGTGTGCCGCGCTTTGGCTCTTGAGGAATGGGGCAAATGCACGAAGGGATTTTTGAATAGTGGATGGCAAGCCCCACACATGCTGCAACTTCTTGTGCTGGACATTCATTTCCAGAAGATCTGAGAAATGAGGCCTCTTTTGTGATGAAAGATGAGCCCAGCTTAGAGGATTTGAGGTCTGTTGCTCCAGAGCCCATAGATTTTGTCTTCTTCTGTCTCTTTTGGTAGATGTCCTCCCCCGTGGCTCCTTTACTGAGCATGGGGACTTTTAGTGAACCTCTTGCTGTGGTGGCTTTTCCAGGCAGTGGCCATTCTGGGACTCTTCCAAACTTCTTGTTCAGAGATTCAGGTTCTGTGCGAGCCAGAAGGCTGGGTGCCGGGGAAAAGCTTCTCATCAGCAGCATCCTCTTCCCTCCGCTGAGGCCACCACTTCCCGTTTCTGTAAACAGCAGACGCAGGGAGTCGAGGACCCTTTGGGGCAGCCCCCAGTGCCTCTGCAGCTTCAGCCTCTGGATGTGATGCTCCAGGCAACTGCGGGTGCCCTGGGGAAGAAACCAGAGTTGCTGCTCCGGGCTGTGGACGTCGATCTGGGTCTTGCGGAGGGTAGGCCCCGGGGGGAGACCTCGCGTGAAGGCCCTGAGAGTATTCTGGACGAAGGCTGGGATGCCCCACTCCTGCTGGAGCCTCCTCCTTCTCACGTGCAGCTCCAAGGACTCTCGCTCCCATCGCTGGAGAAACGGGGTCTGAGCCTGGGAGAACTCGAGGGCTGCATCGACAGGGTTGGGAGAGTGGCCAAGCAGCCACGACACTCCAGGCCTCCACGTAGCGTTTACTCAGTCCCCAGAGAGAGCCCAGGTGGCAGCTTCGTAGGAAGGAATCGTGGCCTCTCCCTGCAGAGATACCAGGCAGGGCAGGGCCTTCCATGCACGGCACAGGGGAGAGTGGGAACTGGTGGCCAGCGGGGCCACGGCTGTCTGCTCCCTGGGAGTGCATCAGCTGCACCGCCTCCCGAACTGCATGTGCACACACCGTGCAGGCTGGATCATCACAGAGCAGCCAACGGATGGAGCCCACGTAAGTGCTCCGGGGGACACTGCCGGGCAGCCTGGCAAAGAGCTGCTGCACAGCACCTGCAAAGGAACGGAAAGACCTGAGTGAGTAGTGATGCCATAGATGAAATAACGAGTAAATGTATGCATTTTTTAGATTTTAACCTGTTTTTCTGCTCAGAAACTCCTCCACCACCACCACCACGTGGCCTGAGCACATGGTATTTCCCCTACTGCCTTCTCCCACAGAAACCGGTCCAAGCACTCGGTTCTACTTCAGAGACCCCCTCCGTGTGTCCCCCTCCCTGAGGTGCAGTGATCGGGCATGAGAGATGGGGGCTTCTCAGTTGTGGCACCCAAATTCAGGAACAGCTTCCCCGGGGAGCTCTGCCTGGCCACATAGGAACATAGGAAGCTGCCTTATACTGAGTCAGACCAGTGGTCCATCTAGCCCAGTACAGGCAGTCCGCGGGTTACGAACGTCCAACTTACGGACAACTCATACTTACGAACGGACCGCCATAATTAGGGATGGCTGCTCAGCTGGTGCGAGCTGAGCCGAGCCTCCAGGGGGACTTCCGGCTTCCCCAGCTCTACGTCGTTTACGTAGAGTATAGCATAGTATACATAAAAACGGCCGCAATTTGTGTAAATGCCGTTTTTAATGTATGCTACGCTATTAATTGTTCCGACTTATGTACAAAGCCTGGAGATGCCGGGGATCGAACCCGGGACCTTCAACATGCAAAACACGTGCTCTATCGCACCGAGCTCTGGTCCCTCCCTGCAGCACCTGGTATTCCAAGGCGGTCACCCATCCAAGGACTAACCAGGCCCGACCCTGCTTAACTTCCCAGATCAGACGGGATCCGGCTGTTCAGGGCTGCTCACATCACCAAGATAGTTTTCTTCCAGCAGGCTTATAATAATTCAACGTTGCCTCTTCTATAACGTTCTAAACCAGTGTTCTCTAACCTTGGGCCCCCAGATATAAATTTTCCTAACAATGAGTGGGAGCTCCAGCTTCAGATGTGGGGGGGGGGTCAGAAAGACGGTTACCTTCACTCTGTTCTGCAGTTTCCTGCTGCCAGAACTGCTGCAGTCTCCTCCTGATGCCCTGAAGGGCCTGTCATGAAGAAAGAAAACGATGAGAGGCCTGGTTGTACAGATGATGATGGCGTGGGGCGCCTCTCCACTTCCCGCTCACAGCAGGCACACGCCAAATGACTCTGTGCCACCGTCTCACCTCGGTCATCCGTTGCCCCCTCCCCAGGTTTCACGGTCACCTGAGCCATTTTATATGGCTTTCATCTCTCCTTAGAGTCATCTGTCAAGAACTCTCCAGAGATGTTGAAGAGTCCTTCATCTCGAGTCGCGAGTCGAGTCACGAGTCTTTGGACCCAAGTCTCGAGTCCGAGTCCTTGGTCCAAAATGGTGACTCATGAGTCACGAGTCACTCCCAAAGCTGACTCCACGAGTCCCTATTAAAATCAATGGGTTTTTTCCCCAACAAAATAAGGCTATTTCAGATGTGTGGCTTAAATAAATTCTAGGCACAAGTGTGCCTTTTTATCTCATAACTCTGCAACTGATTTTGGCAAGAACAGACCAGGCAGACAAACCCAAAATAACCAGGCAGGCAGAGGAGGCAGGGAACCCCAAAGCAGAGGCCTTTGTCTGGGACAATTCAAACTGTGGAACTGGTTAAGAAGAGACCAGGCAGGCAGAGGAGGCAGGGAACCCCAAACAGGCAGGCAGAGGCAGCCAAACCCAAAATGTCTGAAAGGTTGCATTTTAGGAAAATGATTTTAAAAAATAAACTTGCTGTACTTCCTAAAACCTATCCATGTTGCATTTGAGGAACACAATTTTGGAACACGAGTCCTTGGTCTCGAGTCCTGAGTCGAGTCTCGAGTCCCATTAAAAATATTGGGTTGTTCACCATGGTTTGTTATCTTGGCTGGGCTCAGACAACACGATAACCCACATTTCAACAACAACCCACGGTTCAATGGCAACCCACACTTAACCCTTCCCCTTTATTAATACATAGTTTAATAACTGATTCCATATATCCATAAAAATATTCTTCTTTAACTGTCCCTTTTTGCATTTGATACTACAAGTTAATTTATCATTTAGGGCTATATCCCAAACTTCCTTACACCAGTCAGTTATTAGAAAAATATGTTGTACTTTCCATTTCCTCGCTATCATTAACCTAGCCGCAGTTAACAAGTTTACAATTAGTTCCATCGTATTTTGGGCACAAGTGACTTTATCTGTTATTGATAACAAAGCAAGTCTAGGACAGACCTCTAGATTAATACCAATAATTTCTGATATTTCTGTAAAAACCTCTCGCCAAAATTCCAGAACATTTTTACAACTCCACCACATATGAACATATGTACCTATTTCCTGACATCCTCTCCAGCAAAGTGCGGAGCAATTGTTATCTATTCTATTTAATCTTACTGGAGTTAGGTACCATCTCCATATTATTTTATAGAAATTCTCCTTTATCCTAGTTGACATAACTTTCACAATCCATCTATCCCATATATTGTTCCAGCCCACCTTTGAGGTCACCTCTTCAAATTCATTATCCCATACTGTCTTAAGATGGTCATCTTGTTCTTCTGCTTTTTGGATCAATCTGTATAAATCCCTTGTTATACCTCTTGTAGACGCGTTCCCTTCTAAACCATTTCTAGACTTAACAATCTTTTCAAAATTAGTTAAATCTCTCTCATCCTCAGTTTTCCTTTTCCACTTCTTCGACCACTGCTCTAACTGTAATAAATTTAACCACGACACTCTTCTTCTCCCAACAATTCCCATTATTTGGTCTCTAGTCCCCATCTTTTCCACCCAATCTGATAATCTAATAACCCTTGCTTCTCTTAATATACCGGTACCCTCCAAATCCACTATTAAATTTTCGGGAAAGTCATTTAGAGCCACCACCAGAGTTAAAGGAGAAATCCCTGGTATAAATATATTCCTCGTATTCCAAATCTCTAACAAAGTACTTAAAAAGGGGTTGTCTATTTTTTTTTTATCATTTTGTTATTCTTTTTAAGAAAAAGTATATTATCCAAAGTATTTCGTAATTCAGATGTTTCTAACTCCAACCACATTATTTCTTTAGGCCGTGCTATAATATCCACTGTATGTCTGAATTGATTAGCTATATAATACCATTTTAAGTTTGGAAGACCCAAACCCCCTGCTTTTTGCACTTTATACCATCTTGTTTTAGTAATCCTAGACTTTTCCCCTCCATTACAATATGTATTAATAATTGTTTGCCATTCTTTAAGTTCCTTATCTGACATCGCAATTGGTATCATCCTAAATAAAAAATTAATCTTGGGCAGAATCTTCATTTTAATCAAAGCTATTCTACCAAACCAGGAAAGTCCAATTTTGTAATACTCCTCTATTTTATTCTTAACCTCATTCTTTAATTTCCTATAATTCTGTTCTCCCAATTTATCTATATCTTTTGGAATTACAATTCCTAAATATTTAATTACATTATTAATCCTAACATTACTTTTTTTCCCCCTACACATTTCCATCTCTTCTCTTTTACTATAATTAAACAACAAAATCTTAGACTTACCGTATCCCAGTTAATCTGTAGCCCTGTTACTTCCCCAAACTCCTTTAAGTGATTTCCCACCCTATCCATATTTTCTATAGGATTTTCAATTGTTAAAAGAGTATCATCTGCAAAGAGATTTATTTTGGTCTTCTCCTTAATCCCTATCCCACATTTTTTCCTATCTTCTCTAAGTACATTTGCTAAAATCTCCATTACTAATGCAAACATAAGTGTGTCAATGTGTTTAGCATAGGGAACCTACACTTGAGGCAACGCAAGTACAACTCTATCAAAGGATCTGAAACCTCTCCGGCGAGCATGGGGTTGGCATGCATAATACATAGGGGTGCTAACTCAGACGCTACCCAACTGAAACATCGTCAAACACTTATTTGTCATATTTGAGAAAAGTTGACAAGCCCACCAATAGAAGTAATTGTTAGATATGTGCTCATGCTCCCAAAACTGTTGAAATGGTATCCCTCTTTATGCCTATCCAGACCATAGAATATAGACATGGCATGACCTAATTCCTTATGTCCCCAGTAACCAAACCATTCAGACTTATGATTGGAACCCTAACTATTTTTACCCCCCCTTATCCAACCTCATGGGCAATGCAGGCCTGTCCCCATGGCACAGAAAACTTTGGAATTTGTTTAAAGGTAAACAAAACTTTTGGACACCAATATGTGGGATGTCAGTGAATGAGAGACAAGGCCACACTAGACTGGACAGAACAGGGCTGTGTATGGATGGAATGCAGCAGGAACTGTAAAAATGGCCGTGTGTTGCTCCTATTCAGAAAATAACGCCATTTGGAAAACACACAACAGTTCAGGATGTAAAATCCTGGACTATAATTGGGACACAGATGTGCATACTATTCAATACAATAGTATTGTATTGAAAACAGTATCACACTGCAGTGGGAGTGTTTTTAGCAGCTGGGTTAAAAATAAAGTTTTTCTCTCTTTCTGCATCCAAGGAAGCCAAGATAGTGCAGGAAATCCTAACTGTCCTGTCTGAGACCATCTAACAGGTTCAACTGCTGTAGTTTACTATGCTTTAAAATGCAGAAACAATACTAGAAATGCTCTGTCAATACTTCAAGACAGAGTGTGGCCCTGTAACTGTACCAACCATCCATATTATTTCGCAGCAACTAGAGTCAATGAAACTTTTTGGATTTGTAGAGAAAATGTACATAAGGTCCTGCCTTACAATTGTACAGGTATTATTTGTAGCGTGCCCTGGCATAGATAACTATGAGAGGAATTGTATATACCCATCTCCCAGGACAAAGAGTTAAAAACTATTGAGACATACCGAAGGGCCAGCATTTTGGGGGTATTGGAATACCTAGCTATGTGGTTTCCATAGCCTTTAATAAAATACGCAAACTGTCGGCAGCTTTAGAAAAAATAGGTAATGAAACTTCAAACGTTCTGATGCCCTGAGCAGAGGAATGAGGCAAATCAGAAAACGTTCCCTACAAAATAGAATGGCCTTGGATTTTGGGCTGCATTAATAGAAGTATAGCTTCTAAATCAGTGATAATTCCCCTTTACTCAGCACTGGTTAGGCCTCATCTTGAGTACTGCATCCAGTTCTGGGCACCACACTTTCAGAAGGATGTAGACAGACTGGAGAGGGTTCAGAGGAGGGCAACAAAGATGATAAAGGGACTGGAAACAAGGCCCTATGCTATGAGGAGAGACTGAAAGAACTGGGTATGTTTAGCCTTCAGAAGAGGAGACTGAGGGGAGATATGATCTCACTCTTCTAGTACTTGAAGGGTTGTCACAAAAAGGAGGGCCAGGATCTCTTCTCGATCATCCCAGAGTGCAGGACACGGAATAATGGGCTCAAGTTACAGGAACCCAGATTCCACTTAAACTTTAGGAAAAATTTCCTGACTGTTAGAGCAATATGCCAATGGAACCAATTACCTAGGGAGGTGGTGAGCTCTCCCACTCTGGAGGCATTCAAGGTGCAGCTGGACAGCCATCTGTCAGGGATGCTTTGACCTGGATTCCTGCATTGAGCAGGGGGTTGGACTCGATGGCCTTATAGGCCCCTTCCAACTCTACTTTTCTATGATTCTATGATTCCTTTTAGCTGCAAAGGGTGTGTGCGTGTGTGTGCATGTGCTGGTGGGAAAAAAATGCTGCACTTTTATAAATGACACCTCATTCGAAATAGAGCTAAGCATCACAGAAATGAACACCTCCAGGGTAAATAAAGACTTCACCCTCCTTCAGCCCTCAGGAGATAATGAAAATCATTATATTATTGTGCAGATTACTAGAGATGTGAAGGCCTGGGCATTGAGCAGGGGGTTGGACTCGATGGCCTTGTAGGCCCCTTCCAACTCTACTTTTCTATGATTCTATGAAAAGCCCAAAAATAATTGAGAGAACCAGAAAAGTTTTGGGGGAAATCCCATTCCCCCCCCCCCCAGTATTTGGGGGTGGGATTGTTTCTCTTTTCCCAGTTTTTTTCCAGGGGGGAGGATGTTTCCAAATTTCTCCAAGCCTTCACATCTCTACAGATTACACACACTTTTGAAATGGGCTCTGATAAATAACCCACGAGTATAAACACAATCAAAATAATGGTTTAAAATGGTAATTTACAACAGATGACCAGGAGAGGGCACTCAAAACTTACATCCGCCTCTGTTTAATGGTATATATCTCATTTCAATATATCTATCTTTTCCTCCTTAAGAATGCTGTCTTTTCTTGAACATCCAGCATGAGAATGAGTCCTATGTAATCGAAAAGCTTGCATGTTGCATTGTGAACAGTGGCTGGTCTTAGCAAAGGCTATTATTTCACTGGCACTGTGATTTGAGTTCATCCGGGCCCACATTATTCTTTTGATATTATCCTTTACTCTGTGTTCGCATCCAGTTAGTTTGTGGCAGAACTCAGAAGCGGACAAAGGCTTCCCAGCTCACAGTTCATGCGTTATTTTTAACGCATGTGAGCCCTACGGAACAAGCAACAGCGGTATGCAAGCTAGCTAAGCCACATGCCAAATTCATTTTTGTGTGTGTGGGGAATCACTTCCGAACTCTTGGAACTGTAACCAAAGAGCAATTCCACCGCTCTCCGTGCCAATGCTGTGTGAACAAAATGCGGGACTAGATAGGCCTTTGGACTGATGCAGCACAGCTCTTCTTACGTTGTCTTTCCACAATGCTAATTCAAATGAATGAGAAAGTAAAGAATATGTGGTGCCTTTGTTCCAATGTTTTTGTCCAGCTTCCAAAGACTTGCCACAATGGGCCCTGCCTCAAGGCCACAGCAGTCTGCCCTACCATGCCACCTTCTGGAGCCAACCCAACTCGCAACTAGGGTTGCCACATGTGCCCTACTTTACAGAGGAAATCCTTCATTTGAAAGGCTATTAGAGGATCGTCCTCTATTTGAAGGCATCCTCTACTCTAAAGGCATTCAGTCCAAGTCCGATTCATAGATAAAGAACCCTAAGAAAGGAGAGCCAGAAGGGGCCTTAAAGTTGCCCGTCCACAGGTAGCACCTGGACAGCAGACTGAGCAAGGCACACAGATCCACCTGGTCACACAGCCTTCCCCACTAGGGTGAGATGTACTGTATTTCTATTTAAATTTTAATAATTATTTCTAAATTTGCATCTATACATATGCTATTTCATGCAAATATGTGTCCTCTTTTTTGGTGATGCATTCCCTTTTTTTAGGTTATGCCTACGTGGCCAGGCTACTTATAACACCTTGTTGTGTTGGATTAGATATCAGTCAGGACGTCTCTCGCTGCTTTTCCAAGTAGCTTTTGGGTGGACCGTTTGCATACAACCCCCCACCCCGACCAGCCTTCCCCAACTTGTGTGCCCTCCAGAAGTGTTGGATTACAACTCCCATCATCTGCAGCCAGCATGGCCATTGGCTGTCCCAGACAGATGTATGTGACAAATGAAAGACACCGTCATCTGGATCCCCTGTAAAATTCCATGAGTGAGGTTGGGTGATTGCATGATAAATGTCTCCTCTGGAAGCACCCTGATTTTCAGGAATGCAAATCTGTCATTCCTGTTCTTCTAATGGGAGGGATCCCAATTAGCTTCCAAGGATCTGCATGGTTCCATGGAACAGATTTTGAAATCACTGGTTGATACCAAAGATATTGATCTGCATACACAGAAACAGTTATTTGTTTGTTGTCGAGGGAGAGGAAGCATCAAAAAGAGGAAGACCTGGCTCATTTCAGTTTCCTTTATTGTAGCTTATATACATGAGAAAATCCTGACCTGTGATTTGCTGAAAACAATCATGCAACCCACTAGCGCTTTCCATTCTCCTTTTCAAAATGCTTTGATAATACTGGAATTTGAAGCAGTGTGTACTGATCATGTATCGGAGCGGAGCCAGAGAGTCCCATGGAAATGATCAAGTACTACAAAATAAATAGATGGTGTTGTGATTCCTTTCTGGTCTGCCAACTCAATTTCCTCATCGCAATGGCAGTTTCAAAGAAAAAACCAAAAATGTTATCTTATTGACATTCATAGCCACAGTGATAATGTTCAAGATATATTTATGATGACATTCAGACTGTATATTTGAAAGAAAATGCATAAATATTGACTTCTTGTTGTAGGCAGAATTTATTATTATTATTTTCCTGGAGAATTCCTCTAGGAGAGGAAGATATAACTTCACATCTCATGTGATGGAGAACACTATCTTTTATAGTACTAATCCATCAAAAGAAGGCAAGAGAAAAAGAAAGAATGGCTCTGTGGTTTCTCTCTGTTCGTTTTAAAGGCATACATTAGAGGAGTGTTGAACCTTGTCCAGCCCTAAGGCCAAATTCAATGTTGGAGACGCTTTTAGGGGCTGCATTCCCGTGGTAGGGGGGCAAAAGGGGCAGGCAAAACCGAAAATACCAAGAATACCAGCATATTTTAGCTTAAAAAGCACTTACTCCCAGTAACCAAGTCTTAGGAAAGGCATTTCAACCTTTTAGAATGGGGTGTGTGTGTGTCCTCTATGATGATGTCCAACCTCCGGTAGCAGAGGAACAAAGGGAAGGAGAAGACGGCTAGGAGGAGGGGGGGATATGCAAAGCCAAGAAACCACCAAAGAATTGGCCATCTGGAAAAGGAGTGTGTCCTGGGGAAGGGGCGTGGCCACAGGTCCTGTGTCAAGGACAGGCATGGTTGGTCACTTGCCAAGGGCCCTCACTCCAGCAGGGGTTCACTGGCGATAGCCTCCTGGAGTTCTCCCTCCTCTTCACCACTGCAACCTGTGTCTTCACCTGACTCTCGCTCTCTGGCCCAGGCAACAATGGTGGTGAGAAGGAGCAGCAGCAGTAAGCTGCTTACTTTCTCCCTGGCTCTCTTCCTGTCCAGCAAGCGAGTGGTGGCAAGGATGAGAAAGAGGGTGAGGAGGACCAATGGCAGCTGGTGACAATGGCACTGAGGAGGGTCCCTTGCCCATGGAGGGTCCCTTGCCCATGGAGGGTCCCTTGCCCGAGGGCCCTCCAAAACCTAGAACCGGCACTGTGTGCCACGAACCTGAGGTTCAGCCCCCTCTGCATTAGAGCCAAAGCAGACTCGAATACACCCATTTCAAATTTTGACAGCAAAATAATTCCAAATATGCACCGCCCAGGGGCAAATTTTAAAACATTTAAAAGGCAAGCTCCATTTGTCATATTGTGAATGTTAGCAAGAGATTCCACAATGCTGCAGCAGATCTCAGATACTGGTCACTGGATGTTGGAAAGGACAACATTTTTAATACTACTCATGGGCAACGCACACTGAAATTCTTCTTTTGTGTAATGCATTGCTACCCTGCCTTTCTTCCTTGGCACTCATGGCAGTGTTCATAGGTTCCAAGGAAGGCTGCCAGCCACTCAGGTGCTGACCAGACCCAGATCTGCTCAGCTTCAACTAGGTGAATTAAGGCACAATCCTATGCCTATTTAGACAGGGAAAAAGGCTGGCTGGGGCATGCTGGGAGTTGTAGTCCTTGAAGGGTTGTCACGCACAGGAGGGCCAGGATCTCTTCTCGATCATCCCAGTTTGCAGGACACGGAATAATGGGGTCAAGTTACAGGAACCCAGATTCCACCTAAACGTCAGGAAAAATGTCCTGACTGTCAGAGCAATAAGACAATGGAACCAACTACCTAGGGAGGCGGTGGGCTCTCCCACTCTGGAGGCATTCAAGGTGCAGCTGGACGGCCATCTGTCAGGGATGCTTTGACTTGGATTCCTGCATTGAGCAGGGGGCTGGACTCGATGGCCTTATAGGCCCCTTCCAACTCTACTTTTCTATGATTCGATGATTCTATGGAGAAAAGCCCATAGCCTCTTACAGTCATGCCTTGGATTGAGAGCATAATTCGTTCCGGAAACGTGCTTGTAATCCAAAACACTCTTATATCAAAACGAAATCCCCCCAAAAAAATTTGTACAGAGATTTTTAATTTAAGCCATACTACAGTACTTGTATTGCAAGACGTCGCTTGTATATCAAGTTAAAAAAAATTAAATAAATATTTAAAAAATCGCTTGTCTTGCAAAACGCTCTCAAACCAAGTTACTTGCAATCCAAGGTATTACTGTATTTCACAAAGATGTCCTCGGTGGGCTATCTCTGAGCGGTTCCACCTCCCCTTTGCCAGTGGCCTCTTCTTCAAGGGCAGGGGTGCAGAACCTCAGGCCTGGGGCTAAATTTAGCACTCTGGGGGTTTCAATCTGACCTTCCGGGGTTCTCTAGAAGGCCATGCCCCTCTCTCTGGCCCCACCCCCTTTCCCTCAAACACCAATAGTTTAGTGGTTTACTGGCTTCTTTGCAGCTTTCCCCCCTCATTCTAAAAGGTTGAAATGCCTCTCCAGTCCTTAGTCTTGGTTGCCAACCCAGGACTGACAAAGAGAACCACCAAGTGAGCAGAGGAGGAGGAGGAAACGGCAAAAAACAAAGCAGACACATCAAGAGAGCAATTGCAAAATGGTCCCGGATCACCATCAGATTCCTCGGGGCCATGGTCCACTGAACTATAAGTGCACGCACAGAAAAATCACAAATCCATTGTGGGTTGTAGGTGAATAAATACATAAATAATATTTTTAATGAATATTGCAGGGTGATTTTAGGTTATAAATATACGGTATACTGTTCCAAGGCTCTGCATAGGTGGAAATCATTACTTCATTAAGTCAAACGGAGACTAGGGCCTATTCCATCAAAATCTCTCAGGCTCAAGAAAATGCAGAGTTGTTGTTTGTCGTAGCTGAGGTATATCAATCATTTGGAACAATTGTTCCTGGTTCTTTCATTTTGCCCTTTCTAGACCCTAGTCCAAACACCTGAAAGTACTGTATTTTCTAAATTTATTTTATGTATTTATTTTATTATATTTATATCCCACCTTTTTTCCTGCCAAGGCGGCTTACATAATCCTCCTCCTCCTCCTCTCCATTTTATCCCCACAACAACCCTGTGAGGTAGCTTAGGCTGAGAGGCAGTGACTGACCCAAAGTCACCCGGCGAGCTTCATGGCCGAGCGGGGACTAGAACCCGGATCTCCCGAGTCCCGGCCCAACATTCTAACCACCACGCCACACTAGCTCTCTACGTTCCTCTACATCAGCATTTCCCTGTCTATGGAATGCTGACGTGGCAAGGAGAAAGGGGACATTCAGCTATGCAATTCTGCACCTTTCTTCATTAGAGAGTGCACTATATATTTCCCCAGTTCGCACATCACAACGACCCACGGTTAACAAACCGTGTGATGTTGAAAAGACAAGCAGGAGCAATGCGAGCATGCTGGTTCCCGGCAACCTGGGAATCGTTTAACCATGGGTTCCAACTCTGTGGTGTCTCTCTCCCAACAACCCAGAATTTCGGGTTAAGACATTTCAATAAACAACCCAGGGACATCCCTGGGTTGTTTAGCTCCACCTGGCTGCAACAGGAGCAGACCGGGGAGGGGGGGGCGGAACCAGCACAGTCACTCACTTGCACTGCATTTTCAACAACTAACGATTTGTTAACCATGGGTTGTTGCAGTGTTCAGCTTTTATGAAAGCGCACTTCACCTATGAAGGCCAGTGTTTTGAGTTTTGCCAGGTTTGCTATAGTCAATATTTTGAGGTTTGCTATAGTCAATTACAACCCATGCCCCAAATCTAAACTTATAGCCAAATTCTAATCCTCGATGCTGGAAACACTGGTCACTGGTATTAAATAGTATACGATGCTTATGGGTTTCCCCTCCTTCACTTACCGTACATAAAGTGTTCTTTTCCTTTTCACAATATATAATCCCTCCCCCCCCCCCCCGCTATTAAAGGATAGCAAATTATCCTGGGAGGGGCAAGATCTTGGGATCAGTGTCTGTCCCACAGGTTAAAAGGAAAAAAGGAAGTCACATAGCAAGCAATCTTTCATTAGGACCCGCCAGTGTTCAAAATACAGAATGCATTTTAAAAGAGTTATGTAGAACTCAAAAACTTGCACACTTCATTCTGAACACTGCTAATAAAAGATACTAGCTGAATTATGGATGCAGCAGAAGTACTATACGAGCTTTTCAAAAGTTAAATAATAAGCAAGATACATTTTCAGTTGCAAGTGGAAGAACTGACACTGACATCATCCAATGATCAAAATGATGCAAAGAACAGAATACTTTTTTTTTTTTTTTTTTTTAGAAAAGCGCATACTATTTACACATTTTCAATATTTCCTTTTTTAAAAAAAAACATTGATCAGGCGATTAAATAGAAGTATATAACATTTCTTCATCAGTATATAAATCAAACTCAACTGATTAATTAGTAAGGTGCTCAGAAATGTGAATGAAAATAGAGCCTACAGCAAAGCCATTGTGTGTGTATTTACCGGTATTTACAATGTTTCTTTGAAATTTCACTTGACTCCTTTACCTTCCAAAGACACTTCAGTGCAAAATATCTGTGGCAAAAGAGCTGGCTGGGTCTTGGCTAATCCTGGGAAACTATTATAAGTGAATTTTTTTTGATATGGGTAAGCTCTAGAGCTGCTGCCAAAAAACCAAAGATTATTATCGTTCTTTTGCAAGATTATTTTTCCTCCTGATAAGGGATCATTACTAACATTCAAGCCTTTGGCTTAATTCCATCTTTCCCAATCTGGGTCCCTCCAGACGTTTGGGACTACAACTCCCATCATTCCTGACCATTGCCCATGCTGTCTGGGGCTGACGGGATCGGAAGCCGAAAACATCTGGAGGGCACCAGGTTCAGAAGGCTGGCTTAGGGCACAATCCTACACATGTTTAGATGGCGGGGGGGGGGGGGAGTCTTACAACTCCCAGGATGCTGGGAGTTGTAAGACTTTTTTTCTGTCTAAACATGCATAGGATTGTGCCTTTAATTACTGATTTTGAACAACTGGTTCAGTGGTAGAGTCGAAATAAAATTTCACACCAGTTCAACATTTGGTAGCATTGCATTTCAGAGTTCAAATTTAACTTTTAGAAAGTCTCACTTTTTCTCATTTTGCTTTTGAAATCTGACGTTGCTGGATACTAAAAACAAAACAAAAACTCAACTCTTGCTGATGAACTTTAAGGCAACAGTAATATCGACTTGCTATATGCAATGCTGGTTAAGGCGCTGGGAAACGTCTTGAACTGGGGTTCCCAGCAGTCAGATCCAGGGCCTTACCTAAGCACTGCTAGCAATCTGCCTTCACTGTGAACCTAGGAGACTGTACTCTGCGCTTCAGGGGCGCCATCTAGGCTACAATACCAGCCTGCCTAAGCATCCAATCAGCTGATCCCTGAAGGCCAATCCCTGTTTACCAGATCCTATAATGCCCCTGCTTAAGAGCTTCTTCCTCAATCCGAGTAACTTGTCTCCTGAGCGAAAATACAGATCTTGTTTGCACGTAACTAACAACCCAGAGTAGAGGTTGAGTATGGGTTCTTATTGAATCATGGGTTGTCTACATGCGAACCCTGCACTATACTTTAACGATGTATTGTTAACCACAAACAACCCAGGAAGAGAACCCATGGTTTGTTGTTAGGTTGTGAAACAACCCATAATTAAACCATAGTGCAGGCTTTGCATATAAGGACAACCCACAATTCAACAACAACTCAATGACAACCCATGCTCTGAGTCGTCATTATGTGCAACCAGGCCATAATCTAAATGAGATGTGTAGACCAGGCAGAAGGTAGATCTCCAGATACTTTGGCCTTCAGCTCCTATAAGCCAATGGCCAGGAACGCTAGAAGCTGAAGTCCCAAACATGACTGTGACCCTTGCTCAGTTTTGATGGCACACCTGTCTCTGACCTCTCTGAACTTTGTTTCTTCCTCTGGAACCAACTCAATCCTTGACTATTTTGGACCTCATACCTGCTTCTGGCCCATTGGGACTGAGAGCCAGCTCTTCTGGGTCCCAGAACCTGACAGCCTGGGGCCTGATCCTTGATAACCCTGATCATATTTTACACCTCTGCCCTGATCCAACAAAGGGAAATGGAGAAAGAGATTTTATGCATGCATTCCAGTTAGGGTTGGGACATCGAAGCTGGTCATATTGTCTTGAATAGCACTTATCGTCAGTTCAGGGTATGGGAGGGATGGTGACCTGACTACGGCTGCACAGAATCCCGAATTTCATTTTCAGCCCTGGTAAACATGTGCATGATATCCACGTTTCCACTTGTTGGACTGAGGTCCTTGTTTTTCCTAAAACTTCTAAATGCAACAGGATGCATAACTGATAACCCACCCACCACAAAAGAACCTTGTGATCGAGTTGTTGCTTCAGTGGCAGAATGTAAGCAGAAAAGCACAAAATTGTGGCACAAGCCTCAATATTTTCCTCCAGAATTTGTGTTGTGGTTTCAACATTTGAACTTTGGCGTTCAGATTTCTATGACACTGAGACTTTTGAATCTGGTGGTTTTAAATTAAGGAGATGTGTGCCATGATCATCCTTCTATTCATACTCTTTTCACAAGCCATACTTATCTGGGGAGGGGTGCTTTAAATTATTTCACTGACCCTTGTACTTAGGTTAACTGTGGGTTGAATCGATCGGAGGTTAAAAATGCAAAAATAGCTGTGGAGTGCAGCCAGCACGTGCCGCGGCAAATCATGGGTTAATTAACCTACAATTTGCTGCCATTATGTGCAAATGGGCCACTTGTTTCATTTATATCCTGCCTTTCTTCCATTATGGAGTGCAAAGCAGTATACATGGATTCCAGGTGGTCTCCCATCCAGGCATTGACCAGATCCAGACCTGTTTAGCTTCACCAAGGTGGCTGCACCATGCACCTTCAAACTCACTGGTTTCAATGAGTTTTGGACCTGCAAAGCTTTCAGTGAAGCATATACCAGGTCAGACTATTTGTCCATTTAGCCCAGTACTGTCTACTCCAGGGGTAGGCAACGTAGTGCCCACGGGCACCAATGAGCTCCCAGCCCAGACACCTTTCTTGTTGCCTGCCAAGGTGCCCTATCTTTCTCATTTTTTAAAAAAAAAATAATAATTTTGCTGTGAAATAGTTTTCTGTTGTTGCTGAAAACCATGGGTTCAAAGGAGTTGTTTAGTGTGTTGGGCAGGTGACTTGTCCTTTGCCGCACCTCCCATGGCAGCCATTTTGTGGTGATGCCCAGGACAGTTTCTCGAACTGCCGGATGTGCCCACGGCCCAAAAAGGTTACCTACCCCTGGGCTACTCTGACATGCAATAGCTCCCCAGGATCTCAGACAGAGCTCTTTCCCATCACTTGCTACCTGATTCCTCCTAATTGAACATGCTGGGGACAGAACCTGGGACTTTCTGCAAGCAAAGCATGCCTCTTCCACTGAGCTATGGCCCCTCCCTAAAGAACTAGTGTTACAAGCATGAGTTATAGGCCAGAAGTCCCCATTTATCCCATATGAGCTTGCCCAAGTGTTAAGATCTTTCAGGGAGACCCTTTTCACATTTGGTGGGGGTGTGAGACAGGGCCTACTCAGTGGCTGCTCCCAGGCTCTGGGAGTCCTTGCCAAGGGAGACTAGCTTAGCTCCCTCTCTGCTGTCCTTCCACCAGCAAGCAAAGACGTTCTTATTCAAGCAGCTCTTTCGCATGTAAGCTGTTGTTGAAGCAGGTTCTATCAGGTTGAGTGCTGTTTTTATTTCTTTTGTTGTTGTGTTTTTTTAACGGTATTATTAATCGATTTGCTTTTTAATTATTGATTTAACTAAGTTTATTTTAATCTTGGTTTTTATTACGGCTAGCCTGCCTTCAATGCCATTTTGTTTGGTGAAAAGGCCAGGTACAAACCAAATAAATACATTTCAACTCTTGCCTCTGCCATCAACTAATGGGCAGGCAAAATCATGATCTCTCAACCCAGCCTCAGCCTGCAATGTGATGCAGAGACAGTAATATGGCCTCACCTTACCAACATAGTGGTGGCAAGAACGATGGAGAACATATATGCAAAATGCTTAGGGCTCTTGGGGAAAGTGCCATATTAATGTATTTATGATGTCACAAAAAAAAGGAGTACCCCATTAACTAAAGCAGGATCTCTCCAACCTCATGACTCATAAAACACAGCGGATTTGATGCCCCTCTGTAAAATTAACAGTTTAGCATCCTTTGTATTCAAGCACTCTTCTGCACTGGAGACTGATGTCCAAAACATACCCCCAAAGGTAAAAGGCAAGGCTGTTAAGGCAGCATAAGAACCCCCAACATTTCATTCACACCTCTGGATTCCTTTTAAGATTACTTCCAAGGCATCAAAAGGGGATATTGGTTTGTGCTTGTCCTTAACATGAAGGCATTTCAATAGTATCGGAGAAAGAGCTGACATATTTCATGTGTGATCAAACCTTGGTTGCTATTCAGCATTGGGTGATTAGTGTGTAAAATCAGAAGAAATTTTAAGGAGGTTAGCCATGAATACCAGAAGCCTGGTCCATCTTTCTTTCTTTTTTTCTTTTTCTTTTTTACCACCTCTCCTTATGATACACCTCTGTCTGTACAATCTCCTTTGGGTGTTCTGCAAGACATGCTCCATTGATGTCTTTGAGCTTGTTGTTGTCAGGCAGGTCCTCGGGCTTTGTGCAAAGTTTTAACGCCCTGGAAATGAAGACGTCCAAGTCAAACTGAGGGTCGCCTTTGCTGTCTACCTCCTTCTTGGATTCTTTGTGGAGACGGTGAGGAGAAGATGGCAAACTCCGTTCTTGAATCTCCGGAAGGGGGTTGGGACATTCGAGGCCCGTCTGGGTACTTGTCACCCACTGCGCTATCTCGAGGAAAAGGTTTGACGGTTCCTCTTCCAAAGCTAACTCTGCCGTGGGTGCGATGGATGCTCTTTTCCAGTGGGACAAGTCTAAGATGAGCTTGGGCTCTGAATAATGGTGGAGTTTGTTGTCTCTCCACAGCAGCTTGTCTAAGTAGGAAGGCGAGCCAACTTTGTAATCGCACGAGCGCCCGTAATCCCCTTCGAATGCTCGGTCCATCGAAGAATGCGATTGCTCCAGGAATCTCTCCGAGCTGCTCTGGGAGTATTTGCGCGGATCCACTTGAGCTTCCTCGGCGACGGATTCCGATCCAGCGCGAGGATCGCGTTGCACCTCGTCCAAATCGTGGCATTTCTCATGTCGCCATTCCAAATCCGAGGATAAGCTCACCTGGTACCTGTTTTGTTCGAAATGACTACGATGTTAGACACACCTTTAAACATTTAATGTGTCAGTTACATATCCCCGTGATCAGCTGAGGGCCCTCTTCTTTTAATTATTTATTTCAAAATTATTGCTTAAATCTTGTCTTACGTTTTCCAGAATTTTCCAGGCGGGTTACATAAAAAGTATATCAAACATTAAGAATATCTAAAATCAGACTTAAACACAAAATAAGCATCCCCCTAGTGAAACTATGCCTAAGTACATATAACGGAACCTATAAATGGACTTTTGGGGCAATCCTATGCAACTTTAGACAGGAAAAAGGCTTACAGCTCCCAGCATGCCCCAGCCAACTATACTGGCTGGGGCATGCTGGGAGTTGTAGGCCCTTTTTTTCTGTCTAAACGTGCATAGGATTGTCCTCTTAATGCGTATTCTTCCTCACTTGCCTTCCTCTCCATCTTCTTTGTGTCCCTCTTTTGACTCCCCACTCCCCATGTTGAATTTTAGATTGTAAACTTGGGGCAGGGAATTGTCTGTTTTGGTTACTCTGTTAAGCACGTTAATGACACATATTCAATACTAACTATTCAATCATTTGTTTTTTTATCCTGTCCTTCCATTCCAAAGGTGGTTTGGAAAGGGCACCACTTCCCTAACTTCTGGTGACAGGAGGTGACAGTCTTAGCTATTACGACAATAATAATTCTTCTTATTAGGGTTAGACCTCATCCCTACTGTCTCAGTACATAAAACTGGACTGAATGCATATTCTTCCTTGCTTGCTCTGGTGAATTGGGCATATATACTCTAGATCTTGGCATACTCGACATCCGGGGGGGTGGGGGGGAACCCAAGAGAAGCTGAATTCTGTGATCTGCATAACTTATCTAAATTAAAAGCACATCTGCGTACATTAGCATGTTTTGAACGATGGCTGGTCTTGAAGAGTGCCTGTGCAGAGTAACCAAGTCCTGACTGCTGGAATGCCTGTTCTCATGCTCTGGTTTCAGATCTTTCACTAGGCATTGACCCAAAAATTTTCACACCTAGCTTTGCAGCCTTAAGGGCTAGAAACTTGCTGATGAATTCTCTCCTCCCATTCTAGAGGGTGACAGAAACTTTGACTGAAAAGTACCAAGTGGTGCCTTGTCCTGTAAAATTCAGATGTTCAGGGTTATTTGTACTCTGTGCTGAATGAAATATATATATATATATATATATATATATATAAATTCTGTACTAAAGAAGTCCAAGTATAAAGCTAAATGTTGTGACCACTATAGATTATGCAAATAGGGCATATTTGCGTAATTTACCTACTTTTGCATAATTTAGTCTACAGTGTTTACTAGTTGGTGAAATTTATTCTGGTTTTGCTAGCCATGAGGAGGGCCAAGCTCAATTCTCAACCGCCGGAAATCTTATACAGCAACTCCTTTGACTTCTTAAGGGTTCACCAGGCTTTTCCATAGACTTTCAAGCAAATCTTAGTACAAATAAGGACTAGAAACTTTTTTTTTTTTAATTGAAAGCTGAAATTCTCAGGAAGCGGGATTCTGCTCTCAATTCCACATTCTGTGCACCTACGCAATCATGGTATGTGGACAATCTAGTGAATAAATGTACCTGTCCCAATTGGATATCTGGCTTTGGTTGGCTTCCATCAGCAAAATATCATCAATCTCGTCTTCAATCCGGAAAGGGTGTTGAGAAACGGGCTCATCCTCAGGACAGTAATATGGACTCATATAAGGATGCTGCAGGCCCATCTCTGCAGTCAAACGGTCCATGGGATTGAATGTGAGTATCTTCTCCAGAAAATCAATAGCTGTGAGAGGCAGAGAATAAATTGCTATATGTACGCAAAAGCAGTTCTTGTTCCCAAAGGAAGTGTCTTGCAGGACCATTCTATGCATGATAAGAACAGTCACCCCTGAAATCAGATAAGGACTTAACCTTTAAGCTCTCTTTCTATTTAATTATGGGCTGTAATTGTCCTTGATTCAAAAGTAATACTCTAATTATACTTAATGGGAATGACGTGCACAGTTTGGAAGAATGGTGAGACCTATGAATCTTAGTCCTCTTGACGTTAGGACAGGAGTCAAAGCAGAGACAGCTAAATAGAGCCAGGTCAAGGAAACATAACTGGGAGCTCAACCCTGTACATTTCTACCCTGAAAGGAGCCCCACTGTATTCAATGGGGCTTCCTGGTACATGGGAGGGGAACCGCCAGCTGGAGAGCCTAATCCAGCTGGCAGAGGTTCCCCATCTGGCCCACGAAGCCTCCTTGGATTCTTCCAGGGGGTGGGGCTTGGCCTTCAAGCCCCACCCCCTGGAGGAATCTCCGCTGTTATCTCCAATCTCAAATTGGAGATAACAGGAGGGATGTGGGTGGCAGGGGCCTTGGCAGGCACAGGGAGGAGTGGCAAGGGGTGATGATGTCAGTGGCTATGGCCATGCCCACTGATGTCATCCTGGCCACAGAGAGCCCAGTGGGGGGCAATTCAGCCCTCCACCTAAAACGGGTTGCCAGCCCCTGCCCTAATAAATGTGTTTAGGATTATAGCCCAACAGTGCAATCTTAGACATGTTTGCTCAGAAGTAAATGGCACTGAATTCAATGAGGCTTACTCCAAGGTAAATGAGCATAGGATTCCACCCATATCCTTCCATCGTCCCCAGTCACTACCCGCCTAACACAACTTAAATCCAATCACAATTAGTGATTTAATATTTCCAAACACTTGATTATGTATGTGTGCATGGATTTCATTTCTATACTGCCCAATAGCTGAAGCTCTCTGGGCGGTTCACAATAGTTCATAAAAACACGAACCACAATACAATAAAAATGACATAATTCCCCCCCCCCCCCGCAATATACACCTTTTAAAAACAATTTAACAACTAAAACAATTTTTTGAATGCAAAACTAGACCTGTTAAATGCCATTAAATGCCTGTGAGAAGAGGGCAGTCTTAACCTGGCACCAACAAGATGGCAGAGTTGGAGCCAGGCGGGCCTCAGTGTGGAGATCGTTCCAAAATTGGGGGGCCACCACTGAGAAGGCCCTCTTCCTTGTTGCCACCATCCGGGCCTCCCTTGGAGGAGGCACTGGGAGGAACGCCTCAGATATTGACCGTAGTGTCTAGGTAGACTCAGGTTGGGAGAGGTGCTCCATCAGGTATTGTGGTCCCAAGCCACATAAGGATTTATAGGTTAAAACCAGCACCTTGCATTGGGCTCAGTAGCATACAGGCAGCCAATGCAAGCGGGCCAGAATTGGTGTTACATGTTCAGAGCTTCTGGTCCCCGTTATTAGTTTGGCTCCCGCATTTTGCATAAGCTGCAGCTTCTGAACAGTTTTCAAGGGCAGCCCCATGTAAAAGGAGCAACCAAAAATTTAGGGGGTTCTTCCTCCCCACAGGGAAATAAAGGAAAATTGGGGAGGAGGGAGGAAATTCAATACTTCCAGTATTTGTTATTGACATCAACCCTGTTATTGTTAAGGCAAACTCAGATATAACACCAAAAACAGATCCTTGCTTTCTGACAGGTCCAAAATGCAGATATAAAATTGTTTTTAAGAATGAAGGCAAAATACATATATTCTGGTTTTCATTGTGACAGTACTTAGAGAGTGGTTTCTTTTCATTTTTGTACATTTGCCCAAGCCCACCTAAGTGTGAGTCGGTGGTTACCTAAAAAATATGTTTCTTGTACTGATTTTTTTAAAAAAAAAATAATATTAGATGCATATCTCACCTTTCCTCCAAAAAACTCAAAACAGCATGCACAGTTCTTCTTTTTATCCTCAAAACAACCCACTGAGGTAGGTTAGGCTAAGACATGATGATTGGCCTAAGATCACCCTGTGAGCTTCATGGCTGAGTGGAGATTTGAACCTAGGTCTCCCCAGTTTCAGTCTGACACTTTAACCACTACCCCACTATCCATATATCCTATTTTACATAGAGTTCTCAGTGGTCTCCCATCCAGAGGTGTGACCAGCTTCACTCCAGCTTGACTTCAGCAGTGCTACAGAATCAGATTCACCTTTACTAGCTTTCCCTAATGTGGTGCCCTCCAGATGTTTTGGACTTCAACTCCCATCAGCCACAGCCAGTATGGCCAATGGCCAGGAATGCTGGGAGCTGTAGTCCAAAAATCTGGATGATACCAGGTTGAAGAAGGCTGATAAGAAACCAATCACTGGGCCCAGAATATATTTCATGCAGAATCCCAAACCACCTGGCTATTGCTGATGTACAAAAATGATGTAACTTGATTTCCGCTGAGTGTGATGCTTATGCAACCCTATGTTTTCCAGCAAAGGATCACACTAGATGCTGAACTCACTGTACCTTTGCTGTTCACTTCGGGAAGAAGTTTCCGCAATGGCTTCTTCACCTCCCAGGTGCTGTTGACAAATGTTGGCATCACTTTCAGCAGTTCCTCTTTGTCCTCTTCACGCAAAACAGGGATGGTCTCCAAAATGAGCTGCATCTGTTCCAGCTCGTGGCTTCCTAAACAAGCAAGGACAATGCTGTTTATGGAGGTGTCTAGCTTTTCTACACGAGGCTGCTAATCAGCTGCTAATCTGCTGTATCTGCTTTTGGTTTTGATGCAGAGTTGAGTTCCGAGCACTACATGACAGAGCCTTTCCTTTCCGGCGTTTCCACTACATAACCTCTAGGTGGCAATGTGGTATAGTGGAATAGTGCCAATACATAAAGGAAAAAAGCACGGGGGGGGGGGTTTCACTTTCACAATTAAATGCTAAATTTTCCCTGCTGTGAGCTGTAAAGACTTTTCTACACAAGGCATTTATCATGCGCTTGAAGGTGCGGGAATGACAGCAGAGCCCCGTGTGTGCGAGATGGGAGATTAAAAAATCCTGTTCCCGTGTGTAGACGCCCATAAATCCACACACAGAAGTTCAGATCTTTCTCTCCCTCTCTCTCTGTGCAGCGTGCAGCGTTTCGGTTGCAAACAGCCAGCCAGCTCCTGTAATCTGACTCCAGCTGCCAGCTCCCCCGGTTTGTAGATTCCATGTAGCAAGGAAATAACTCTGTAACTCCACAGGTCTATTCTACCTGTTTATTTACTTTAGCAAGTAATATTCTACAGAGTATACATTCCTAGTTACAGTCCATGTGCAGAGTACAATGCATAGCAAGCATTTATTCCAGTGGAGCAAGGTTGGCTTTACTCCACCCAGCAAAGACGTTACACGGTTGCATAAGTCCAGCAAGCAAAAGTCAGAAGAAAAGAGTGAAGAGAGAGAACAGTTCTGCTTCTCTCTAAAATGGCTCCAGACAGAAAAAACAAGTCAGTACGTCACCAGAAAGCATAAACCATGTGACTGGCTCATACTGTTTCCCACACACTCTAGTAACCCCTGCGAGAGCACGAGATTCTAGAAAGACACAAACAAACTTGTTTACCGCCATTCTGTTCCTTCCATGTTGTCAACAATGTGCTCCAGCTTGTGAATGTGATACATATCACAACAGCGCTTGCCGTTGCCTACTCCACCCCCAAAATAGGTTCACCACCATGGATAGCTCCTATAAAGCTCAGGGGGAAAGCTGCAATGGATAAGGAGCCCCACCGACATAGGCGTCACCAGCCTCCCCTGCTTGGAACTGTAGCAGTGTAAGGACGGGGAAGAAGGCTGGCAAGCTCTCACAGGAAACCTTCAGCAGCCTCGCCATGGTACAAACCCCAAGATTCTTGGGTTGGGGTTACGGCAGTTAAACTGGGATGAAACAGATACAAAACTTGGCCAGATATGCCCAAGCATACAATGCTAGAAATGCCAAATTTCACCACTAGGTGGGAAAAGATGACAACAGTTTTTCATGCCTGTGATAAATATTCAGGCAGATCCGTTCAAATCCACACGTTGCCCACACAATGAAACTTTTTCATAACAATTGACTAAACAGCTTGTTCTCTACTGGGATGTTTCCGTGATAAATGGCAGAGTGTCCAGTGATGCTGGCAGTGAGTTAAATTTCAACTTGTCAGCAGTTTTTATAGTCAAACACTAAGGGCACAATCCTATGCATGTTTAGACAGATTTTTTTTTTTAAAAAAAGTCCTACAACTCCCAGCATCGGGTGCCAGGGGGATGCCGAGAGTTGTAGGACTTTTTTTCTGTCTAAACCTGCCTAGGACGGCACCCTGATACAGGACAGTGGCAGATCTGCTCCAGCCTCATAGAAAGAGGGTGCCGAGGGGTCCCTTTTTAACCGCAAAGGGGGTGGATGGGTGAGGAATACAGAAACATCTTTCCATGTACAGCTTACCCTCCCGCAAGTCCTCTCATCAAACATTTATCTCCAGTTCTGGAGTTTGCCTGGGGCACAGGAGTGCCTGGGCAGGAGGGGAAAGACTGCAGGGTGATAAGCTGCAGGCAGCGGGTGAGGGCTCTGCATTCCTCACCCACACCCTCCTGCTATTAAAATGGATCCCCCATACCTCCCTCTTTCTACACATGTAGACCTGCCACATTGTCACATCTGGTCTGGCTAGAGGCAGGAGCAGAGAAATGAATTTTATTCTGGTAACACCATCCTTTACTTTCTTCCTTTTGGGGGGGGGGGAAGCCAATTGAATCCTTTTTGGGGGAGGGGTTGAAGATCTCCGGGAGAGGCCCTTCTTTTGAGACCGCCTCCTTCAGTGGCTTGTTTGTTGGTGACCCGAGAGGGCCTTCTTGGTGGCCGCTCCCTGGCTGTGGAACTCCCTGCCGAGAGAAGTTAGGATCACTCCTTCTCTGCTGTCCTTCTGCAGGCAGGCAAAGACCTTTTTCTTCAAAGCAGGACTTTGGCGTGTAAGTGGCTCTGCTGGGTTGGATGCTGTTTTTATTCTATTGGAGGATTTGGGGCATCCTATGGAGGGCGGAAGGAGGGCGGAGGCGAAGGTCGCCTGCCTCCGCGCTTCTCCTGCCCTGCAAAACACTTAGACGGCCGATTTCAGCAGTCTAAGTATTTTGCCCCAGAGTGCGAGGTGCTGCCAGGATACTGCATATGCTGGCAGAGTCTGTTTCCTCCCCTCCCCACCCACAAAACTCTTTGTTCTTTCCGTGCTGGCTGTGAGGCTGGAGGGAGGGAGCTCCGAGTTTGGTGTCCCAGCGCCGACCTTGGAGCGAGTTTCTGAGGTCGGAGCGGGTTTCCGAGGTCGGAGCTGGGACTCCGAATTATCCTATGGCCATCTGGACTCTGACTAGCGGCCACAGGATTGCGCCCTGACTGTGTTTTAATGCATTCGCTTTATTATTGTTTTAATCAAGTTTTATTTATGATTGTAAAGCCGCCTTGAATGCCATTTTTCTTGGGTAGGAAGGCGGGTCGCAAATGGAATCAATCAATCCATTTTAGATAGATGTCTCTGCAGCGTAACCCCACAATTCAGCTCCCTGGTGTATGTCTGCTTTAGTATGTTTAGTGTGTCCAGAATGTTGAACTGAGTGGGCGTGGTTTGTGATGTCCTGGAAAGGGTGGGGGGAGGAGTCTATAAGGAGTGTTTGAGTGAGGTCAGAGTTAGCTAAGAAGTAGAGTGTTGGTTGTAGTGTGTTGGGACTAGTGTTAAGAGAGTTTGGGAGTTAGGTTAGGTGGGTTATTTGTGTCTTGTCAGGAGTTTTAAGAGGAATCAGTGATTGTATGAGGAGTGAGAGTATTTGGAGTTATAGGGACTTGGGTTAATTATAAAGTGTTTGGTGTAGGCAGGTTTATTTTCTGGAACCAAGATTTTGAGAATTAAAATAAATTTATTTTTATTTTGTTCGCTACCCAAATCCTACGTGTCAGCTTGGCGTTATTAACCTGCTTTACTTTTAAATCTACACACACACCTTTGTACCCACAGCATCATAAATTTAAAAATAGATCCTTAATATCCAGTATTAATCTTTTCCCTCGTTAGTAGGGGAAAGGTTTCATTTGACCCTCCAGTCAGGTTTTTAAGTGTTGATGCTTAGCCTGAGAAGGGTTTATGCGCGTGGTCCTAAAGTGTAAGGGACCGTGTCGTCACAGTCTCCTTTAACACGGAATCCTCACTTCCTTTTTGGAAGTGAGCTGTTGTTATAATGTGTTGAAGAGCCTATAATGGTCAGCAACTAGAGGCCCAGCAACCAAACCTGGCCCACTAGGGAGTACCAACTGTTGCCAACCCAGAGGAAAGAGAGGTATATCGATGCTGGTGGCTGTGGCACTGACAGTGGACCTCCCAGCTGATGGGTGGGAGTGTGGCCCACGGTTAGCACTGCCACCACCTTCAAAATAGCCCTCCTGTAAAACTCGCTGATAACTAGGACTATAGACTGAGCTCAAGACTGGAGTCAGGAAAACTGATCTCTGAAATCTACTACCTGAACACAGGGCAAAACGAAACATGAGCCAGTGTGGCGTAGTGGTGAGAGTGTTGAACTGGGACTCAGGAGATCTGGGTTCTAGTCCCCACTTGGCCATGAAACTCACTGGGTGATTTTGGGCCAGTCACTGACTCTCAGCCTAACCTACCTCACAGGGTTGTTGTGAAGATAAAATGGAGAGGAGGAGGAGGAGGATTATGTAAGACGCCTTGGGTTCCTTGCAGGAAAAAAGGTGGGGTATAAATATAATAAATAAATAAATACAATTGCATGAAAGCAATTAAAGGTGCAATCCTATGCATGTTTAGACAGAAAAAAGTCCTACAACTCCCAGCATTCCCCAGCCAGCGTTGCTGGCTGGGGAATGCTGGGAGTTGTAGGACTTTTTTCTGTCTAAACATGCATAGGATTACACTAAAATGCACTTTTGAAAAAGAAAATATCCTGGAAGGAGAGAGCATGATTGGGGAATCTGAGTTTGACTCTTTACCCCCTCTGCCTGGAACCAGAAAAACCCTCCCACACAGAGCTGCAATGAGCTCCAGGAGTAAATGTTTCCATTCTAACCCTGGTCGAAGGTGGCTAAAAAAAGAGGCTTTGTTAAGGGAGATGACAAACAGGGCATGGGTGAAAGGAGATCCTCTGTGTAAACTCTCTCCCCACCCCTGCCAAGCTTTTTGAATCAGCTCCCAATGCAAATAAATAAGAATCGTAGCTGAAGGACAAACATATGGCAAGATTTCGTTAGACAACTTTATAGTTATTCATTTCCGAGCGAGGGTCATTAGTTAGAGATGTCCAGGTTCAACCAAGAGTAGAACCACCACAAGAGGGTTCTGTTTTTGTTTTGTCCTTTTTCTTAGAATCTCATTAATGCTGTCTAAATAATTAACAAACTCAGATCCTCGTTCATGATTATTTTAGCAGCTGAAATTGCCTACTTCTAAGAGCTATGCAGGAAAGATGGAGGTTTCATCTCTTGGAACTGGTTCGCCCACTCCCAAATGCTGAGATATGAGGACTCAAAAACAGAATGGATTGTATGGCTTAATCATTCATGGGGCACCCGGAGTATGAAGATGGGGTTGGAATTGATAATCTTCTAGCCCTTTCAAACTCTATGATTCGGGGGGGGGGGCACACATTCAAAAGTACTTTAAATCTGATTCATTTCCTTAAGCAATGGTGCAGCTAGGACAGGACCTCCAGGCCAAAGTCAATGGGTGCACCTAGGCAATTTTAGACCCTGGACTTAAGGTGCAATCCTATGCAAGTTTAGACAGAAAAAAAAAAGGCCTGCTGGCTGGGGCATGCTGGGAGTTGTAGGCCAAAAACATCTAGGGACCCAAGGTTGGAGAACACTGCGTTAGAGAGAGAAACTGCCATTCCTGATTTTAAAAAGAAAAGAAATATTCAGAGCAGGTGCAGTTTTGCATTTTAAACTCACTGAAATCATAGCACCATCATGACTACAGCAATGCAATGGAGTTTGCTTCTGCTGCCTTGAGAATATGTCCCATCTTGTTGTGGGAAACAATAACATGTTATTAAAGTAAAAACAATTGCATTAGCCTCGGCTACTGGTGCCATTAGGATTGGACCTCGGAGCCGGCCAGCCCCTGGCTATAAAAAAGAAAAATTAAAATAAAAGCAAAGAAAGGACGCTGCAGTAGGTAGCATCAGCTGCCTGAATTCAACCAATGCCCTACAAAACTATTACCGTAAATCCAGGATCTAAAACTACTTAGCTGCACCACTGTTCTTAAGACCCTAGAAGCACTGGGTCATAAACAGGATTCTACATGATGCGTTAGTACATTATAGCGCCTTTGGCCAACTTCGGCTAGTCCACCAGCTGTGGCAATTTCCGGACAGGAATAATCTGGCCACAGTGATCCATGCTCTGTCCCTCTCCAGGTTAGATTACTGCCATGAAGTGTACCTGGGACTGCCCTTGAAGACAACTCAGAAGCTCCAGCTGGTGCAGAACGCAGCCACCAGAATGTTGGCTGGTATGGCCAAGTTTATGCATATAATATCAATTCTGAAAGAAGCCCGGTGACTACCTATTTGCTTCCAGACCCAATTTAAGGTGCTGGTACTTACCTTTGAAGCCCTAAATAGCTTGGGACCCAAATCACATATCAGCCTGCCCATGCCAGGAGATCTTCACTGAAACCATGCTGGCTGGGGAATTTGGGACTGATAGTACAAAATCTGGATGGCACCCGGATGCGGGATGCTGATTGACACCATCCCAGGATCCAGCCAGTTCATTGTTTTGGTACATAAGCCAGTGCATTGGCTTGTTATGTCCTGCATTCTTCCCCCCCCCCCCCTGTTCACAGGAGGAAGCCAATGTTGTGTTCAAAGAATTGTTTGACTCTGTATTAAAGAGCACTTTCCATCCCTACCAACCGCTTCCCATAGCTTACTTGGGTGGAGAAGAACATCCTCGGTGTGATTTGAAAGCACTGCACTGTTTATTTTAAAACAACAGCTCTTGATGTACAAGTCCTTGTTGCTGGGATCAGTATCAAAGAATGTGTGGACATGCTGGGTCTCGCTCCGTGGGAGGCCCCAAACAAACCTTCCCACCCAAAACTGAGTCAGCAGCAATGTATTTTTGGTCTTTATTCCTTACTGCAAAACAAACCTCTACCACACGATTAGTCAAATTGTGAAGCAGCGGGCTGGTCACAGCTCTGACCTACCACCAGCCCCAGAAGCCATCGTCACCTGTGCTACACAGAACACTGTTCCCAGCGGTGTGTCTGGACTGCACCACTTAAAACAGCAGGGTTTGCATGACTGAACGTTCCTTCATACATATAAACAGACAAACAAACAAACAAAGCCAAAAATCCCTGCACACAGAAAACTAGATGTCAGGGGAAAGGGTTCTAGCCTAGCTGCAAAGCTACTTTTCCATGTGTAGGGCATTTTTGTATGAAGAGTGATGCAATCAGGTGGCACACATGAAGTCTGAAGTGGCATAAGTCCAGAAGCAGATTTACTACCTGAGAACTGGACCTAGGAGGAAGGTCTTACAGGGCAGGAGGAGTTTGTCTTGCGGACAGACATAAGTTTCTGTAAAAGAGAGATGTAACTGCGGCCTAGTTCTCACTGACGTAATAAACCAGAGTCTGGACTATACCACTTCAAACTCACATGACTGAATGTTCCTCCAAACGAAAAATAAAAATAAAATCCCTGCACACAGAAAGCTAGCAAGTCAAGGAGAAGGGTCCTTCTCCCTGACAGGCTAGTTTTCTATGTCTAGAAATGATTGTTGCTGATTGTTTATGAGAGAGCATTCCATCATGTAAGCCTCCACCTGCAGACGGAACTTGTACAACTGAGACTCAGGTTTACCGCCTCAGTGAGAACTAGGCCTATGTTTCAGACAAACCAAGCATTGCTCACCTGCCCAGCCCTGGCGACTGGTCCAACAAGAAATTCCCCATTTTCCTTTGTGTAAATTGGCAGTGCTTGCCCAAGACATTTTGACACCTGAGGTCCCAGTGGCTCAGAAGCAGAGCACTGGGACTACATGCAGGTGGTCCCAAGTTCAATCCCCAACATCTCCAAGTAAGGCAGGGAAACACTCCTGTCTGAAATCCCAAAGAGCCTCTGCCGACCAGTGTGGGTGCTACTGAGCTGACTGGGCCAATGGTCAGGCTTGGCCGAAGGCAGCTTCGTATGAGGTTGAAAACAATCCTCCCACCAAGGCCTTGCTGGTCATTCCGAAAATAGTGGAATGTCACTGTGCAATACCTCGACGGCGGGCCTTCTCGGTAGTGGCACCCACCCTTTGGAAGACTCTCCCTTGTGCAGTTCGGGAGGAGGCATCTCCCTTGTGCAGTTCGGGAGGAAACTGTGGCATCTTCCAAAAGTCCCCTGAAAACGCACTTGTTCGCCCAGCCTTTCCCTGGCTTGCAATTAAATTAATCACGCTGCTCCGTTTTACTGCTCCTGTATTGCTCTGTTTATTATTATTACTGGAATTGGAATTGTTTTTGAAATTTTTATTTCAGATGTGATTTTCATATTCACATTTTGAACGCGATTTTCATATTAACATTTTAAACGCAATTTTCATATTAGTATTTTAAATGCGATTTTCATATTTATATGTAAACCGCTTAGGGATTTTATTATACTTAGGGCACGATCCTATGTATGTTAAGACCGGGGGGGTGGGGGGGGGAAGTCCTACAACTTTGTTTTCTCCGCACTAATTATACTGGAACTCTGAGTACCCTCATGAAGTTGACTGGCAGTAGATTCAAGCCTATCAGGGGGCAGAACAGGGCATTCGGCATAGCCATGCCTAATCATTGTAACTCCCTGTCAAGGGAGGCTTACCTGGACCTCTCTCTTTAGCTTCCACCACCAGGTAAAAACTTTTCTTATTCAGGAAGGTTTTCAACGCCTCTTCATGCTCACTGCGCTGGGGATCTCTGTTTCTCTTTTATCTTCTCACTGGTTTTATGGCTTGTTGTAATCGTCTCTCTTTCTCTGTGTGTCTGCTTTTTAATATAGCGGTTTGATTTCTCTCTTTACTGATTTATGCCACTCTGGGTGCCTTTTAAAAATGAGATCTACAAGCCAGACAGACAGCGAAAGGAAGTGCATTATTCACTTACAGAAGTCCCTGTCGTAAGATGCAGCGTAGGCCAGTAGCTTAGGGCGCAATCCTATGCATATTTAGACAGGAAAAGAAGTCCTACAACTCCCAGCATGCTGGGAGTTGTAGGACTTCTTTTCCTGTCTAAACATGCATAGCATTGTACCCATAAACAAATTCATGGAGAATAGGCTTTTTGACAATCATTAGGCACGATGGATAAATATAACCTGCAACTGGAGGGCTCCAAGATGGGGAAGGCTGACCAAGAATGATGGTCGGCTTTCCTTCACTGGAGGTCTTCAAGCAGAAGCTGGACAGCCATCTGTGGGGGATGCTCTAGCTCTAAATTTCCTGCTTTGAGCAGGGAGCTGGACTAGATAGCCTACAAGGACCAGGGATGTTGAAGAGTCCTTGGTTTCGAGTCATGAGTCGAGTCACGAGTCTTTGGACCTGAGTCTCGAGTCCGAGTCCTTGGTCCAAAATGGTGACTCACGAGTCACTCCCAAAGCTGACTCCACAAGTCCCTATTAAAATCAATGGGGGGTTTTCCCAACAAAACAAGGCTACTTCAGATGTATGGCTTGAATAAATTCTAGGCACAAGTGTGCCTTTTTATTTCAAAACTCTGCAACTGATTTTGGCAAGAACAGACCAGGCAGACAAACCCAAAATAACCAGACAGGCAGAGGAGGCAGGGAACCCCAAAGCAGGCAGGCAGAGGCCTTTGTCTTGGACAATTCAAACTGTGGAACTGGTCAAGAAGAGACCAGGCAGGCAGAGGAGGCTGGGAACCCCAAACAGGCAGGCAGAGGCAGCCAAACCCAAAATGTCTGAAAGGTTGCATTTTAGGAAAATGATTTTAAAAAATAAACTTGATGTACTTCGTAAAACCTATCCATCCATGTTGCATTTGAGGAACACGATTTTGGAACACGAGTCCTTGGTCTCCCATTAAAAATATTGGGACTCGAGTCATAGAATCATAGAAAAGTAGAGTTGGAAGGGGCCTACAAGACCATCGAGTCCAACCCCCTGCTCAATGCAGGAATCCAGGTCAAAGCATCTCTGACAGATGGCTGTCCAGCTGCACCTTGAATGCCTCCAGAGTGGGAGAGCCCACCACCTCCCTAGGTAGTTGATTCCATTGTCTTATTGCTCTGACAGTCAGGAAATTTTTCCTGCTGTTTAGGTGGAATCTGGGTTCCTGTAACTTGAGCCCATTATTCCGTGTCCTGCAAACTGGGATGATCGAGAAGAGATCCTGGCCCTCCTCTGTGTGACATCCCTTCAAATACTGGAAGAGTGCGATCATATCTCCCCTCAGTCTCCTCTTCTGAAGGCTAAACATGCCCAGTTCTTTCAGTCTCTCCTCATAGGGCCTTGTTTCCAGTCCCTTTATCATCCTTGTTGCCCTCCTCTGAACCCTCTCCAGTTTGTCTATGTCCTTCTTAAAGTGAGGTGCCCAGAACTGGATGCAGTACTCAAGATGAGGCCCAACCAGTGCCGAGTAAAGGGGAATTATCACTTCCCGCGATTTGGAAGCTATACTTCTATTAATACAGCCCAAAATTGCATTTGCCTTCTTTGCAGCCACATCGCATTGCTGGCTCATATTCAGTTTGTGATCTACCACAATTCCAAGATCCTTCTCACTTGTAGTATTGTTGAGCCAAGTGTCCCCCATTCTGTAACTCTGCATTTGGTTTCCTCTCCCTAGGTGCAGCACTTGGCATTTATCCTTATTGAATTTCATTCTGTTGTTTTCGGCCCAGCACTCCAGCCTATCGAGGTCACTTTGTATTTTGTTTCTCTCTTCCAGAGTATTAGCTGTTCCACCCAACTTTGTGTCATCTGCAAATTTGATAAGCATTCCCTGTACCTCCTGATCCAAGTCATTAATAAAAATGTTGAAGAGCACCAGGCCCAGGACCGAGCCCTGGGGTACCCCGCTTGTTACCTCTCCCCAGTTTGAGAAGGAACCATTGATAAGCACTCTTTGAGTCCGATTCTGTAGCCAATTGTGGATCCACGTGATAGTTGTTCCATCTAACCCACTCTTAGCTAGCTTACTAAATATCATGAGGCACTTTGTCGAAAGCTTTGCTGAAGTCCAGATATATAATGTCCACAGCATTCCCACAGTCCACAAGGGAGGTTACCCGATCAAAAATGAGATCAGATTAGTCTGACAGGATTTGTTCTTGACAAATCCATGCTGGCTTCTAGTAATCACTGCATTGTTTTCAAGGTGCTTGCAGACTGACTTCTTTATAATCTGCTCCAAAATCTTCCCTGGGATTGATGTCAGACTGACTGGCCTATAGTTCCAAGGTTCCTCCTTCTTGCCCTTTTTGAAGATGGGAACAACATTTGCCCTCCTCCAGTCATCTGGCACTTCACCTGTCCTCCATGATTTCTCAAAGATTGTAGACAGTGGTTCTGAGAGTTCTTCTGCCAGTTCCTTTATTACTCTAGGATGCAGCTCATCAGGCCCTGGAGATTTAAACTCGTTCAGAGTAATCAGGTGCTCCTTGACCATTTGCCTATCAATCTCAAGCTGCAATCCTGCCCCTTCAGTCTGCACTTCAGGTTTGCCAGGGGGGTCATAGACCCTCTTTTGGGAGAAGACCGAGCCGAAGTAGGAATTGAACACTTCTGCCTTTTCTTTGTCTTCTGTTATCAATTTGCCATCCTCATTGCGTAGTTGAACCACCAGTTCTTTCTTCTGTCTTTTACTGTGCATGTATCTGAAGAAAGCTTTTTTGTTGCTTTTAGCATTCCTCGCTAACCTTAGCTCATTCTCAGCTTTAGCCTTCCTGACACTATTCCTGCACTTCTGTGCTACCTGCCTGTACTCTTCCCTTGTAGCCTGTCCTTCCTTCCACTTCCTATACGTGTCCTTTTTTGTTTTCAGGTCATCTTTGAGTTTATTGTGAAGCCACATTGGCTTCTTCTGTTGCCCTCTGCCTTTTTTCCTTGTGGGAATTGTTTGCAATTGTGCCTTTAAAATTTCCTTTTTTAAAAACTCCCACCCCTCCTGGGCTCCCTTTCTCATGAGAGTCGCTTGCCATGGGATCTTACTAATCATTGTTCTGAGTTTCTTAAAATTGGCTTTCCTAAAATCCAGGGTACGTGTTTGGCTACACTCAGCTTTTGCTTCCCTTAGAATCAAGAACTCAAGTATAACATGGTCACTTTCCCCCAGAGTTCCCGAAACTGCCACTTTATCCACTAACTCATCTCTGTTTGTTAGAATCAGGTCAAGGATAGCCGATCCTCTAGTTCCTTCCTCCACTTTCTGTAGGAGGAAGTTATCAGCAGTACAGCTCAGGAATTTCTTGGAGGGGCCATGTTTGGCTGAATAAGTCTCCCAACAGATATCAGGGAAATTGAAGTCACCCATTACTACCACATCATGCCTCCTTGAAACAATGGCAATTTGCTTTTCAAAAGTTCCATCCTCGTCTTCTCCTTGATTGGGTGGTCGGTAGTAGACTCCAACTGCCATGTTCATTTTATTCTTTGCCCCCTTTATTTTAACCCAGATGCTCTCAATGGGGCTGCCAAGCTTCTCTTCCTGTATCTCTGTGCCGAGATACGTATTTTTAACATACAGTGCAACTCCACCTCCCTTTCTGTTGCGTCTGTTTCTTTTGAACAAGTTATACCCTTCAATTGCTGTATTCCAGTCATGGGAGTCATCCCACCAGGTTTCAGTTATCCCTATCAAGTCGTACTTGCCCTCATGTATCAAGAGTTCAGGTTCGTCTTGTTTGTTGCCCATACTCTGGGCATTAGTATAGAGACATCGAAGACTATGTGCTTTATAGTCCGATTTTTTCCCTACATTTTGTGGTAGACTATCAATGGGCACCGCTGGAGCTGTTCTCTCCATTGTGGCATAGAGGCCTTCTTCCATTGGTACCCCCGAGTTTATGTCTCCCTCCCCTGTTGGATTCAGTTTAAAGCCCACCTGATTAAGTTCCTCATGCTGTGGCCAAACACATTCTTCCCAGTCCTTGTGAGGTGCAACCCATCCTTTGCCAGCAGTCCATCTTCCAGGAAGTGTAGCCCGTGGTCCCAGAATCCAAATCCCTCACGTCGGCTCCACCTTCGTAGCCAGTCATTCACTCGGAGTATTTTTCTTTCCCTTTCTATGCCTCTTCCAAGTACTGGAAGGATGGATGAGAAAACTATCTGGGCCCCGAAGTTCTTGAGTTCCCTTCCCAGCTCTTCAAAGTCTGCCGTGATTTCTTTGTAACTCCGCTTGGCAGTATCATTTGTACCCACGTGGAAGAGAAGAAAGGGGTATGTGTCGGTGGGCTGCATGAGCCTCGGTAGCTGCTCTGACACATCCTTAATCCGTGCCCCAGGGAGACAGCACACCTGGCGAGTCCATGGGTCTTCGCGACATACTTTGGCTTCGATCCCCCGCAGGAGGGAGTCTCCCACTACGAGTACTCTTCTCTTCCTCTTGCTGTAGGCCTTGGTTTGATTGCCTCCACTTGACTGACCCTCAGTCTCTTGCTCGCTGTCACGTTGGGTGCCCGGTAATCCGTCCTCTGCAGGCTGTCCTCTGCTCTCGTCCTCAAGTACATGGAAGCGGTTCCATAGCTCCACTGCTTCCACAGGCGCAGAGTGTCTTGTAGTTCTTCTGCTCCTAACAGTCACCCTTTTCCAGGGAGTTCCCCCTGCGTTATTTTCCCTTGCCTCTGCAGTCTCCGACTCCGCCTCATCCTGCAGTTGCCCTTCTGGCTCCTGTACTGTGCTTTGGTGCTGTAGATCCACCGTTCTGTCTAAGAACTCCTCGCTTTCTCTTATGCTCCTGAGGGTTGACACTTGCTGCTCCAGTCCTCTGACCTTTTCTTCCAACAGCGTGACCAGCTTCCACTTGTTGCACGTGTAGGCCATGTTGATCTCCAGCAGGAAAACAAACATTGCACACCCATTGCAGGTCACCACCACTGCTGAGTCCTTTCCTTCCATAGTGCTCTGTTCCTTTTATGCTTCTGTCTTCCTAGAAAATTTCTTAGGGACCTCCCCCTTGACCTCCCCTGCCAAACTCCGCTGCCAAACTCCTGTTTGCTCTCCCTGTTGGCTCGCTCTGTTCGCTCGCTCTCTGGGAGCCTGCCCGCTTATCACAGCCCCGAAAACAGCTGGAGCCTCTCTCCTGTTGTGCTCCTGCTCAGCTGGGAGTCAGAGGGGGGACTCAGTCCGACTCACGAGTCGAGTCCTAGACTCCAAGTCCCCATCCCTGACAAGGACCCCACCAACCCGTATGATTTTGTGTGCAAAGGCAGCATCATTCCCTCTATTTCTGATGTTCAGGTGTGAGTGCCGTTCATTACGTAGCCAAAACAAAAACACCTACGCACAAGACAGTGGTATCAACAGCCTTGGGGGAACTGGTGTGCAGAAGTACAAAAATCTTGACCAACCCCCCCCCCCCGGCCACAGAATATTGACTGGCTGTTTGGGCAGTGGGCAGGAAGGGGGGGGAAACGGGACAGAGAACTGGGTGACAGGGTTGGGATGGAATGGAGTATCATGGACAAGGGCATGGCTGACTCAATAGCGAATGCTGAACAAGCAAGAGCACTGCAGCACTCGGTTGCAGGTCCTACATGAGCACCTGAATCCCAGATGGCTATCACAATAGCCTCTGACGTGTCCTCCCCTTTTCTACCGGCAGGGCACCAGGTGGGTTCTTCAACCTGGGAAGTTGGCTCCTCTCTCCCAGGCAGCTTGCGACGGCACCTTTCTCTTTGCTGGGGGACAGGGGAAAACTAAGTCGTCCCCCCCCAAACAGCTAGTCTTGAGGAGCGGCTCCCCAAGCGGAAAGCATCAGCCGCCACTGGTCTACACAGAGCAGACGCTAACAGGTCTTCCTGGGTGAAATTATTTTGGAAGTCCCAGAGTTGGAATCCATTATTAATGGAGCTTATTATTTATTTAGAGAAAGCTGTGCACAGCCACTTACCAGAGTGTCAAAATCCTGCAGCCTTGCAAAATAAATAATGGGCAGTGATGATATAATAATAATAGCAAAGATGAAAGAGGGGCAGTGGGGTCAAACTGATGCTTATTTGTTCATTAGCATCAGGGGGTGTGCTTGTTTTGCTTCTTAAAAAAATATATATTCATGGCCAGCGGTTGCAGAGGGACTCTGCCGGCAGCCTTGCAACAGGTGAGATAAACCTCTCGTTCTAGCAGGAGTGTTCTTTTTTATAACCACTTTGGGGGAAGATGCTATACTGAACACACATCAGGATGTTTTCCCAGGCTTTTACTTGGATGAGGTCTTGCACGGGAGGCCTCCTTTGTTTTGCATCTTGACATTTCAAGTAATTTCTTTCCCTGGCAAAACTCAAGGGTCTGCTTTGATTGCAGATGCTGTTTTTCAGCTTCATTGTAAACGAAGTCGCGCACAGCAGCAGCGTCAGCAAGAGGCAGGGGAGAGCGGTAAGGATTGGTAAGGCACTGTCCAATATTTCTTGTTGAAGACGTCCTAATTTCAGACATGGATGCAGAAGGCAACAGAGCCAGTGTGGCGCAGTGGTGAGAGTGTTGGACGGGGACTCGGGGGAGATCCGGGTTCTAGTCCCCGCTCAGCCATGAAGCTCACTGGGTGACTTTGGGCCAGTCACTGCCTCTCAGCCTAACCTACCTCACAGGGTTGTTTTCATAGATTTCATAGATCATAGAGTTGGAAGGAGCCTACAAGGCTATCGAGTCCAACCCCCTGCTCAATGCAGGAAACTAGAGGAGGGGTCTCCCATCCAAGTAATAACCAGGCCTGACCCTGCTTAGCTTTCCACACTCAGACAAGCTGAGCCAGCGTGAGCCACAGGCCTATATGTTGTGAGGATAAAATGGAGAGGAGGAAGATTATGTAAACTGCCATGGGTTCCTTGCAGGAAAAAAGGTGGAATATAAATATAATAAATAAATAGGAGCCCAAACAGAAATGCTCATGAGTCAAAAGGCAATCAAGTTGGCTGGTGGGTTAGCAGGGACAGTCATTCTGTACATGACTTACTCAGACTGAGGTGTCAGGCCGAAGTCAGCAGCTTTACAGGACCAGGTAGAGTCCTTATTGGCCCCTTGTATCACCTGACCTCAATAGCTGCAATAACACACTCTGGCCATATGCAGTGGTGGTGCTGCAGCACCACAAAAAGCCGACCAGCAGCTCCCTCCTCTGACAAGCTATCATGATGGCCTATGAGGTTCAGTAGTCTGAGACATCCAGCACGTTAAATCAGGGATGGGGAACCGCAGGCCTCTGGGCCAAATGCAGCCCCCTAAGGGCCTGAGATGGCCACACTACCTTTTCCTGGCCATGTCCCTTTCCCCTGACTGCTGAACATTTCATCATTTTCCTGTTGTTGCACGTTTCTCTCTCTCTCTCTCTCTCTTTTGTAAGTTTGAAATACTTCTTCTAAGACTTAGGGCTTCTCTGCACGGGGCATTTATTGTGAGCTCATGATTCTTCACTCATGGAAGTTTGCAAGACCTTTACACGATGTTGTCATCCTCTAGGGCCTCTTCCATGTTTTGCAGCCATCTTTGTGGCTTTTTTAAGAGCGAGTTAAGTCAGATATTACATTTCAAATGCGGAACAAATTGGAATGAAAGGCTCGTGTTGTATCGCAATTCCGCTATACTGCAGCTATACCACAGCACCACCTTGTGGTTGTGTAATGGAATATATAGAAAGGCAGAGAAAGAAAAACCCTGGAAATAAAACCACGTGTAAAGGACCCGCTCTTACTCCTGCAAAGAAAACAGAGGAAGAAGAAACCTTGGTAAAGCAGCGAGTTAAATTCCTCATGTGGAGAAGCCCGTAGTTACTGGCAACAAGAACTTTAAGCTAAAATATGCTGGTATTTTGGCCCCACTCCTTTTGCCCTTGGACTTGCCCACCACTGAAAGACATCCCCTGAGAGCTTCCCCAAAATAGAATGTGGCCCTTGGGCTAAAAGAGGTTCCCCAACCCTGACCTAGATGGATGCCCGTTACTGAGCTAGTGCATTTATGCTATAGGTCTGTGCAGATGGTTTCACAAAAGAGCACCTGGCCAACTCGAGTGTCACATCCTTAGTTCCAAACCTGTTCACAAGACCCATTCAACAATTCAATGCCACCCTCTTCCACTAACTCTTCCCATTGCACACTACAATGCAATGGGTTTGGGATGCACATTTGTGGGTAGACATGTAACTATTAGAACACCTGCTGCACGCCAAGAAATGGAGGAGCATCCATAGAGTATGCCATCAGCATTTTGAATGTGGCAATGGTATTCTGATTGCTGTGCATGAGTCTTACGATCTCCAACATGGCAGGTGGAAGGTGCAAATACTGAGGAGCAATGAGGGTAGCAAAATGGGGGATCAAAGGTAGTAGCAGAAGTAATGAGGGCAGGTCTCTTGTCTTTTTGTATTTGACTCTGGCTATATTAGCCCTGTTGTGTAACCTTATTACTCTGCAAACCTTATATTCTAAAGGACCAATCTTCTAAATCAGCGACTGGGTTCAGACACCACGGTAACTCACACTCAAGGGTTGAGTATGGGTTGAGTGTGGGTTGTCATTGAACTGTGAGCTGTTGTTGAAATGTGGGTTATCGTGTTGTCTGAACCCAACCGAGATAACAAACCATGGTTGGTTAACAGCCCACAGTTCACAACCGAACAACAAACTATGGGTTCTCTTTGTGGGTTGTTTGTGGTTTACAAGCCATGGCTTGTTAGCACAGCTAGGTTCAGACAGCGCACTAACCCATGCTTCAACAACAACCCATACTCAACCCTTGAGTGTAGGTTATCGTGTTGTCTGAACCCAGTCTCTCTTTTTGTATTTGAATCTGGCTATATTAGCCCTGTTGAATTACTCTGCAAACCTTGTATTCTAGGGCTGATCTTATGAATCTGCTGTTGAGAAGCCTAGCACTGGGTAAAAATTCCTCTACTGCCTTTTGTTTCTGAATTCATTTCCAAAACCATGGGGACCAGAAAGTTGCTTTTTGTTTCTTTTTAAAAAAGCAGCCACCATAAATAGGATGTCAAGATTCCTAGCAGTGCCTGCAGACCACAAACAAACACACTGCAGGTTTAGAGAAGGTTCACTTCACCTCTTCCATGTTCCCAAGTACTGTCTTAAACAAATATGGGTATATAGAGGAAGCTTCCACAAGTATTTAAAGCTCTGTCAGGGAGAAAAGTAAAAAAGGTGAAAGGGGAAAAAAAAAAAAAAGAAGACTTGGAGACGTACCAGCAAACAGCATCTTTCCTGTAAGCATCTCTGCTAGAATGCAACCAGCTGCCCACATGTCAATCGCTTTGGTGTAGTTGTTAGGTGAGAGGAGCAAGCGAGGAGATCGATACCACTTTGTTACCAAGCCTTCTGAGAGGTAACCCTGAAAGAGAAAAAGAAATATTTCTGTCATGTCCATATTTGCATAAATAACTATGGAATTGAAGTAACGCCTTTTCTTTCGTGGTGCATTTTCAGTGTGCCTATAAGCAGGAGCCTGCAGCCAAAGAATTAGTTAGCTCAAATCGATACATAAAATACATCTCCACCCCGGCATCTTGCACCTTATTACCCTTTTAAGTTTGCTAGCTAACAAAGCTGAAGTGACAGCAGAAACCACAGCTGGCAGAGTTCCCCTTCTATGCAATTCAAGTCTCTTCCTCCAGGGCCGGCCCTGCCATTAGGCACAGTGAGGCAGCCACCTCAGGCAGCGGATGTTGAGTGTCATGAAAGGGCAGCACATTCTTAGTTATTTATTATGATTGTGTCTTTACCGCCAGGATGGGGGAAGAAGTGCTTGTGAGATGTTCTGCTTCAAATGCCAAAGTAACTTCACCAGCCAATGGTACTATGCACCTTAAATTTGGGGATGAGCACCATATGCTACTCTGCCTCATGCAGCAAATATCTAGGGCCAGCTCCCTCCTTCTCTACTTAGCCATCCCTCGGGTTTCTGTTTTACAGTCTATGGCCTACTCTGCACCCTTTCTTCAGCTCTACATCTTAGTTTCCCAATCTCTTGAAGCTTCTGCCAAGTCCTCGACAATCCCCCAAAATCTGGCCTTGTCCCTAGGGCCTGGGCAAGATTTTAATTCCAGCCAAATGGATAACTTTTCTTTCTCTCACAGAAGCTCAGCTGCAGACAATCTGACAGCTTTATTCCCTGAGCAACTGGAATGTTCATGAACATTCCATGTTATCTCACCAGCTCAGCCAACCAGTGTTAAAGGCTTCAGTATCACAAGTGCAACATGATGTGGATTGATGTGAGGTCCTCTTATGGATCAGTAACTGGTTAAAGAACAGAAAAGCAGAGAATAGGAATAAATGGTAAATTCTCCCAATCAGGGGATGTAAACAATGGTGGCCCACAGGGATCCGTATTGTAACCGATGCTTTTTAACTTATTCATAAATGAATTAGGAGTGAGCAGTGAAGTGGCCAAGATGACACCAAATTATTTAGGGTGGCTAAAACAAAACGGGATTGTGAGGAGCCCCAAAAGGATCTCTCCAAAATGCAAGAATGGGCATAAAAATGGCAAATGTGGTTCAATGTAAGCAAGTGTAAAGTAATGCACATTGGGGCAAAAAAAAATCCCAACTTCAAGTATAATCTGATGGGATCTGAGCTAGCAGTGACTGACCAAGAAAGAGATCTTGGGGTTGTGGTAGACAGCTGGATGAAAATGTTGACCCAGTGTGCAGCTGCTGTGAAAAAGGCAAACTCCATGTTAGGCATAATTAGGAAAGGAATTGAAAATAAAACTGCCAGATCATACCGCCCTTATACAAATCTATAGTGTGACCGCACTTAGAATATTGTGTACAGTTCTGGTCACCACACCTAAAAAAGGACATTGTAGAGCTAGAAAAAGTGTAGAATAGGGCAACTAAAATTATCAAGTGGCTGAAGCAACTCCCCTGTGAGGAAAGGTTACAGCAGCTGGGATTGTTTAGCTTAGAAAAAAAGAGAGTAAGGGGAGGTGTACAAAATTATGCATGGTGTGGAGAAAGTGGACAAGGAAACATTTTTCTCCCTCTCTCATACTACTAGAAGTTAGAACCCAAAGGGGTCATCCCATGAAGCTGATGGGTGGGAGATTCAGGACATAAAAGGAAGTGCTTCTTCACACAGCACATAGTTAAATTATGCAATTCACTTCCACAAGATGTAGTGATGGCCACCAATTTGGAGGGGTGTTAAAAGGGGATTGGACAAATTCCTGGAGGAGAAGGCTGTCAATGGCTACTAGTCCTGATTGGCTATATGCTTCTTCCAGTATCAGGCAGTATGCCTATGTACTCTAGTTGCTGGGGAACATGGGCAGGAAGGTGCTGTTGCACTCATGTTCAGCTTGTGGGATCCCGTGGGCAGCTGGTTGGCCACTGTGTGAACAGCATGCTGGACTAGATGGACCCTTGGTCTGATCCAAGATCCTGGTATTATGTTCTTATGTTCTTACTCTAGCTCTCCAGAAGACAGCCGATCTTGCAGGCCTGAGTCTTGTAGCAACACCTCTCCCACCTTCTCTAAAGAAACTGACATTTCATTTTGGGGCCATTTAACTCCCATATAAAATATTCAGGCTCAGCTTAGGTCTAGTTTCTATATACAGCAGAATCATGTGATATTTAATGCTTTCCCTGGATTGTCCCACTTCAGACTACAGATGGGAGAATGCCTTAAAAACACACACACAAAAACAACACACCAGCACTCAAGGGACAAGGCTAGTCTGAGCCTTACATCTGACACAGTTGTTTTCTGCCTGGGGTGGTGTGTGTGCGTGTGTGTGCGCGCGCGCGCGCATGCACCAAGGAAGCATTCAGATATGCAATTCCTCACCTGCAGTCTGAAGTGGCACTACTGTCCTGGAACACTTGATGCTCCTTCCTGTGTAAGTTCAGTCAGTGTCAAATTCTAATGAACGTCTTAAAAGCACAGGCTTCACACAAAACAGCAATGCTCTCGAAGATCTGTAAGGGTAGGAAGCAGGGTCCTTTCTGTTGTGGCAACTCCCATAGCTGGCTGGGGCATGCTGGGAGTTGTCAGCCTTTTTTCTGTCTAAACGTGCATAGGATTGCACCCTAGGTGGCAGTGGACTGGATATAGTCTTCCCCAACCTTGTGACCTACACATGTGTCGGACTACAACTCCCATAAACTCCCACCAGCATGCCCATCGGCCATGATGGCGGGAGATTATGGGAGATGCAATTCAACTCATCTGGAGGGCATCAGGTTAGATTAGCTCCTCCATTCTTGTTGGAGAGAGGCAATGAAGTTCTTGTCTAACTTCCATCTGGTATGTCCTCTAAAAGCCTTTCTTGACGCTACTATTCAACCCCAATCCTACACAGGGAGATGACAATAGTGCCCTTCCTTACAGAGTTCTAAGGATTTAGAAGAAGTGCTTTGAACACTCAAAAGTACTATGTATTTGTTGCTGTTGTTGTTCTTGTTGTTGTATTCATTTGGGTGTACAAGAGTAATCGGGGCTCAAATAAGATTCTCTCCTTCTGTTCTTCCGCAAAGCTTTAGGGCATCTGCTAAGATCATTATCTCTTGTATCTTAATTTTCTTGCAGAATTAGAACTATTGTTCTAGTATGCATAATGCCCTTTCATTATTAATTGCTATACAGCCGTGGCTATCTGTTGTCTTATGATGAATAACTAATTCAGTTCAACAGCTGGCTGGAGGCATCCTCTTTCATGCACCAATGCCTTCACAAAAGCAGCAGGTAGAGTTGGCCTCCCTGCTCATAGTAGATATCAAGTCTAGCACCAGATATCAAGTCCTTAAAGGAACACCGACACAGCTCTAAATACAGGAATACCCAGGCCCAAGAAGGCCTTCTCACCATGTGCTGAGAGAGAATGAGCACCAGGGTCCAGTTCAGTCATTGGGCAAGCTAGACGAGCTATCCTGGGAAATTTGTTCCGGCAACACAGGACAGGTGGGGAAAAGTGTATCTTTCATATCTGAAGCAGCACCTCCCCTCCCATGTTTGTTGGTTATTTTTTTAAAAATGTGGTGCTGTGGTTGGAGTGTTGGACTGGGACTAGGGAGATCCGGGTTCTAGTCCCCACTTGGCCATGAAGCTCACTGGGTGACTTTGGGCCAGTCACTGCCTCTCAGCCTAACCTACCTCACAGGGATGTTGTGAGGATAAAATGGAGAGGAGGAGGAGGATTATGTAAGCCGCCTTGGGTTCCTTGCAAAAGGGAGAGGGGAAAGTTGGGATATAAATGTAACAATAAATACAATAAAATTCATATCCCAAATTTATTTGGGGGTGGAGGGGAGAGAAAAGGGGACTATAAGCAACAAGTAAAATAATATTTAAAACATTTCAAATAAAACAAATTACAGAGACAAGGACGCAGCAGTAATAAAACAAACCCACAAGCAACAGCAGCCATTACAAAGGCGACCAGCCATCAACAAAAGCCTTCCAGGAAAGTCAGGGTTTCACCATGTGAGGAAAAGTGAGCAGCGGTGGGAGTACATGACCGTAGGGTCACTTATAATGTGTCAGACATTGAGGGAGGGTATGCACGTCATCACTGAGGAGCAGTGCGCTTGTAAGTGCTGCCCAATCACTCCCACTGCAAGCGGAAGCAGCTAAACATACTGCTTGAATTTGGGCGCAGTTTCTTTAACAAACCATGGTGAACAACCCACAGTTCACAACCCAACAACAAACCATGGGCTCTCTTCGTGGGTTGTTCGTGGTTAACAGCTCTATTTTTATATATCACAGTTAGCACAGTTTTGTTCCTTTGTTTAAAGCAGTGTTCCAGATGTTTTTGGCCTACAACTCCCAGCATGCCCAAATTCTTTAGGCAAGGGCCACGGGTGTTGAGAGCACCATTTTTAATAGGGAGGGATGAGGCAACCACAATTCCCAGTGTAGAGGGGAGAGGTAAATATGGCGGTTGGAATAGAACATTCCATAATGGGAGAAGAGTGGCTAGATGCCAGAGCAGTGTTCTCCAACCTTGGGTCCCCAGATGTTTTTGGCCTACAACTCCAAGCATGCCCCAGCTGGGAGTTGTAGGCCAAAAATGTCTGGGGACCCAAGGTTGGAGAACACTGTGCTAGAGGTCTATTCCTCTGTCTATAATGACTCAGGGTCCAAACGGATGTGACCTCAAGTACATGAATGCATTTAATGACAGGGTTCAGACAACACGATAACCCACACTTAAGGGCCGAGTATGGGTTGAGTGTGGGTTGTTGTTGTTGAACCATGGGTTGTTGTTGAAATGTGGCTTATCGTGTCGTCTGAACCCAACCGTGCTAACAAGCCCCATGGCTTGTTAACCACGAACAACCCACGAAGAGAGCCCATGGTTTGTTGTTGGGTTGTGAACTGTGGGTTGTTCACCATGGTCTGTTATCTCGGCTGGGTTCAGACAACACAATAACCCACAGTTCAATGACAATCCATACTAAACCCTTGAGTGTGGGTTAGCATGTTGTCTGAACCCAGTCAATGTGTCTGTTTTTCCAGCCACCAGTAACAGCCGTGGGTGGGGGGCAGTGAGCAGGATTGGGACTGGGGCAGTTGGGAATGGAGGTTTAAGCCCCATGATAAGGTCCCACCAGAAATTGTCCCCCAAAGCTGCAATTAGCCCTGGGAGGGAAGCTTCAGCAGGACCACAGGGGGTGGGGAAGGTTTAACCCCCTTCCCCATGCACCATGGTCCTGATTCTGCTCCCCGCCCACCCCCCATACACAGAGAGCTGCTATTGTTAGGGCGTGGGGACAGAGAGCTGAGGTTCTCAGGAAACTGCCTCCTTCTTCCAGTACTACCTTCTGTACTTTTTCTGCATGCCTGCAGATTCATAACATATACTGTATGCAGCTCTATTTTTATATATCACAGTTAGCACAGTTTTGTTCCTTTGTTTAAAGCAGTGTTCCAGATGTTTTTGGCCTACAACTCCCAGCATGCCCCAGCCAGCATAGCTGGCTGGGGCATGCTGGGAGTTGTAGGCCAAAAACATCTGGGGACCCAAGGCTGGAGAACACTGCTTTAAAGTCAATTATGTTCCACCTTTCTACCAGCTGGCCTGCCGTATTAAGACTATATATTGCAAGACTGAAAGCAAATGTCTCTAACTGGAGATTCTTACAGTGTTTATATATATATAGCAAAAAGGTCCCATCTCTGCAACAGTTCTTCTTTGTTCCCATCATCATTTCAGAATCCTATTAATCTGGTTAACTTGTCCATTTCAGCTACATACTGAACTTTCCAGAGCCAGTCCACAATATGCAATCATCCAATAGATTTCTCTTATTAATATCATCATCATCATCATCATCATCATCATCATCATATCATCATCATCATCTGCAGTCTTCACTGTTACCAACAAATCTGGAAACATGAAAGACCTTATGATTATACCCACAGACTTTTGTTGTTGTTTTTAAAACAACTCTGCAAAATCTCAAAGGGATTACAAAAATATTTAATATTTTTTGCTAACATGTTTTCACAAAAGGACAACACCAGGACATAGGGATAAACTTGGCAACATTTACCTTATAAGTAAATAAGAAAACAGCAAGAAAATAAAATACAAACAATTTCAGAACTCAAATCGGGAAGAAAGAAAGAATGAAATCCAGAAAACAAGCCATGCATCCACACAATAAACAGCAGATACGTAATAAAACAGCTCCATAATTCATCCTGCCAAAAGCTTGGGAAAACCAAAAGAGGTATTACCTGGTGCCAAAAAGATAATAAAATAAACTCCTGGTGAATATTATTAGAGAGGGCATTCCATGTCAGAGGGCAAAGGAAGTGAGGCAGGTGGCTACTAGGAGGAGGGCCTTTTCTGTTGTGGCACCCCAGTTATGGAATGAGCTCCCCAAAGAGGTTCGCCTGGCGCCTACTTTGTATTCTTTCCGGCGCCAGGTGAAGGCCTTTCTGTTCTCCCAGGCATTTTAATCATCTTAATCATTTTAATCTTGTAATTGTTTTTAATTCCGTTATTGTAACTGCTGCTGCTAGCTCTGCTGTTTGTTTTTAATCTGTGGTTTTAAATTTTTTATTTTATATTGTATTTTATGATTTTAACTGTGGTAAACCGCCCAGAGAGCTTTGGCTATTGGGCGGTATAAAAATGTATTACATAAATAAATAAATAAATAAATACCACAGCAAAGGCCTCATCTCTGACAGCCTAACTTCTAAAAGATGGAAGCAACTAGAGCAAGGCCTTGATTGGTGATCTCAACAAACAGCTAGGCTGAATTGGAGCACATGCCCATCATCTAACTATTCTAGATTGCAAACCCCTCGGGGCAGGGATCTGTCCTCTTGTACTTGGTAAAGTGCCGTGATCTGTTCATGATGATACTATATTAGTATGAAGACTTGGTGGAGGCTAGTGGCTCCAGTCTTAGTAGGGAGGTGTATCCACACTGGGTTTCAGTCTGAACTTTAAGGGAGCTATCCATGGTGCTGAGCCATATCCCCTAGCCCAGTGCTTCTCAAATAGTGGGGCGGGGCCCCCAGGGGGGGCGCGAGGCTCCGTAAAGGGGGGCTCGTTTGACCTCAGTTAAAAGTTTTTTTTTAATATTGTGTTCCTTTAAATCCTGTGCTCCTTTAAATCTTTTCTGCTACAGTTAATCCACATTTCTTTCTTTTTTTATTCTCTTATACATTAATAAGGATACAGTGTTATGCAGAGGTGTACTTATAACAATTTTATAGACAAATGATACTATTTACAGTCGCGCGGGGGGCGCGAAATGTTTTCTTCTTCCTAGGGGGGGGCATGACAGAAAATAATTGAGAAGCACTGCGCCTAGCCCCAAAATTGGCTCCGCACCATGGATAGCAACTTAAAAATTCAGACTGAAACCCAGTGTGGATACACCACCGCACTGAGACTGGCGCCACCAGCCGCCACTGCTAATGCTATTGAGGAGGAGGATGTCAAGCATGTCCCCAGGCCCTGATTCTAGAATCACAGACACACACACACACACCCAAAAGCAACACCCTTGTGTGAGGCAGGGCCATGGAGCCACTGGCCATCTGCCTATGCAACTGAGGACCAAGTTCACCATAAGCAGGCAGACAGCGGATCTGCTGCTTAAACAGCCAATAGTTTCAGATGTCTCATAGAAGTGAGCCAAGCTATTTGCTCCTGGAGACGGTACTCTTTTCTGCTTTCTGGAAGATAGCGGGACCCTGAGCTTGACCAAAAATCACCTTCATTCCACCAAATCATGTGAAACGAATTTCAGAGGGTACACCCGAGTTCTCCACACCTTTCTGGATTGTGATAAACCAGAGGACACTGGCAGGGGGAAACCAAGATATTACTGTTTGTTATGTTTAATCCCATACTTCCTCTAAGGAGCTCAGGGTGGGGTACATGATTCATTCACACACACACACACACACACACACACAGAAATTTTATCTTCACAACAACCCAGTGAGGTAGGTCAGACTGAGAGATAATGACTTCCTGGCTGAGTGGGGATTTGAACTCAGGTCTCCCTGATTCTGGTCAGACTGTCTAACCACTAGACCCCACTGCCCCTCAATAAGCAAAAGGGCAAAACAAAAAAAAACCCTTTCCTGAAAGGTTGATAACAGAAATATCCTGAATTTATGGCAGCTTAATGTCCACTTGCTCCACTTGTTCTCAAATCCCCTTTTCACAGATAGCAGCCCTACAAGCGTCTGGATTTCTGCTGCACGCAAGAGCCTGCCACATTTTGCATGCGAAAGGAGCAGGCATGCGGGGTCTCGTGGGAAGAGCCCGTTGCCTGATGAGCAAACAGGCAGCAATCTCTCGCTGCTCACAAACAGCATCGCAGTTGCTCTCGCTGGTCTGTGTAGAGAGAAACCGGTCCCCAAGCTAATGCAGTGTGGCAGTTACTGTGTGACCCAGCCAATACCCTTGGAAAAAAATAATAATGTGTTGAACTTTCCTTTCCCTCTCTCTGTACTTTTCCAGAACCTACGCCCAACTCCTCAGCAGTATCATCATACAGGGAATGGAGGTGATGCAGTAAAAGCACCCTACACCTGCAGCACACTCATCCAACCCTGTCAGATTCCAGGTACAGTCATGCCTTGGATTGAGAGCATAATTCTTTCCGGAAACATGCTTGTAATCCAAAACACTCTTATATCAAAACGAAATCCCCCCCCCAAAAAAATTTGTACAGAGATTTTAAATTTAAGCCGTACTACAGTACTTGTATTGCAAGACGTCGCTTGTATATCAAGTCAAAAAATTTTTTTAAATAAATATTTAAAAATTTGCTTGTCTTGCAAAATGCTCTCAAACCAAGTTACTTGCAATCCAAGGTATAATTATTCCAGGCAGAAGGAGCCTGATCAGGAAGGTGCAGAAGCTCTTCCAGCCCAAGGGCTGGATTCTGTTTCAGCGAAGATCTCAGGGGCCACATTCCGGTGGTGGGTGGGTGGGTGGGGCCGAAGGCAAAAGGGGCGGCGCAAAAATACCAGCATATTTTAGCATAAAACTCTTTGCTGCCAGTCACTAAGCCTTTAGCAGAAGCATGTCAACCTTTTAGAATGGGGGGGGGATCTGCACCTGGAGGACCCAGGATGACCGGATTGGGACCCCAAGAAGATTGGATTTGACTCCTGAGCCTAAGGTTCTGCACCCCGGTTGTAGCTAGATTTACAAATTAAAAGTTCCTGCAAACTCGGAGTGGCCAAGTGTTTCGCTCCTCCATCAAGTGCAGATATGTACTGTCTGAATGTGCATATGTATGTATGTATGTATGTATTTAAAAGGTTTATATACTGCTCCATATTCCAGTATGGAGATTCCAGAGCGGTGAACAATAAAAGATAAAACAGATAAAAGAATAAAACAATACAGTATGTTAAAAACCGAATCAATAAAATTGTGGCTCGTTAGTTCAGGAAGGCTTCCGGAAATAAAGGTGTGTTCAGGAGGTGCTGAAAACAACACAGTGTCGGAGCCTGCCTGACCTCCAGAGGCAGGGAGTTCCACAGAGAGGGAGCCACCACACTGAAGGCTCTTCTCCTGGTGGACTCCAGTTGGGCCATAAGTCCATATGGAACCACCAGGGACATGCCATCTGATGACCTCAGTGACAGGGCAGGTTGGTAAGGGAGGAGGCACTCTCTCAGGTATCCTGGTCCCAAGTTGTTTGGGGCTTTATACACTAGTACCAAAACCTTAAACCTGGCCTGGTAGTGAATAGGCAGCTAGTGCAGTTCCCTCAGGAAGGGAGTTGCCTGCTGAAAAGGGGCAGCTCCTAACAACAGCCGAGCTGCTGCATTCTGCACTAGCTCCAACATCCGGACCAGCCTTAAGGGCAGCCCCACATAGAGCGCATTGGAGTAATCCAGTCTTGAGGTTACTAGCACCTGTAACCCATATGCTGCAAACTCAGAGATGGCTTTCAGCAGACAAACAGAATACCAAACGCCGGCTGGTTAGGATCTATTTGCTCTGCATCAATCAGCAATGCCAGTTACTTCAAGGCTGCATTACCTAAGACAACACTACCGGAATACATAACAGAGGGAGGACAGAAGCTGAAAACTCGAGTATTCTTCGCAAGTGTTCTGTTTCTTTTAAGCCATCTCTTTGACCGAAATTCTAAGCCACCTCGGGGATGCTTTTCACTTGACCCTTGATACCTGGGGCACACATATACCCAATACAAACCCCACGCACCTTGCGTCAGTTCTGGATTGCGCCGGCATGCATGATGCAGTAGCTGCCTTTCTCGACAAAGTACACCGAAGCAGCAATCCAAAGCGGGCCTTCTGTGGCCGTCTTAACATGTGTGCGTCATTCGGAACAGATGTGAAGCACGTGGATGTTGCCCCGTGAAGCGAACAGCTGAAAGAGCTGTGCATGAAGGGAAGATTAAGGAGAGACACGATAGCTGTCCTCAAATATCTGAAAGGCTGCCATGGAGCAGATGGTGCAGAGATGTTCTTGGTTGCTCCAGAGCAGGGCTCTCCAACCTTGGGTCCCCAGATGTTTTTGGCCTACAACTCCCAGCATGCCCCAGCCAGCGTAGCTGGCTGGGGCATGCTGGGAGTTGTAGGCCAAAAACATCTGGGGACCCAAGGTTGGAGAAACCTGCTCCAGAGGTTTAGGACTACAACTAATGGATTGAAATCGCAAGGAAGCAGTTTTGCCTAAGAATGAGGAGAAACCTCCGAATGGGGATTGCTGTTCAACAGTAGAACTTTGAGCGGTGGTGGGACAGTGCCAGTTCCAGGTTTTTGAGGGCCCTTTGGCAAGGCCCCCTCAATGGTCTCTCTCCCTCAGCGAGTCTACCTTCTCACCACCATTGTGGTCAGCTGCTTTTGTTCCTCGTCCTCTTTTTTCATCACTGCTACCACTTGCTTGCTGGATAGGCAGAGAGCCAGGGAGCAAGTAGACAGTGGCATCTCCTGCTCCTTCTCCTCACCACCTCCATTTTCTGGGCCCAAGTGAGAGGCAGATGAACAAGCAGGTTGCAACAGTGAGGAAGAGCAGCAATTCCAGGGGGTGCTTGTCAATGGGCCCCTGCTGGTGTGTGTGAGTCCTTGGCAAGTGCCCGACCATCCCTACCCTTGTGGGTGGGCTCTCCTTCGCTTTACGTATTTGAACAGAAATTGGATATTCATCTGCCATGGATGCTGTAGCTGCAAGATTCCTGCATTGAGCAGGGAGGTTGGCCCAGATCCCATCCAAGGTCTATAAGACAATGGAACCAACTACCTAGGGAGGTGGTGGGCTCTCCCACTCTGGAGGCATTCAAGGTGCAGCTGGACAGACATCTGTCAGGGATGCTTTGACCTGGATTCCTGCACTGAGCAGGGGGTTGGACTCGATGGCCTTGTAGGCCCCTTCCAACTCTACTTTTCTGTGATTCTATGTTTCTGTGATTCCTTCCAATTCTACAGTACTATGATACTTGCCCACCTGTTGGTTCACAGAACGAGATGTGCTGGGGACAAATCACTGAAGATGGCCAACTCCTTCACGCCCTTCTTGCAAGGTTCCAGGAGCACCTGGCCAGCCACTAGCAGAAACCTCAGGCTGGACTAGATGGGTCTTTCCCTGATCTGACAAAGACAATTCAAAGATGTGTATCCATACTATGAACTTAGACCATATGTTCTAGTGCAGTTTAACTGGAATGGCTTTTGCAGAAGAGCGGTTTGGTGAGGATGCTGAGAAGTTTTTCTTAGGGATTTCTAGCCCTCCTCATAGTAAAATTCTGATAGGAGAGGGCATGGCTGCTACACTTTGTTGAACCCGTAGTGTAGACATGTCCCTCAGGCAGTTCCCAATAGTAGCTTGTGGAGAAGTCATTCACCCTATAATCATTATAAGGTGAATTACTTCCCTACAAGCTACTATTAAGTCGCTTGCAAATCCATCATCCCTGACCATTGGCCATGCTGGCTGGGGCTGATGGGAACTGTAGTCTAACAACATCTGAAGGGCTCCAGGATGCCCACTCCTGCCATAAACTGTGGCTGCATCATACCAGTGGAAAAAAACTGGCTTGCTCTGCTCTCTTGCCTCAGCTCCGTTCAGCTAGGAAAGCACATGCTCTTTTCAATTATGAGCGTGGGGAGCCTCTAGCATAAGTCAGGACTGGAGCTTTCTCCCTTCCCAAGTACAATTATCTTATTAGGTGGCTGATCCCTGTAGCTTACACATATAAACAATATGCAGAATGCCTGTTATTAAGTCTAATATGACTTTAAAAAAATAAATGAAAATGAAACAGCAGCCTCAATCTGAGCCAGAAACCTTCTTTCAGTCCCAAGCCTTCATCCTGGAGCAGGGAAAACATTATACTATGAATATAAGGCAGCCTTCCCACAACCTGGTTGTCCTCCAGATGTTTTAGACTACAGCTCCCAGCAACCTCAGCTAACATGGCCAATGGTCAGGCATAACAGCTGTAGTCCAAAACTTCTTGCGGGTGGGCACCAAGTTGGGGAAAGCTGATATAAGTGGTTTCCAGAGCTGTAGTTGTGGCAAAATAGCCAGATGTACACTTCTCTCTCTACACTAGGGATAGGCAACTCGAGGCATGGTTTGCTACCTGCCCTCCAGCATAGCCGGGGATCGCAAGAACAACAACGAAGAAACTTGTGGCTCCTCAAAGACGAATAAAACTTATTGTGGCATCAGATGCAGCGAGCAACGCACACGAAAGCTTATGCCAGAATAAATGGGGCAGATCTGGCCTGCCAACTTGAAGTTCAGCACCCCTGCTCTCAATGCTATTAAAATTCCAACTCTTTGATCTATGAAATCATCATCATCATCATCATCATCATCATCATCACCACCACCACCACCACTGTTAGTCCTCCACAAACACCGTTCAGTTATTCAGCATTTTAAAACAGAAGCAAACTTTACAGCCGAGCGGAGGCAGGGAATGGTGCCCGCTAGTGATGACGTGTCTTTTCTCATATTAGACACCGCAAAAAAAATTGGGACACCCTCTTGCTAGCTTGGTACATCTGGCTGTGTAGGAGGGAAGGAGCTACAAACTGGGAACTCCCCTGCCATATGGCAAGAAATGTGTTCAGAGCTGCAATGAAATGGTAGCACGTTTCCACACCCTCCCCACACTCTAGTCTACGGTAACAGCCCCCCCCCCCCGAATTCCTTGCACCCATTACTCACATCTCCCATATACTCAGTGGGTGGTCGTAGGTGTTAAAGGTTGTTGCTTGCTAGTGACTCTTTGGTGGGCGGTTTTGTAATGTTCAGCATGGCTACAGTCACGAATATTTGTTTATGGGAGCATGGTTTTCTCATGGGCACTTCCCTCACAACCCCCATTCTTCATTTGTGCTTTAGACCAGTGTTCTCCAACCTTGGTTCCCCAGGCGTTTTTGGCCTACAACTCCCAGCATGCCCCAGCCAGCGGAGCTGGCTGGGGCATGCTGGGAGTTGTAGGCCAAAAACGTCTGGGAACCCAGGGTTGGAGTACACTGCTTTAGACTGCAAACCACAAGCTATGTGCAATATGCAGCCTGCTGCTGTTCTGGAGACCTGTGTGACACACCATCCCCTCTGGAAACTATACTGAGCAGTTCACTTGTATCAGGGGATCACCAGGTGGACAGCACAGGAGTGTCACCAAAAGCATCTCATCATAAGGAGGCAGTGGACAGAGGGAGAAATTTCAGGTGTGCCCCTGTGCGGCGGACATTTTGTACACACTGAAGAGGCTGTTCCATGCGCCCCAATTTCAGGAATACCACCAGACCAATCACCAATCGTGTTATGGTTCCTGCAACGGTCTCTAGCCAGACGTTAGAGCAGGGGTGGGCAACTTGTGGCCCTCCAGATGTTTTGGCCTACAACTCCCATCGGCCTTAGCCAGCATATAGGGTAGCCACTTATGAATCGCCCCCAAAAGAGGAAACGCATCATCACCCAAAAAAAAAAAAAGAGGACAAAAGAAGACAGTGACTTGCATAACATTTGCATTTGCTAATTTATATGTATGTATGCAAATTTAGAAATAATTATTTTAACTGAAATGGAAATACAGCACATCCAGCCATACTGTGGAAGACTGTCCAGGTGACCCATGTGCCGGCCCGTTCGGCCAGCTGCCCAGATGCTTAACTATTGAGGGGCAACAGTTCTTATAGTTCATTATCTTTAAACTGGAATTGGACTCCTTATACTGGAATCTTGAAACTGGAAGAAGAGAAACAGTGCTTATCTTTAAACTGGAATTGGACAGGGCAGCCCTAGAACCAGAGGACCGTCCTCTGCCAGCCCTTGAGATAAAGGACTGTCCTCTGTAAAAGGGGACACCTGGTCACCCTACCAGCATAGCCAGTGGCAAGGGATTATGGGAGTTCTAGGCCAAAACATCTGGAGTGCCACAAGTTGCCCACCCCTGCATTAGACATATATAATACAGGCAACTTAAAAGGGCTTCCAGCAGATGGCGCCTGCTGAGAATCAAGGGCTTTCCCAGGATAACAAGAGAAAGAGGAACAACCTTCACATAATGAGCCGGTTGGAGCACCATGAGAGGTATCACCAGATCTCAGCTACTTGAAATCCAGAGCTAGAAGGCCTCATCCATTCATTCAGCAGAACTGTCTGTGTCGATGCCCTTTTGGGATGGCTCAGAAACTCCTGCCTGGCTCCTCGCTTAGGTGGAATCTGGGTTCCTGTAACTTAAACCCATTATTCCGTGCCCTGCAAACTGGGAAGATCGAGAAGAGATCCTGGCCCTCCTCTGTGTGACAACCCTTTAAGTACTGGAAGAGTGCGATCATATCTCCCCTCAGTCTCCTCTAGGGATGTGCTTGAGCCGCTCGAGCCGCCACCGAAGAAATCCCCCCGCTGCCGCCGCCGCCGCCCCCCGCTGCCGCCAGGACCCCCCCCGCCGCCTCCGGTCCTCCGCCGCCTCTGCCGGAGCCACTGCTCCAGCGCGCTGGACCCCCGCCCGCGCTCTGTTTTGGCGGGAGGAACCAGCCCTGTTGCCCTGGTTTCCCGCGCCAAAAACAGAGCGCGGGGGTCCAGCGCAACGGAGCAGGGTCCCGTCGCGTCACTTCCTCCGCACCGGAAGTGACGCAACAGGACCTACGGATGGGGAGGCAGGCTCTCCGGCTCTGCGGAGAGCCTGCAGGTAAGCCCGCGCGGGTCTCCGAGTAGCCCAGCGGACACGAGCAGGCCCAGTTCAGGCCTTGCTCCTGTCTGCCGGGCTACTCGGGTACATCCCTCTTCTGAAGGCTAAACATGCCCAGTTCTTTCAGTCCCTCCTCATAGGGCCTTGTTTCCAGTCCCTTTATCATCCTTGTTGTCCTCCTCTGAACCCTCTCCAGTTTGTCTACGTTAAAGTGTGGTCCCCAGAACTGGACGCAGTACTCAAGATGAGGCCTAACCAGTGCTGAGTAAAGGGGAATGATCACTTCCCGCGATTTGGAAGCTATACTTCTATTAATGCAGCCCAAAATAGCATTTGCCTTCTTTGCAGCCACATCACATTGCTGGCTCATATTCAGTTTGTGATCTACCACAATTCCAAGATCCTTCTCACTTGTGGTATTGTTGAGCCAAGTGTCCCCCATTCTGTAACTCTGCATTTGGTTTCTTTTCCCTAGGTGCAGCACTTGGCATTTATCCCTATTAAATTTCATTCTGTTGTTTTCGGCCCAGTGCTCCAGCCGATCGAGATCGCTTTGAATTTTGTTTCTGTCTTCCAGAGTATTAGCTGCTCCACCCAACTTTGTGTCATCTGCAAATTTGATAAGCATTCCCTGTACCTCCTGATCCAAGTCATTAATAAAAATGTTGAAGAGCACCGGGCCCAGGACCGAGCCCTGTGGTACCCCGCTCGTTACCTCTTCCCAGTTTGAGAAGGAACCAAACCTCCGAGTTCAGTGGGTTATGGGCACCCACATTGGATGGGGCTGCCTGTTGTTTACATTGCTTTTCAATTCTGTATATTGAAATTTTATGCTGTATTTTCTTGCATCTATATTTTATGCTGTATTTTTATTATTGTAGCTGTGTTTTATGAATTGCTGCGAATCGCCCAGAGAGCTTTGGCTACCGGGAGGTATAGAAATGAAATAAATAAAGAAGTAAATAAATTAATAAAAACATAGAATGCAAGGCAGGTGGTAGAGGGGGGAACAACACACTATGGGACCGACAGCATTCCGCAAAAGGCGTCCCGTCCGTCCCCGTCCCCCCCATCAGCTTGGCAGCGATTCCTGACAATCCTGAGCTGACCTCTCCCTCACAGCACCAACAGTTAATAATCCAATGGACGAGCACTTGGAAATAGCAGTAATTTACCGACAGGAGTGGGTAGACATTTCCTATCATTATCTTGTACTCCCCGATGAGAAGATGATATTCTTTAAAGTAATCATTTTCTATGCCTGTGCAGCAAAATTGGGATTGTTTTGCTGCTGTTTTTTTTTTTAAATAAAAAAAAACCTTTAGTTTTCCAACTGCTTTCTTAAGAAGTGCAATGTATGCACTGTTTTCTGAATTGTGTGACAGCTCCATCTACATGCTAATTCATTCTGTGAGCGTGAATTCTTATATAGCCAAAACGGCACTCTTCATGCTCAAGAGGGAAGTATCGGCAGCATTGGGGGAAGCCCAAGGTTTGCAGCTTTGCAAAAAAAAATCTTTACTGGGGGGAAAAAAAAACCTGAAGGAGGCCAAAACCAAACCAAAACAGCCCAATGAGCACTGGTGTAGTGGTAATTTGGAAGTATAGGTGGTCATCATGACAGTCCCCAAACCACACCTCCAAGGAGAGACCAACAACGCAAGCAGCTGTGTTTATCCATACCAACAAATCTGTTCTAGCAGTTTCCCACCTGCTATGAGCAGGTCTTTTGTAAAGCTAGTGGGTCTTCATTGCTCATTCAAGACCAAGCCACCCCAAATTACTTTACATTACAACAAAGAACAATATATCGCTGGGAAAATTCTCCCCCCCCCCCCAACTATCGTGAGGATCACAGGGGGTGGCCAATGATGTCAGCTTCCCTGCTAATTAAAAGCTGGACCGTCACTGGGCTAACCCAGAAAAGGGGTATAGGGAAGTGGTGATGCCATTTTCCTTCTGCTGAGCATACATAGATTTTTGGTGCATGTGTTTTTAATTAAAGGATTAGACATATTCATGGAGGTTAGGCCTGTCAATAGGCAATAGCCAATATACTTAAAAATAGAGCCCCCATTTTCCAAAAGAGCCTTTCTCTGATTAAAAGAGCAGCCAGGCTGGTGGGGACTAGGAAGAGGGCCTTCTCTGTGGCGGCCCCCACATTATGGAACTCCCTCCCTAGTGACCTTCGCCATGCCCCCTCCGTGATGAGCTTCCGCCGTGCATTAAAAACATGGCTGTTCAGGCGGGAATATGGGGTGGGTTAGGTTTTTAATGAGAATTTTTTATATTGTTTTAATTATTATATTTTATTGTGTTGTTTTGTTGTATTTTAATTGTACATCGCCCAGGGTGGCCGGGTGACTGGCCAGATGGGCGATTGATAAATATAATAAATAAATAAATAAATAAATAAATTATTAGCTGCTGGGGGCCAGCAGTAATGGATGGCTATCTTCACCATGCCTTGCTTTTCATCTTCAGGCTGGCCACAGATGGAGACACAGATGGACCTCTGGGCTGGCTGAGCAAGGCAATTCTCATGTTTTTAAGTTCTTCGAATGTTTGCAGGATGTTAAACTGAATCACAGCATGAGATGGTCAACTTGTGGCTGTGCTCCTCAGAAGAAGAAATTAGTGTCTTCTTGGCAGAGGAAATAAGGGAGTAAAATAATGGAAGGTACATCTTGATGTACTTATCAGGAGAGCAAACATGGAGTAGCATGTACCATAGAGCCCACGCAAGCTTAGCAGCAATCAGGCACCAAGAATCTAATAGCTCAGCAGCAGGCATTTCAGAAAGCAAACGTTAATTAGGCTTTACTGGAAGAACAACAGACTTCTGAGAGAGTTGGGGGGAAAACACCAAAGCAGTTCTAGCTCCCACTGAAATTAATTAGCATGGTATAGTACTACCACATCACTATAAGCAAATGCCTTGTATTGTCATTCGACTGCAGGAAGCCCTCAGCATCCAGTGTGCAAAAGGTAGGAAGAGCGTTAATTAGGCAAAAAGAAGCCAGGCTTTGGTCATAAGGAGTTGCAAATCATGTGGCAGATGTACAAAATCATGAGGGGGCCCCTATTTAATGGCATTAGGTGCAATCATAGCTACAATATTAAATATTTACTAATATTTTTATCTTTTTAAATTTGCACTGAATCGGCAGCCGTGTGTTTTAAGCTCTTCTACTTGTGATAACTGCATTCTGCACTTTAATATGCTGATTTGTAGATGATGATGATGATGATGACGATGATGATGATGACGACGATGATGATGCAGTTCTACTTACTATGTGATAAGCCAGGTGAGCAGTATAGGATATAGCGGAAGCCCCACTATGCCAATGGAATCAAGTTACATCAGAGCAACTGTGGGGACATGCTGATGCATCCCAATGCTGACCTGTCTGCTTGTACTGGTACAACTCTGCCTGCATAAGGCCAAAAAGGGGCAGAGACCTGAACAGGACAGAAGAGGAGCAGACTTACACCAAATCCTATCCCCCTTCAGACTCTATTCCCACCCCCAACAACAGCACAACTTTGCACTGTCTACAGAGCTGGCGTAAGGAAAACATAAAATCCAAGGGAGTGAAAAATACACAAGAAAACCACTGCCCCCTCAGTGTCCCATTCTGTGGTCTCTTGTGGCTCGCAGGGGAAGCTGGTAGCAAGATCAAGCAGGAAGAAAGTGAGACCTTGGATAGCTCTGAAGGACTTTTTATTTTCCCAGGCATTTTAGGAACTGTTTTTATTGCTTTTGGATCTTTGCACTGTTTTACCCCTGTTGCTGGTTTTATTTTTTGTTTTACCATGTTCTGCTGCTGGTTTTATCCTGATTTTATCTGACTTGTTTTATTATCACTGTTTTGGTGTTACTTTGTATGTTATGTTTTTAATGTGTGTACATTGCCCAGAGAATGTTGGTTATTGAGTGGTTTAGAAATAAAAGAAACAAACAATTGTCGCTACAGGTGAGCAGGTAAGCATTGCCTCAGTTACTGCAAGCCAGGAGTGTCGAACCACGTTCAACCAGAGGACCAATTCAGGTCCACTGTGCATTCAGGACCGTGACTGGGTTCAGACAACATGATAACCCACACTCAAGGGTTGAGTATGGGTTGAGTGTGGGTTGTTGTTGAAACATAGGTTATCATGTTGTCTGAAGCCAGCTGTGCTAACAAGCCATGACTTGTTAACCATGAACAACCCATGAAGAGAACCCATGGTTTGTTGTTGGGTTGTGAACTGTGGGTTGTTCACCATGGTTTGTTATCTCAGCTGGGTTCAGACAACATGATAACCCACAGTTCAACAACAACCCACACTCAACCCATACTCAACCCTTGAGTGTTGGTTGTCATGTTGTCTGAACCCAGTCCATGTCTTCCAGCTACTGACCATGGTGCGTTGCTCTCTCCATGTCTCCCTTTGCTCTCACAGGCAGCTCTCCAATAGTGAAGTGCCCAATCCTATGCAGACCACAAGGGATGGAGACCCACTACATGAATAGTGGCAATGCCAGCTGTTCCCCTGTGAGGTGGCCAACCTACTTCTTCCAAGCAGGCTCCTGCACCTTTGCAAGCTCATGACAGAGTTACAGAACTGGAAATGATGTCCCTAGCAGAGAAATGGAGCCCTGAAGGACGCTACACCTGGTACCATCTGCCCTTCATGTGACTGTCAAAGACACAGGAACCCTACAGGGATAACTGGTTGGCAACCCCTTACCTGTATTTTTACTTTCACAACTCAATCCGTGCCCGATGCTGTTCAATGAAGGCTGAAACCGTGCCTTTTTGTCAGAAAAACAACAACCAAAAGCCAAATAAAGGCAACAACAAAACTTGTTTCATTTCTTGCCAAGCCATTAGCAGTGTTCTCTGATCAAAATTCACTATGTTCTAAAATGGCTCCTATTGCAAACACAATAGCTATATTTGATATTTCTTCTGGTTCTGAATTATTTTCCCATACAAACAGTATTTGAACATGACACAAAAAGTGTGAGAGAGGTTCAAAATATAGTAGTGTCATTCATATGTACATATACATATACCCTCTTGGCTTGGCTGCTATTTCTTTCTGCAGATCCTTATGCAAAATCCAATGGAATTCAGCAATGCTGTGACAGGTCAGAAGATAAAATTATACCATTACAGCAGAAACCAGGATCTAGGATTGCTACCTACTGGGACAGTTTACCTGCCAAGATACCGGCAGGCTAAATTAAGTAGTGTGGCTGAAGCAGAAACGCAGGCATGGCTTAACTCAACTGCAGCATTTTTGCCCAAATACGGAATGAGCTTCAGTTACCTTAAATAAAAATTACTATGGCTAGCCGTAAACATATGTTTGTAAAAAGAAGAGGTGCCCTCAGCATTGCTTTATAACAGGGACTGGACATCCAGGTGTAGCTGGACTGCAACTCCCATCTCCCTAGCCAGTGTAGCCAAGAGTGAGGAATGCTGGGAGCTGTAGTCCAACCACCATCTGGGAGGCCACAAGTTGCCCACCCCTGCCTTATAAGAACAGCCTTCCCCAACCTGGTACCCTACAGATATGTTGGCCTACAAATTCCCAGCATGCTGGTTGGGGATGGTGGGAGTTGTAGTCCAATACAGCTGGAGGGTGCCAGGTTGGAGAAGGCTGAGAAGAACAATGTACTGGGCTGTTTGAGACAGATGTGCCACAGAAAGAGACAGGGGTTGGGTACAAGGAACCCTTGGAAGACAGTCAGTATCAGGAGCCGCATGCACTTACCCTGTGTGGCGAGACACTGAACTCCGTGAAGTACCTCCAAGCCCCGGACTGACTCCACCCACCCAGGCTGGCCAATGGATCCTCCTCGACAGGAAGCAATATAAGAGGGCTTCCTGTTCTGTTTGAGCATTGCTTGAGCGACAAGATCTTCTTGAGCCCTGATGTGTTCCTGTATCCTTGGTTCTGCTTTGGCTGGCTCCTGCCTCCTGGTTTGTCCCTGGGCTCTGATTTACTCTTTGGTCCTGACTACTGGTTTCTCCCATGCCTCCTGGTTCCCGGCTCCTGGCTCACCTCAGACTGCAGCTGCCCCCAAGTCCCAGCCTTGACAGTATGCCAGACAGCCTGCCGCATCCATATCTGAGAGGGCTTCTGCACCTTTAAAAGTCGCAGAGAAAGCAATATTTCACCAGGTGGGGCTTTCCCCAGCACTGCGATGGGGAAAATCCAGAACTGTAGCCATTCTCATTGCTTGTGCAACTCTTAAAGGTGCAGAGGTTCTGGACCTGGTATGTAGCTGGGGTATTCTGGGAGTTGTAGTCCAACACATTGGGAATGCACCAGCTTGGGGAAGGCTTCTGTAGGCAACATTGAGCAAGATGGACCACATGTCTGATTTCTGGCAATAGGCAGTAGAGGCTGGTGGCTCCAATGTCAGCGGGGCGGTATATCCACTCTGGGTTTTAGTCTGAACTTTAAAGGGGCTATATCCTTGGTGCTGAACCCTGTCCCTCATCCCCAAAAAGGTTGGTTCAGCACCATGGATAGCTCCTTAAAAGTTCAGACTACAACCTGGAGTGGATACACTGTTCCATTGACATTGGAACCACCAGCTTAGAATAGACCGTGGATAGGAATCCTGAGCAAGTCTCAGGTTCAATTCCCAGCATAACAAATTAAAAGGCTCTCCTGTAACCGGACTGGAAAAGTTCCTCTCTCTCTCTCTCTCTCTCTCTCTCTCTCTGCCCAAGTTTTTGGAGAGCCACTACCAACAGGAGAAGACAGCACCGGTTTAGGTACACAGACCGATGGTCTGACTTCATTAAACACTGTTTCATGGGAGACTTCTGATGACATGCTGTACACCAGGGGTGCAAGACCTCGGGCCAAGGGGCCAAATCTGGCTTTCCAGCATTCCCCCAGGTGGCTCCACCCTTTCCTCTTTCCCCCAATTACGTTTGGTGGTTTCCTGACTTTTGTGCAGTTTTTCCTCGCCCCGTTCTAACAGGTTAAAATGTCTTTTCGAAAACTTAGTTACCGGCAATAAGACCATTAAGCTAAACTATGCTGGTATTTCTGCTCCTGCCCCTTTTGCCTTTGGCCCTGCCTATCAACCCCCACCCCCCAAAAAACTTATCTGAATTGGAATTCAGCCCTTGGGCTGAAAGCGGTTGTCCACCCTTGCTTGATATGTGTGGTCCCTTCATAGCCATACTTCACAGGCTCTGTAGCCCCAAGGGAGGCATGGTGGCCCAAGCTATGAGGATTGCTATCACATCCACTTCCATCTGTGGCCCTAGTCTTGGCATTTTTCTGGGTCTGCTTCTCAGGCCCAGAGGTGGTGTTAGGGGCTGCCCACTAGGGCTGGAGACCTGAATCTTTCATTTGGAGCCCCAAATCTCTGGGAGGCCATCCGCCCCACCACCCTGCTGTCCGTGGGCACTTGATGAAATAAAGGTCCAGGGACCCTGATGAGCTCTGTTGCATCTGATCCCCCTGGATGAGCTGGCTTTTTGCCCACATGTGCTTCCCCTCTTGCTGCCCCCCCCCCGAATCTTTCTGCCAGAGGTTCTTTTCCTGAAATCAAATGCCCTCCTCTCCCCTGTCCATACATCCCTTTGTACAAATAGGAGCATCCTTAGGAGCCTGGGTGCTTTACAGACTTTAGAGCAGGGCTCTCCAACCTTGGGTCCCCAGATGTCGCTGGCCTACAGCTCCCAGCATACCCAGCCAGCATAACTAATGGCAAGGGATTGCAGCCACATCTGGGGACCCAAGGTTGGAGAGCCTCGCTTTACATCATATGTAAATTAGCATATGCAAATTTGTGCAGCTTTTTTTTTTTTGTCCTGTGGGCCTGAGCCCCGGATCTTTTTGGTACCTAGCACCACCCCTGCCCAGCTAGCAGAATTCACAAAACATAAGAAGCTGAGAATTGTAATCTCTAATTCCTCTTCAATGGTTGCCCTGTTCTATTACCCTCTTCTCTCTTAAACTTGCCTGGTAGGCTAGGACAAAGGAAATGATTATTTGACCTTTTGTCTGTCTTGTTGATCACAGCCTGGATGGTGTAGGACTTATTTAGGCTTCTTTGATTTCACTTCAAACCAGTAACAAAAAGAGACCAATTATTTGGGTATTTGCAGTGCCGGAAAAGAGAAATTAAACTCAGCTGCCTCCCCCTCCGTTCACCTGCGGGGCAGCCTAATGCATTACCAAATAAAGTATCCTTTATCCAGGGCTTTTTTTCTGGTGGAACTCACCGGAACTGAGTTCCAGCACCTTTTCTTCTATTAATTGCATTACAATTTAATCGCCATCTACTCCCGAGGAAATGTAATCCAAGAGTTCCGGTACCCTTTTCTCCAGAAAAAAAGCACTGCCTTTATCTGATTCTATAGCATATCACCATTTTTAAAAAAAAACCAAGAGGAGTGGAAGGCTTTACATGTCACTTAGCCCTTAACCATAAGGCTCTGTGCAATTGGATCAAAACAGAAGCACCAGAAGACTCTCCCTGTTGCTGGAGACAGATAAAAGTTTGAGAGACTTGAAAGGAGTTTGAGAGGCGCAGTGTAAACACATTTCTTTAGCTCTTCTGTTGCCTCTGGCCAAACAATACAAAGACCTTAAAAACCCTGTTTACCAGAGTCAAAATGGCATAAGGTTGCGGTGCTTTCATGCTAGGATTAACAGTTACAGTTCTCTGCATACACTTACTCAAATAACTCAGGCAAATCCGTTGTACATTCACACACATAACTCTGCAGAGAATTGAACTGCATATTCGTGCTCAATGTTTCGTTTCCATAGGTAAGAGGGAAGAATGGCCTCTGAGTGACATCTTGCAAATCTCTCTTCAAAAAACCCATTTCCAGAAGTCCTGGGCTCACTCAGCTCCCAAATGCTCAAATGATAGATTAGGGGCGAGACACCTGCAGGTTGGGAATGATCCAGTGCTGATGCTCAAGGACAATAGGGGTGCAGAATTGGGCCCTCTCCTGGGATCTGAATCAGGCCTTCTAGGGTTCCCAAGAAGACAGGGCTGGTGTTACCATTAGGCCAACTAGGCAGCTGCCTAGGGCGCAGGGCTAAAGGGGGCGCCAGAAATGCCTTGAAAAAAAAATACAGTGCTCTCAAGTGGGAAGGGGGGCGCTAAATATCTGATCTTGCCTAGGGCACCAAACTGCCTTGTACCGGTCCTGCAAGAAGACCATGCCCCCTGGCTCCATTCTCTATCCCACACCCAGGATCGGTTGGGTGGTTTGCCAGCCTTGGTGCAGATTTTCCCCATTCTAAACGGTTGAAATGCCTTTCCTAAGCAGAGGCGGTGCTAGGGGGCGGCCCAATAGGGCTGGAGCCCCGAATCTCTGGGAGGCCGCCACCTGCCCCACCCACCACCCTGCTGCCCACGGGCACTTGCTGAAATAAAGGTACAGGAGCCCTGATGAACTCTGCGGCATCTGAACCCCTGGATGAGCTGGCTTTTGGCCCACATGTGCGTCACCTCCTGCTGCCCCCCCCCTTTGAATCTCTCTGCCTTAAGTTTTTTTCTGAAATCACATGCCCTCCTCTCCCTTATTTTACACATGGGGGTGTCCTTGGGAGACAGGGTCCTTTAGAGACACACACAGAGAGACTTTAGAGCATATGTAAATTAGCATATGCAAATTTGTTTTTTGTTGGGGTTTTTTTGGTCCTGTGGGACAGAACCCTGGATCTTTTCAGTACGTAGCACCACCCCTGCTCCTAAGGCCTAGTTCCTTGCAATAAGAGCTTTAAACTAAAATATGCCTGTATTTTTTTAAATTTTTGGCTATGGCCCTTTTGCCTTCAGCCCCGCCCACCAGGAATGTGTCCCCGTCCGAGAGCTTCTCTGAAATGGAATGCGGCCCTTGGACTGAAAGAGGTTCTGCACCCCTGATATAGAAGTTATGGCAGCACTGTGCAGACATTCGGAACTTATTCTACCTTGTCCACAGGGTAGCGAGGAGAGAGTCTCTTGCACGGTTACATGCAGGTTGCTGCTGCATGTGCGGACCTGTGGACCGGGGTATTAATCCAGTACTGGAATTAGAAGAGGAAAACGTAGGGCCTGCGACAAAATCGTCAGATGGGTGGAGTGCTCCTCTTTGGACTTCCAGGTGCCAGTCTTGACTAGGACACATCATTCCTCCCCCCATCCTGGTTTTCTGTTTTTCTCCCCAATAGACAATCAGCATTCTGTGGCCACTGAATATGCTGCATGGAAAATGGAGGAGTTTGGGGAGGGGGGTGCCCCTTAGGCTTCCCCCCCCTAAATATTTCTGCACTTCAAACCTTGAGCTTCCACCCAGCATGGTGAGCCCTCCCTCTCTTGTTTATCAGTGTTGCCCTTTTGGCTACACAGCTGTTGACACTCAGTACCCGAGTCTGCTATTAGGAGAGGGACGTAACAGGACATCAGTGATGCCCTCCTAAACCTCACAGAGGCTGAGTTCACACAACATGACAAGCTAGAGTACAGGTTGAGCGTGGGTTGATGTTGAATCATGGGTTGTTGTGCTGCGCAAACCCAGCCGCACTGACAACCCATGAACAACCCATGAAGAGAACCCATGTTTTGTTGTTGGGTTGCGAACTGTGGATTGTTTGTGGTTAACAAACCATGGTTTGTTAGCCCGGCTGGGTTCACACAACACAATGACCACGATTCAACAACAAGGTCAGGCCTGGTTATTACTTGGATGGGAGACCCCCTCCTCTAGTTTCCTGCATTGAGCAGGGGGTTGGACTCGATGGCCTTGTAGGCCCCTTCCAACTCTTATGATCCTATGAAGCCACAGTTCAACAACCCATACTCAACCTGTACTCTTGCTCGTTGTGTTTTGTGAACCAGGTCACAGGGAACTATCATTAGAACTCAGTTACCATTAGGACAAAGAAACTGCTCTTCCCAGGCTCCCTTCTTCTTGAATCAGGTTGGGAGGATGAGGCAGTTGGGATGCCTCATGCACACATCTAATGTGAATCAACGAGGAGCCTTTGCCAGGGGGCATCCAACCCACTCAGACCTTGGCTGGTGGGAAGAGGTTTCCCCCTGCCTCAGCAGGCTATCCTACTCTAGAACCTCACGTACCCTTTCATGCTTTCTGTGCCCTTTCCCAGGGGTCCCACCCCACAGTCCGAGAACCACTCGGATTAGTGTACACACCACAAGCAACCCCCAGCCTGTATTTCTCACCACCGCTACTTCCACACCCCTAGCCATACAGCACAGAAGCCCTAGGGCAGTGATGGCGAACCTTTTTGAGCCCGAGTGCCCAAACTGCAACACAAAACCAACTTATTTATTTCAAAGTGCCAACACTGCAATTAAACCTGAATACCGAGGTTTTAGTTTTAGAAAAACAACTCATACAGTTGTCCGAACTAATTAACATATTTTGTCTTAAAAGAAAAACACAATAACAGAGCTATCAATGATACAGTTTTTTGTTGGAAAAAAAATCAACTCAAAAAATTATTATAGTACTACATTGTACACATAGCCTGAAGGGAATTTATACAAACTTTTAAAATAATTAGGCACATGTATTTTTGGATAAGGGATTCTCAACTTGTAATATGATTATATGCCAGACTGAAATTGTATGGAGCAAGCTTTACCCCGGGTCCTTTCCCTGCTTCTACATGTGTCGGATTAGTAAAAGTAAAAGTCAACCTGTACTAGGATGAGCAAGATAAACAAGAAAACTAAACGTGCTTAACACATTTTAAACACTTTATGTCTTGGACTGCAAACACTGCATTAGGTAAAAGTTTGCATTGGGCATGCTTTTGCACAATTAATGTGATTTTTGCTATTGCATGCATGCATGCTGATAATTTGTCAAACCTTGGCTCATACTCCGTTAGTTTGAGAGCAACACATGCAGCACTCAGGTCAACTGTTAGGGCTTTACATCCAAGCCATGCTCTGTGCATCATTCTTCAAAATCTTTTAAATGTGCTAACAATGTAGAAAAGAATTCTGTAACAGGAATTCTAGAATAAAATCATTCTGTTCCACACTGTGAGAAAGAACAAAATCATTACTGTTTTGCAGAAGGGGACGGTCTTTTCGCGATCTGGTGACCAATGGCTCGAGTACCCACAGAGAGGTCCCTGCGTGCCAGCTGTGGCACCCGTGCCATAGGTTCGCCATCACTGCCCTAGGGCAACCTCCCCCAACCTGGTGCCTTCTATATATATGTTTTGGACCTCAGCGCCCATCAGCCCCAGGCAGCATGGCCAATGGTTAGGAATGCTGGGAGTAGTCGTCCAAAACATTTGGAGGGCTTTAGGTTGGGGAAAGCTGCCCTGGGGCTCTTTTGAAAGACGGTCCCCCTCTCAGGACAAACCACACGTCGTTACATGCACATGTGTATCATAACATCAACATTTGTATTAATGACTTGGATGGAGGAGGTGCAGGGAATGCTTATCAAGTTTGCAGCTGCCACAAAATTGGGTGGAATAGTTAATACCCTGGAAGATAGAAACAAACTTCAAAGTGATCTCGATAGACTGGAGCACTGGGCTGAAAACAACAGAATGAAATTGAATAGGGGAAAATGCCAAGTGCTGCGCCTAGGAAAAAGAAACCAAATGCACAGTTACAGGATGGGGGATACTTGGGTCAACAGTACTACAAGCGAGAAGGATCTTGGAATCGTTGTAGATCGCAAGCTGATTATGAGCCAGCAATGTGATGTGGCTGCAAAAAAGGCAAATCCTATTTTGGGCTACATTAATAGAAGTATAACTTCCAAATCACATGAAGTACTAGTACTCAGCACTGGTTAGGCCTCATCTCAAGTGCTGCATCCAGTTCTGGGCACCACACTTTAAGAAGGATGCAGACAAACTGAAAAAGGTTCAGAGGAGGGCAACACAGATTATCAGGGGACTGGAAACAAAAGCCCTATGAGGAGAGACTGAAAGAACTGGGCATGTTTAGCCTTCAGAAGCACTGTTGCAAGCATAAAACCAAAGGAAGGGGTGTACGTGTCCTATTTATGTTGCCTCAAGCTCTTTGCATGGAAGGCGAGAGATCACATACAACCACCCGAGTCACATCCTCATAAGCGGCAGTAGCCTTCAGCAGCCAGCAGCAAAACACTGCCTCGTTTTCTGAAGCTTCAAATGCTGGAGCTCAGTTCCCCCCCCCCCAAAAAAAACACTGCCCCTTTAAGAATGCCGGATTTCGCATTGTTTTCTTACTAACTTCCATTAGCAGGAGACAGGCATCTCCAAGAATTAGGGGTCCAAGGGATGGGGGAGAGCTCTCTTATTATTCACGTTAGACAAAAATCCCAAATAAACCACTAGCGGGGGGGGGGGGCGGAATGCCGCAGCAAAATTGCTGAACATACTTTAAATTCCTCCTTCTGTCCATCTGTTCCTTTTATCTGGGGAAATCAGGCATATGAGCCGAACCCACGCTTAGGACACGACTCTGTTTGATGGGGTTGGGTGGTCAAAGTTTTCCGTAACAGGGCATTCTTTCTGCATAGGCTTTCACGGTGGAATTTTCCATGCTGCAGGTAAAATAGTCCCAATTCTCTCCCCCGCTAGCTCCTTTTTACTGCTTAGTTAGGGCCAATGCTATGATATGCTGTCCTTGAGGAAAGGGGCATAGGAACAGGTGTAAATATCTTTGCTCCGATGCAGGAAAACAGACTGCAATCCTATGGAAGCGAGTCCCATTGAATTCAATGGATCTCAGGAAATATGTTGTCCAATATATGCTTACTCAGAAGAAAGCCCCAATTCTAGAGCACCGACAGCCAGTTTTTATTTTATTTATTTAAAAGCATATTTAGAGCTACACCCTCACAGAGCGATATACAACGGGAGCGTGACAAGGTACAATAGAAAGCAGTATATATAAAACAGAAAACATGCACAATATTTGATGAAGCTGATGATCTACACAAGCAAGTGACTTGTGGTCTCCCTTAAGAGCAGCACTGAAAAGGAAGGTCCAAGGTCTGTATAAATAAATGCAAGTATGGAAGGGGGACTAGTGTGAGTGATTAGAAGGGAATTCCGCAGTGTTGGGGCCACCACCAAGAAGACCCTGTTTCACGGGCATACCAATGTTATGGATCAGCTCCCTGGGTGACTTTGGGCCAGTCACAGTCTCTCAGCCTAACCTACCTCACAGGGTTGTTGTGAGGATAAAATGGAGAGGAGAAGGAGGATTATGTAAGCCGCCTTGGGTTCCTTGCAGGAAAAAAGGCGGAGTATAAATATAATAAATAATGGCAGGCACTCAAAAAGGATGCCTGAGGAAGATCTTAGTGTATGGACAGGACTGTATAGGTTGAGAGGTCCTTCAGATAACCTGGTCCCCAAGCCATTTAGGGCTTTAAAGTTTAGGAGCAGCACTTTGAAATGGGCCTAAAGACTTCCTAGTAACCAATGTAGTTGCAGCAAAATCAGTTATATTTTCTGACTGTCTGGCCTCCACCATCCTTGGGCAGCCACATTTTGCTCCATCTATAGTTTCAGAGCTGGTGATGGGCAGGCATATTTACTAGCCTATTTTAGCTTAAAGCTCTTACTGCCAGTAACAAAGCCTTTAGGAGAGGCATTTCAACCTTTTAGAACTGAGAAAAAAACTGGGAAACCACCAAATTATTGGCATTCCAAGGAAAGGGGTTGGAGCCAGGGGAAAGGGCATGGCCTTCTGGGAAACCCTGGATGGACAGATCTGGTCCCCGGGCCTGAGGTTCTGCACCTCTGCTATACCTATTTACCTAGAAGTGAGCCCAACTGAATTTAGTGGGACTTTCCTTTGAGTAGACATGTATAGGATTGCTCTGTAAATGTGCCCTTATTTATTTATTTATTTTATTATATTTATACCCCACCTTTTTTCCTGCAAGGAACCCAAGGCGGCTTACATAATCCCCTCCTCCTCTCCACTTTATCCTCACAACAACCCTGTGAGGTAGGTTAGGCTGAGAGTCCGTGACTGGCCCAAAGTCACCCAGTGAGTTTCATGGCCGAGCAGGGACTAGAACCCAGATCTCCTGAGTCCCAGTCCAACACTCTCCCCACTACATCACACTGGCTCTCTCTCTCCCTTAGTATATATAACACAGTGACTGGGTTCAGATCACGATAACCCACACTCAAGGGTTGAGTATGGGTTGAGTGAACCATGGGTTGTTGTTGAAACATGGGTTATCGTGTTGTCTGAACCCAGCTGAGATGTTAACCCAGCCATGGCTTGTTAACTACGAACAACCAATGAAGAGAACCCATGGTTTGTTGTTCGGCTCTGAACTGTGGGATGTTCACCAGGCCTGTGGCTCACGCTGGCTCAGCTTGTCTGAGCGTGGAAAGCTAAGCAGGGTCAGGCCTGGTTATTACTTGGATGGGAGACCCCTCCTCTAGTTTCCTGCATTGAGCAGGGGTTGGACTCGATGGCCTTGTAGGCCCCTTCCAACTCTATGATCCTATCCTATGGTTTGTTATCTCAGCTGGGTTCAGACAACACGATAACCAAAGTTTCAACAACAACCCACAGCTCAACAACAACCCATACTCAACCCTTGAGTATGGATTAACCTGTTGTCTGAATCCAGCAGTCAGAGCCTTTTTGTTTGGATCATTGATTTGAACTAATCTCATAAAGCCTAAGAGTGATTTGGGGCGGGAAATCGGACTTGAGCAGCCTGTAGAAAGCTATATGAACAAGGGAGCAAAACAAATATAGGGACATACCTTGTGCGAGTAATGTTGGTCCACAACTCTTGCTAATCCAAAGTCACCAATCTTCAGTACCAAGTCCTCTGTGTTAATGAAGATGTTGGCAGGCTTTAAGTCCCTATGCAACACATTGGCTGAATGGATGTATTTCAAGCCTCTGAGCAACTGGTACATGAAAAGTTTGGCATGTTCCTCAGAGAGTGGTCCCTGCTCCAACAGACGGGCCAAGTCGGTTTCCATATATTCCTGGATGACATACACCATGTTAAATTTGAATAGGTCCCCTTGAAGGTCCACTCCTTTAGGCCCCAGCACCTCGTAGACCTTCACAATGTTGTCATGGTCCAGCCGGCGGATTATTTTGATCTCCCGGAAGGCATGCTTCATGCTTTGCGCATCGTTGATGGTGATCTTCTTCACAGCTACCTTGCGGCAGCTTTTGCTGTCAACCGCTGACAGAACGAGCCCGTTCACACCAAAGCCCAAGGGCCTGAAGTTGATGAAACGGCATCCCAGGTCATAACCATACACGCTCGCGATGTACTCGCACTTCTCCGCCATGGCGGGCTCAACTCCCTCTTTGTCCCTGTAATAAAATCCAGCAGAGGAACAGACACTCCCAATCACCAATGTGCCTTGAAATCAAACAGCCCAACATGTTTATGAACGAAAATCTGCGAGTTTCCTTGCTTGGAGCCCATAGTTACAAAGGAGAAGACTTTCAAATGTTCAGAGATATAAAAAGAGACACGAGCGCATAGAGTCGATCCAAAAATACTTTCCTAAACAAGCTTGCAAACTTAAAAAACATTGATGCATTCGTCTGAGCAAGCAGGCAGGGGAGACAAATAAAAAATTACAGATGGACTGTATTTTAGTAAAACGACCTAGTGAAGGTTTTTGCTGCAATATGCTGATAGGCGAATAGGCTCATAGAGTTTTTCTAAATTATCCTTATTTCTTTTGCTTCTGGGAGTGTGAAACTTCAACATGTAAAACCTAGAGCACTTAAAACTACGTTTATTACATAGACATGGACCTTTTGCCACAAATGTTGGACATTAATGTTTTATGCCAAAAACCTTTATTCTCCAGAGATGGGCTCAGTCATTGTTCAGTTAGCATTTTTCTGTGTGAGACCAATAGTTCCATGAGGCTTTGGTGAATTTTCTGCCACATAGTCTTAAATTCAAGGCCAGTTTTCCATTCCATCATCAGAAGACGTGTTAAAGGGCAGAGGTGTTTTTTGAACAAATGTTGTTCCTTGTCAACTGAGCTCAATGTCACAAATTTCCATATACAATCTCTTCCCACTTTTCTACGTCTTCTGTTTTCTAACATTTGCATCCTTTGGTCTTCATAGCATCCACCTTCTTGTCGCTTCTTATAGCCCTTCCTCCTGCAAGGAAAAGAAAACAGAAGGGATTGATTTGATAATGTAATTCTTTTTATTTAAATCCTTTCTTCCTGAAAGTTAACTTGCCTGGGGAAAAAAGAGGCAAATGGCAAATATAAATGATAAATCATACTTCAGTTTGTAAACTATTTACAGAGCATCACTTTTCCACAGTTAAGGAAAGATTTTACAGAACTCAGGTTTCAGCAGATGTCAACTGCTTATCTGGAAGGCATGTATAATCATATTCCTGAAAAGGATCGATTATGTATCTGTACAGATGGTTGTATAGAGGACTTATTCCATTATCTACTCTCTTGCCCACTATATGATTTTTCCAGAACAAAATTTATATCTTATTATGTGTCTCCATGTATAGGGTGGTCCATGAATAATATCGTGGCATACGTACTCTCAAAGGTACATGAATGCATGTCCCATTGTGCTGCATTATTTGCGACAGCAGCTAAGAAAATCCGAGCTAGCATTGTGAAGAAAGTAGCAGTGGACTGCAAAGGTGATTTCCAAATTGACTAAGTCAAGTCAAATTGATTACGGAATTTTTAAAAATGAAAATTGTATTTTAGTTATAGTTTTGTTGTGTCAAATGAGAATTGGGATGCCCAAATTTATTTATTTATTTATTATATTTATACCCCCCCTTTTTTCCTGCAAGGAACCCAAGGCGGCTTACATAATCCTCCTCCTCCTCTCCATTTTATCCTCACAACAACCTTGTGAGGTAGGTTAGGCTGAGAGTCAGTGACTGGCCCAAAGTCACCCAGTGAGTTTCATGGCCCAGCGGGGACTAGAACCCGGATCTCCCGAGTCCCAGTCCAACACTCTCACCACTACGCCACACTGGCTCTCATACTCATGTTTTATGCCCTCGTTTTAGATATTTTTCTTTTGTATTGTTTGTAATGGCCTGTGGCTATAAGCAATAAACACTTTGATGGAATTATAACCTTTTGAGAAACTCAAGACTCAAATAGATACATTATTACCATCACCTCTTGGCTCTCTCTGCTCCCACAACAGCTTCTTGTCTATGGTCATACCATAATGAAACCATTTATTTCTGTAAAGGCCCACTCCGAACCTTTTGGCACCCTCAGACGTGACAAAGAAATAGACTTCAGAGCAGAGCGATGCAGGTAGGAGGCGGCTTCCGCAGGATGGGCAGGCAGAGACATGGCTCTACCATTGGGCGCAGTAAGGCAACCGCCTCACCTGCTTTTGGGTGTCATGAAAGGACAGGAGATTGCTTGTTGCTGTTGCCAAGGAGAGGCATGTGGGATTTTCTGCCTCAAGTGTCAAAATAACTTGATACAGGCCCCAGCTTGGGGAAAGCTGATCCAGTGTTCTCTCCAACCTTGGGTCCCCAGATGTTTTTGGCCTACAACTCCCAGCATGCCCCAGCCAGCTTTGCTGGCTGGGGCATGCTGGGAGTTGTAGGCCAAAAACATCTGGGGACCCAAGGTTGGAGAACACTGGCCTAGGCCAACTACTAACAGCAGGTCTGGAAAGTATGCCCAGCGAGTTAATATTGCAGGGATGCAGCATGTGCGAACTGTGCAATGCGGCAGTCCACACATAGCAGTACGAGGGTCCAACCGCTCGCTCGCTCGCTCGCTCATCCACCCAGTGTCGGCTCCAGGTTTTGGAGGGCCTTTGGGCAAGACACCCTGCATGAGCCCCCTCCCTTCGAGAATCTACCTTCTCACCACCATTGTCGCCAGCTGCTGCTGCTTGCTTGTCATCCTCTTTCTCAAGATGGCTGCCACTTGCTTGCTTGACAGGGAGACACAACCAGTGAGCAAGCAGGCAGTGACGTCTCCTGCTCCTCCTTCGCCCCACCACCGTTGCCTGGGCCGGAGCAAGAGGCAGGCAGACAAACAGGTTGCAATGGTGAGGAGGAGGAGGAACAACTCCAGGGGGCTCTTGTCAGTGGGCCCCATCTGGGGTGTGGGTCCTTGGCAGATGCCCAACAGTGCCTACCTTTGACGCCGGCCCTGCACTCACCCTCCCCTCTCTCTCTCTGGGTAGTCGAGGGGATTGGATCCAGAAGAAGAGGGTGGGAGAGCAAGGGGATGAGTGGGCAGCGACGGCAAGAGCAGCACAAGGATCTGGCAGGTGACAACCTGGTGACCACCCTTTGACACACCTTCAGAGAGAGGTCTGTCCTCTGTCAGGGATGTTGAAGAGTCCTTGGTCTCGAGTCACGAGTCGAGTCACGAGTCTTTGGACCCGAGTCTCAAGTCTGAGTCCGAGTCCTTGGTCCAAAATGGTGACTCACGAGTCATGAGTCACTCCCAAAGCTGACTCCACGAGTCCCTATTAAAATCAATGGGTTTTTTCCCCAACAAAATAAGGCTACTTCACACTCAGAGCAGCCACACAGAGTAATCTCAGGTCCTTCCTCTGCCTCTCCCAAGTACGCAACACATCAATCAAAATAAATCTTGACACACTGTTGGGGCTGCACTCCTGGTAGCCGTCCATAGTGGCCGAGCAGCGGCACACCTCGCTTCCATGCGCTCTTCGCCGGCAATCACGCTCCTCTCCACTCCTTCTGGCACAGCCCAGGGATGTTGAAGAGTCCTTGGTCTTGAGTCCCGAGTCGAGTCTCGAGTCCCATTAAAAATATTGGGACTCAAGTCCGAGTCAAGTCAGAGGGGGGACTCAGTCCGACTCACGAGTCGAGTCCTCGAGTCCGAGTCCCCATCCCTGTCCTCTGTTAAGTAGGACACATGGGCACCCTATTAAGGAGGCTTTGGCCCTCTTTCTTTATTCAGGTTGCGCAGGGGTGTTCCTTTGGATTACACAAGAGATAAAGTAAATGTCTGATCTCAGAAGCTAAGCAGGGTCAGGCCTGATTAGTACTTGGATGGGTGACCACCTTGGAATACCAGGTGCTGTAGGGAGGGACCAGAGCTCAGTGTGATAGAGCACCTGCTTTGCATGCAGAAGGTCCCAGGTTTGATCCCTGGCTTCTCCAGGTAGGGCTAGGAAAGAATCCTGCCTGAAATCCTGGAGATCTGCTGCCAGTCAGTGTCAACAATACTGGGCTAGATGGACCAATGGTGTCTGACTCAGTATAAGGCAGCTTCCTGTGTTCCGATGTGGATAAGTCCCATAACTATTAGCAGGACATATCCTTGCCAGACTGGCTGATAAAACCTTTCTTCACTATACCCCATCCCAAGCCAGTTTCAGAACTGCTTGCGAATAACAAGCAGAAGGTGATGCTGAAATGCAGGTGGCAGGAAGCGGACAAAAATCCATCACGGCTGAACCGGACCAGGAACCGAATTACATGACCTGTGGGCTCAACTCCTGACGCACTTTCCCACAGCTCTGCCACCAAGCTGTTTCAGTGTGTGCATTCTACTCAAGTGAAGGTAACTGGAAATCTGCCTGCGATAAAGATCTTGCATTTCTGCAATGCTGGCTGATCACAGGCTATATTTAACAACCGACTCCTGTGCCAGATGAACAGAAGCCAACAGTGGGGTGAAGAATCGCAACAGTTATTTAGCAGTGGAAAGCAGGACAGCAAAGTGGACATGCTGGGCACGATCTCCAGTTCTCGGGCAGCACATCAGCCCTCACGCCAATGTGCTCCATGTGCTTCAAGTGGGCCGGACACCTGTACAGTGTCCCACTTCTCCTTAAGTCCTGCCAGCATTGCAAGGCAACCATGTGCAAAGGAGGTCAAAGTTCCTATACCAGTGTTCTCCAACCTTGGGTCCCCAGATGTTTTTGGCCTGCAACTCCCAGCATGCCCCAGCCAGCATAGCTGAGTTGTAGGCCAAAAACATCTGGGGATCCAAGGTTGGAGAACACTGTCCTATACCTTTCGCATATTTTGGCAGATGCAGCTTCTCAGGGGTAAGAGAAGCCACACCACCACGCTGAAATGTTCTCTTCCAAGCAGCCATTTAAAGGTACAGGAGATGTGGCCTTCACATGTGGGCCACCCTGCAAACGGGAATGGGGCATGCATGGTATCAACACAGGGGAACACTCAGGCAGTCTCCCTAGTGGGTTGAATGTCAGATATTAAACCCATGAGCCAGACATAGAGATGTGAAGGCTTGGGGTGGCAGGGGCAGGGGCGGTGTTAGGGGGTGGCCCAATAGGGCTGGAGCCCCGAATCTCTGGGAGGCCATCTGCCCCACCACCCTGCTGTCCATGGGCACTTGCTGAAATAAAGGAACGGGGCCCTGATGAGCTCTGTTGCATCCAAACCCCCTGGATTAGCTGGCTTTGTGCCCACATGTGCTCCCCTCCTGCTGCCTTTGAATCTTTCTGCCTGAGATTTTTTTCCAAAACCAAATGGCCTCCTCTCCCCTGTCCACACATCCCTTTTTAAAAATAGGGGGTGTCCTTAGGACACAGGCTCCTTTATACACACACACACACAGAGACTTTAGAGCATATGTAAATCAGCATATGCAAATCTGTGCATTTTTTTGTGCTGTGGGCCTGAGCCCCAGATCCTTTCTGTACTACTACTACTGCCCTTGGTGGGGGTTGGGGGACTGGGGAGGGGGAAAGAAAAATCCAGGGGGGGGAAACGTATTTTTCCAGATTTCCCCCCCAAAAATCCCTAGATCAGTGTTCTCCAACCTTGGGTCCCCAGATGTTTTTGGCTATGCTGGCTGGGGCATGCTGGGAGTTGTAGGCCAAAAACATCTGGACCCAAGGTTGGAGAACACTGCCCTAGATGTTTTTTTCCCCTAATCTTTTTTTTTATTATTTTTTTAAATCAGTTCCTTACCCACACACACCCTGTTTTCTGGTCTCTAAACCAGATCTTTGATTACATGACTATAGTGCTTGCAATCTAGTCAGGCAACAGTTTAGCTGGAGAGCCACTATGACAAGAGGGTAGTAGGCTAAGACCCCACATCCCACCTCTCAAAAGGACCAGCTCACTTCACTGTTTGCCTCCAGAATTGGCGGGGGGGGGGGTTAGCCCCAGTCAAAAGGCCAAATTTTGCACAAATGACACCATTTGGACTACAACTCCCATCATCCCCAACCATGGTCATGCTGGTTGGGTCTGATGGGACTTATAGTTCAAAACAGCTGGAGGACACAAGGCTGGGGAAGGCTGGTTTCTCCATTCAGCACCTGTCCACCTTGATGCATGTTGACTGCGGTAAACTATGACAGAAACTGCTGGCAGGTGTTTCATGCAGGCAGTGGTCCATTTCCTGGATGTGAACTCAGTGGACTTTTATTTATTTGTTTTTTATTACATTTCTATACCAAAATCACCAAAGCTCAATCACCAAAGCTCTCTGGGCGGCTCACAACAATTAAAAACCACCAAAAAACAACATAAAATACAGAATAAAAAAAGAGTAAAAGCTGAAATAAAACCTAGCAGCAGTACAGAGATTTAAAATGCCATAAAAGATGTAAAACAACAGAGACTAAAAGACTAAAACTCCTGGGAATATAAGAAGGTCTTCACCTGGTGCCGGAAACAGCACAACGTAGGTTCCAGGCGAGCCTCTCTGGGAAGTTTATTCCACAACTGGGGGGCCACAGCAGGAAAGGCCCTCTTCCTAGTACACACACACACCTCACTTCCTTTGGCAGGGGCTCCCGGAGGAAGACCACTGAGGATGATCTTAGGGTCTGGGTAGGTATATATGGGATATTATCTCCCTTCTGGATTTTCACACTTCCAGACAGCTCTGCAGTTACAGGTAAGATTTATGTTTACAGACATGGTTTCATTGCAAGCAGGTTCAACTAAGAAAGGTTTTACTGCATTTTAAATCTCCTGTCTTCCTTGCCTGTAGACTGTTATGGTGAGATTGCTATAGAGGTGCAAAGCTGTAATCCAGCCTTCCTTCACCTGGTGCCCTCCAGATGTGTTGGACTACAACTCCCATCATGGCCATTGTGAGGTCTATCTAATGGGCTTTGCATTATGACCTGGCTATTCAGGGCTACTTTTCCTCTAGCTTGTTAAAGGGTGTGTGACCAAATACATTGCTGGCATAATCCGGCAGAGTTTCCACTAAATTCAAGTTCCGGCAATAAATCATCCAAAACACGACACTCAACTCTGCTCTTGGCTGCAAGCTTGCAGGCTTTGGCAGGGAAGTCAACCCATTACATCATGCAGATAAGCCATTTATAAAAAGGCAGGCTGGATCTGATGCATGCTTGCCAAGGAAACTAAGGGGAAACCGAGACAGGACTGCTAATGAGGTCACGGCTGATGGCTGTGAAAGAAGAGATTCTGGGATTCTCAGGTTCTCTTAGACCTGAGAACTTCCATCACTTGAAAGCCAGGGGTGGATATCCTCTTGAATTTAACAGGGCATAAGCTTAAGCAACCATTTTCAAGATACACTGGGTAAAGAAAAGTGGGTGTTTTAACACCCAAAACTTTCTGCATGGAATTCTCTAACCCATATAAATTATACAGAATTTAACCTAATTATTACATAGATTTTGCAGGTTTCCTTGGTTTCTGATAATACTGGCAAAACACAAAGAGTTATGCAGGGAACTCAAGCCCAACCCCGACTACTGGAAGGTTTTCTGAGTCCCAGCCCACTTCTGATATTTCAGGAGACATTGTCCAGACACTTTCAAACCCATCTTTATAATCATGTTCTAGAACCCTGGCTTTTTAAATGAAAGTTGTGATCCACAAGATGCTTCAGAACCCAAGACCAAATAGGTTCCTGTGACTGTTGCATTTAAAATACAGTAAAAGATTTAAAACAACAGAGACTAAACAAAAAAAATTCCTGGGAAAATAAGAAGATCCTCACCTGGTGCTGGAAACAGCACAACATACGTAGGTGCAGGTGAGTGTCTCTGGGAAGTTTATTCCACAACCGGGGTGCCACAGCAGAAAAGGCCCTCTTCATAGTAGCCACCCACCTCAAGATGCAGGGGATGGGGACTCGGACTCGAGGACTCGACTCGTGAGTCGGACTGAGTCCCCCCTCTGACTCGACTCGGACTCGAGTCCCAATATTTTTAATGGGACTCGAGACTCGACTCGGGACTCGAGACCAAGGACTCTTCAACATCCCTGGGCTGTGCCAGAAGGAGTGGAGAGGAGCGTCATTGCCGGCGAAGAGCACATGGAAGCGAGGTGTGCCGCTGCTCGGCCACTATGGACGGCTACCAGGAGTGCAGCCCCAACAGTGTGTCAAGATTTATTTTGATTGATGTGTTGCGTACTTGGGAGAGGCAGAAGAAGGACCTGAGATTATTCTGTGTGGCTGCTCTGAGTGTGTTTTTGGTTCCAGCAAGTTCATCACCAGTGGAGCGGGTGTTCAGTGAGGGTGGAATTGTGATGAGATCTCACCGTTCCAGAATGGGGGGCCAAACATTTAGAAAAAATCATGTTCCTCAAATGCAACATGGATAAGTTTTAGGAAGTACAGTAAGTTTTATTTTTTTAAAATCATTTTTCTAAAATGCAACCTTTCAGACATTTTGGGTTTGGCTGCCTCTGCCTGCCTGTCTGGGGTTCCCAGCCTCCTCTGCCTGCCTGGTCTCTTCTTGACCAGTTCAACAGTTGAATTGTCCAAGACAAAGGCCTCTGCCTGCCTGCTTTGGGGTTCCCTGCCTCCTCTGCCTGCCTGGTTATTTTGGGTTTTTCTGCCTGGTCTGTTCTTGCCAAAATCAGTTGCAGAGTTTTGAAATAAAAAGGCACACTTGTGCCTAGAATTTACTATTTAAACCACACATCTGAAGTAGCCTTATTTTGTTGGGAAACCCCCCCATTGATTTTAATAGGGACTCGTGGAGTCTGCTTTGGGAGTGACTTGTGACTTGTGACTCGTGAGTCACCATTTTGGACCAAGGACTCGGACTCGGGACTCGGGTCCAAAGACTCGTGACTCGACTCGTGACTCGAGACCAAGGACTCTTCAACATCCCTGTCAAGATGTAGTAATGGCCCCAATTTGGACAGCTTTAAAAGGGGCAGTATCACAGGCAGTATGCCGATGTACTCCAGTTGCTGCGGAACATGGGCAGGAGGGTGCTGTTGCACTCACATCCTGCTTGTGGGTTTCCCGTGGGCAGCTGGTTGGCCACTGTGTGAACAGAATGCTGGACTAGATGGACCCTTGGTCTGACCCAGCATAGCTCTTCTTATGTTGTTAGATGGAATACACACAGCTCTGCATAAGAATCAGGGGTTGCCTTGAGGTTGCAGAAGGATGGCCAAGACACATCAAGGCCACCTAAGCAAGTCTTTGCCTGATTTAAACTAGGGTATTTCTGGTGCACCATTCAGACTCCTAAGCACCACACTTCTACATCCATGTTCAGAGTTCACTCAATGGGATTGAAGCCTAATTCACATGTATCTGAGGGTGTCTGGGATGCTGTAGTTGTATCCTGCATTGTAGAAATTGCATTGATTAAGGGGGTTGGATCAGATGACATCTCAGGTCCCTTCCAACTCTGTTTGGAGCCTCTCTGGGTCAATGTCCAGGGTTGGTACATGCTACACTTTGCTGGCAGGTACCTCCCTGGATATTGCCCAGGCAAGGCAGCCCATATTCAGACCTCCATTGGTGCGCAGGCACACACTTGTGAAAGAACAAGAAAAAATATATTTTAAAAAAAAAATGTGTGCAAATATTTGTGCACATGAAGGGGAAAAAAAAAAAGGTTCGCAACCACAGACAGCCCCTCCAAGGTGCCACTTGGGCACTCTGAAGAAGGGGCTGTCCGTGGCTTTTCAAAATAGGGATTGCAAAAGCTGGCTGTCACGCCGGAGATTACAATCTCCGGGGGGGGGGGGAGGATAAAAGCGAAAAAATCAGTGGTGAGCTGAAAACAGCTCACGATCATGGGGGGGAGGGGGGAGATAAGTCAGTCCTTACTTACCGCAGTGTCCCCTGCGATACCCGCAGGAATGGGGAAGAAGGGGGAGGGAGGGGGAGAACTCGGGCACGCTGTGGGTTGTCTGCAGAACAGCCAACCCACCGTGGCTTATGGCCAGGGTGGCTTGACATGATGTGCAAATGCGCCCTGCTGATTCTATAAGACCCATGTGTCAGAACTGGGTCACAGATTTCATAGATTTCATAGATCACAGAGTTGGAAGGAGCCTACAAGGCTATCGAGTCCAAACCCCCTGCTCGATGCAGGAAACTAGAGGAGGGGGTCTCCCATCCAAGTCATAACCAGGCCTGACCCTGCTTAGCTTTCCACGCTCAGACAAGCTGAGCCAGCGTGAGCCACAGGCCTGTATTATCATCTCCCTTTAAAACAGGAGCAAGGGGAAGGAGAAGGGTTCTGCATCTTTCCACGCCCTGTCGGTTCCCACAAAACCACTTCTCCCCTGCTGATTTTTCTCCCAGTGAGACTTGCCCTTGGTCTCAGAGGCCTGCTGGCATTATATATATATATATATATATATATATATATATGACGGGGGAGCAGCAGTTTCAGGTGGGAAAACTAGGGAAGGTTTCAGAACCCCCCCATTCTGTCCAGGCATACTGCACTATAAATCCTGCCCTCCGCTTTCTATGAAATAAGCACCACCCACATTTTGCACCATGCCACCGTGTTTCGTTTGCCAAGAAAGAATCCTAAAAAAAGAAAGAAAGAAAATACACACACAAGGAAAAGAGGGCTATTCCTTCTGTCGTGCAAACCAGTATGTGAAAATAGAAAGCATCTTTTTAATTACATCATTAGTCCAGACAATACCTCAAGGGCATAATTCGTTCCGGAAAGGTGCTTGTAATCCAAAACACTCTTATATCAATACGAAATCCCCCCCCCCCAAATTGTAGAGATTTTTCATTTAAGCCGTACTACAGTACTTGTATTGCAAGACGTTGCTTGTATATCAAGTAATAAATAAATAAATAAATATTTAAAAATTTGCTTGTCTTGCAAAACGCTCTCAAACCAAGTTACTTGCAATCCAAGGTATTACTGTACAAGAAATGAAGTTAAGCAGGATTGATCCTCTGCAGTGCCTGGATAGAAAACCTGCCTAGGGAGCATATACAAACTGCCCTGACTCTGAGCAATTTGGAGGAAAACTGGGGTACGTGTGGAATAAATAAGTAAGAGTGCAATCCTATGTGTGTTGGCTGGGGCATGCTGGGAGTTGCAGGCTGTCTGGGGCATGCTGGGAGTTGTAGGGCTGTTTTCTGTCTAAACATACATAGGATTGTGCCCTAAATCAGTCTCTAAGACAAAGCTTGGCGTGAAGAAAATGTCAGAAAATCTGCTCCGCTTGTTTTTATCACTGACGATTTGGCACAATTACTAGATTGTGTATATCACACCCACCCACACAGAGAGTGTGCAGTACACATTAAATTGGTAAAGAGCCGCATTCAGCAGCAACAGCAGCGGCTTTGCTGGAAAAATGTTCTTTATCAGACTTACAAATATTTCTACAAACAGCCACAGTCTCAAAAAATCTTTTTAAAAAGCATCTCACATTGCAGTGGTTTGAGTTCTCCTGAATGCAAGGCTCAGAATTATCCATTTTTGTTCACTGTCCTTAAACTACTGGCTGCTCCAAAGAAACAATACCCTTTAGTGTATATGCGCGCGCGCACACACACACACACACACACACACACACACAGTCTCTCTGCCCCACTTGCATTTTGACCACAACAGTGGTTTTATGAGCTACATAACCTGTTCTTGATGGAACATATAGCTGGAACCAAAAGTGTTCTACTTTATTTTATTTTATTTTTTTTAATTCATTCATAAAATGACTTATTTGAAGCTGGGTTTATCAACTTTTGTATTCTCAGGGGTCACAATTTTCTGTGGCAGAAGAACTAAGATGAGCCCTGCTGGATCAGACCAAAAAGGCCTGCCTAGTCCAGCACTCTGTTCCCACAGTGGCCAACGAGCTGCATTTGGGACAGTGCCGGCTCCAGGTTTTGGAGGGGCCTTTGGTGGGACACCCTCAATGGTCCCGCTCCCTCAGGGAGTCTACCTTCTCACCACCATGGTCACCAGCTGCTCTTGCTCCTCATCCTTTTTCTCATCATTGCCGCCACTTGCTTACTTGACAGGCAGAGAGCCAGGGAGCAAGTAGGCAGTGGCATCCATAGATTTCATAGATCATAAGAGTTGGAAGGAGCCTACAAGGCTATCGAGTCCAACCCCCTGCTCAATGCAGGAAACTAGAGGAGGGGTCTCCCATCCAAGTAATAACCAGGCCTGACCCTGCTTAGCTTTCCACACTCAGACAAGCTGAGCCAGCGTAAGCCACTGCTCCTCCTTCTCACCACCACTGTTGTCTTGGCCAGAGTGAGAGGCAGGTGAACAAGCAGAATGCAACAGTGATGAAGAACAACTCCAGGGGATTCTTGTCACTGGGCCCCTGTTGGGGTGTGGGCCCTCAGCAGGTGTCCAACCATGCCTACTCTTGACACTGGCCCTGCTTTGGGAAGCCCCCCAAGCAGGACATAAGTACAATAGCACCCTCCTGCTCATGTTCCCCAGAACCCAGTGCCTCTGATAATGAAGGCAACATATAGCCATGAGGACTAGTAGTTTTGATATCTGATTGTCATTTTAGTTGTGTTGACATGTTTATTAGTTTTATATGGTTGATTGTTTTTGTTGGGATTTTATGTGTGGTGTTGTTGTTGTTGTTGTTGTTGTTATCTTTCATACATCACCTAGAGAAATTTATTGATAAGGTGTTTAAATAAAAAAAATAAATAGCCTTATCTTCGGGGAGCAAAAATGCAACAACAATAAATTAAATAATGGACACTTACTGTAGTGATTGGACAAATTCTGTTGGCCAAAAAGCTGCCTATATTGGACTCTCACCCATCTTACTCCTTCAAATGGGTTACAATAATGCATCTGCCTTCATAAAACAGAGACTTTGGGACATTTCTTTTCAAGAACCTCTGGCTTGTTCCTGTACAACCTGTTTACCTTGCTCTTTGGGGATCTCCTAGCTAGGAGGATCCTTTCCTGCTAGCTCCCTACTTTCGGACTCTCTGTCTTGCTAAATATTGTAGAGCTTTTACTCTGGCCAGATTTAATGTTCTTCCATCCCACTTGCTTTGGGGCAGGTACGCAGGCAACCCTCTTTCTTCCAGGGTATGCCCTTGCAATAGTCAGGAGGTAGAAACTGTAGAATATCTGTTCTGTAACTTCTCTGCTGGAGTTAGGCAGCATACAATTGGCCTCTTACTGGTCAAGCTACCAGGAAGGTCCCTTCAATTTTATATCAAATATCTAGCGGAAGATAAAATTCCAGCAGTGTCACTCATAGCAGCTACATTTCTATCAATAGCAGTGAGAACAAGAGTACAACTCACAACAACACAACTCGCTATTTGAAACGGGAAGGATCATATCCAGGGACCAACGCGTGATTATTGAAACTCTATATAATTGTGCTTTTGTTATACTTTGAATCTGTTTTGCTTTGAGATTCTGGTGTACTGTATCTTTTATTTACTATCTTTGGGTCTATTGATGGCAATAAATTTGATTGGTTGGTTGAATTAAATAATTAACAACTGTATTCTTTCAAAATCAGCTGCCTGAGGCAGCTGCCTCACTCTCCCTAATGTTAGGGCTGGTCCTCCTGGGCACCATACACCTTGTGTTTGGAACAGGAGCACTATTTGCTATTCTGCCTCAGGCAGCAAAATGTCTCAGACAGGCCCTGAGAGGTCTTCTTCCCTCTGCCTCCCTACCCACCCTGAACAACTTTTCTCTCCGGAAAACACTTCAAAATATGTTTCTATGTGGCAACTCAATGGCACTGTTATTAAGAATACCACCACAAATGCGAAGTTTACAATATTCTCTCCCCTACACAATAAATGTAGCATTCAGTATGGCTTGCTGCATTTTCAAAGTCTGGTCCAATGTTCTTCTGAAGCCCAACACAAACAAGGCAAAAAAGTAGATTTTTTTTTCAAAAGAGGATTCTCTGCTTGAGCTAGAGCAAAGAAAATACACGTGGCGAGAAATTTAAAAAGCCAGCAGTCGCAGACCGGTAAATCAGCCATAACATCAGTTGTGGAGGGCTTGACAAGGTGATGTTAGCAAACAGCCTTTCTTGGATCGATTTCCTTCAGGCGTGGGAAGGAGAATCTGTGAGGATCTACTTATGTACCCAGTGGTACCGGTAGGCCCATCATATCCATGTCAAAGTGGGGAAGGAGTGAGTGGGAGGCAGCAGGCAGCGGGAACCAGCGCAGCCTCCAAAATCCAGCAAGCTTGGAATAGAGAATTTCTTAAAATAGAGAATTTCTTAAAATAGAGAATTTCTTAAGATAAATTATGCTGCCTATATGCTGTGGAAGAAGATTGGAAGTCCATTTTAATTTTGTTTGTTGTTTGTCATGTATGTGTTTGTTTTGCTTTTTAAAAATTACGATTAATAAAATTCTTTTTTAAAAAAAAAATCCAGCAAGCTTGGGACTAATTCACACATTGCCAGGAAGGAACATGTCAGGGGCAGGTCAAGCTGCCTGCAGCTGTTCCTGAACCCAGACCCGGTGTGCAATTCTTCCTCAGCCCAGCGCCTCTGCAGTCAGTTGCTGAAGGAAGCTGGAAATACAGCATCATTCTTTTTGTGGGAAGGCAGGGTATAAATCAAATAAATATGTTGAAAATGGAAGTAAAAGCTTCCAAAGCTCCTCCTCCTCTTCATGCCTGCACCAGAGGAAGAGGGGGCAATCATGACCCCAAGGCCCTTCCATGTAATGCCAAACCAAATCCCGTTTTCCTTTTGCCGCTTTTGGAATCTAGAAGGAGAGAGCTGAGCGGGCAAAAGCAGAGAGAAGCTGCTGTAGCTGCCAGACCACACAACCCGCTACCATTGCATTTTTCAAAAGCTAGATTCTGCTGCTGCTGCTGCTGCTGCTGCTGCTGCTGCTGAAGAAGAAGAAGAAGACCAGTCAATGAAGCCTTCCCCAACCTGGCGCCCTCCAGATGTTTAAGACTACAACACCCATCAGCCCCAGCCGTCAATGGTCAGGGGTGGTGGGCTTTGTATTCTGAGAAAGTCAGAAGACCCAGGGCTCCTGACTGTGTAACACAGAGGTGAGGGGATGAGTCAGCTTTGCAGGCTTCTTTGGTCACAGCCAGCTGCACTTCCCTTCTATTCCAGATTCCAAAGCAGGCAGAGGGGGAACTTGAATACAAGAAAGATTAAGCCAGCATACAATCAATCAATCAATCAATCAATCGACTTCACAGCCTCGAGTTTAGCAAATCCTCCATCTTGGATGACGTAGTAGCCACTTACCACATGACTGAGAGCCAATCTATGTGTTCAGAAAGTGTGTGGCACAGTCTTCCTGGGATAGAGCAAGCTCTTTCACATTCAAAAAACAATAGCAAACTGTGAAGGACCGCCGCCGGTCCTTTCTTGCAAGATCGGGAGCTACGCGGCTATTTTGACAGCTCAGAGCCCCCGCTTGCGATCTCCGGGTCAATTCGGGTCACTTACACTGAATAGAGGCACTGAGTCAAAGCGAAACTACTCCTTAGGCAAAAGTGAAACAAGTTTATTGGCAGGGGTAAACATAGGAATTGAAAGGGAAGATAAGGGAGTGAAACTGACAAAGGGAAAGTGAAGCTTGTTACACACAGGCAGAACTATAACACAACAAAGAACCTAAGCCATCCTCAGCTAACATTGAAGAATCTACCCTAGTCTAATACTAGAACTTTTACGGACTTACGGCAAAGTACCCAGGTGGTCTGCTTGGGGATTGAATGTCTGGGCTGACCTGAGCCGACGACCTGCTCCATGCTTCCTTGCACCTTGTTCCCAACAACCTCATGGAGCCTTGGTTGCTTCTTTTACCCCCTCGCGTGCACCCCCTCAATCCCCCAACCCTTCCCTCTGCTGACAGGACGAACCGGTCCAGCCAGGCAGGAGGGGTGCTGAGGTTTTTTCGGTGCCACCTTACCCGTGGCCCATCAAGGGTGCTTGGAAGGGTGATTGTGGATACTTGGCAACCCATTGAGGGTGCTTGGGGAAAACCATCTGAATGTAAATGTGTGTCTCGGATTGAGCTCTCCTGCCCTGGGCGGAGATTATGCAGGTGGAATGTGGGGCAAAGTGCGTGTTCTGTCAGGCTTTCTCTCCACACAAACCATTCCCTGTACATACAAAACTAGTATGTCAGGAAGAAGTCTAGCTAGGACCCATCTTCCTGACCTACTAGCGTTCCCCAGGCAAGGAGGGTTTGTTTTGTTTGTTTTTATGTGGGGAAGTACTCAATTATGCAATCTCCCACCTGCATTCCGAATTGGTACGGTCCAGAAGGACTGTACTGCCTTGCTTTATTTGACTACGTATAACAGCCCCAAGGCCATTTTGTTTGGGTAGCACACAACCAAAGCTACAGGGAAGCCGTGAAAAAGCACATCTTTCACATGGGCTGCCCATAAGTAACACTGGGAAGCCATCCACACAGCCTACATCAAGGACGAGAGCAGGAAACATGGAGAAGAGCTGAATTGCTTAAGTGCCTCCAATTGTGCAAAGAAGCTCCACATGGATGTACCCTTAATTAACTTAAAAGGCTCCCTATCAATCAATATGAGCCCGACGTGAACTCTTCACTTGCAGCCAGAAAGAGGGGAGTAATGCTCACAAGCTATTTATGGCCATCTTCTCCTGGCCATAAAAAAAAAATAGGCCGCATCACATGAGAAGCAGAGTGGTCTGAGAAAAGGGGTTGGGAATGGGGTGTCTTCAGCAACTGTAACAGCAAGATCAATCCAATCAATTGCAACTTGGATAGATTGCACCTACAAACCACCAAACTGCAAAATGTGACTAAGGGTAAGTGAATACTGCCCTATGTCCGGGGCAGGCTTCTAGATTTGCCAAGGGGCTGACTCACTTAGCCTCCTGCCTATCGCCAAGAGGTTGCCATACAGATTCAGACGACTGGTCCATCTAGCTCAGAGCTGTTTCTGATTGGTAGCAGCTCTCCAAAGTCTCAGGCAAGGGTTTCCCCCAGCCCTGATACCCAAGATCCTTTGCATGCTGAAGCGATTGAACTTGGGGCCTTCAGCACGCAAAACTTGTGCTTTAACACTGAGCTGTAGGCCATCCCCTCAAATGTTGCTTTGATATTAAAATGCAGGAGGTTTTGCAACCACCCACAAAGAAGAAACAGAAGCGCAACTTGGGCACTGCTCAGTGCCGCTCTGATGGCAAGCTCCAGTTGGGTTGCATGCTGGGAACATGGTGACTCTGACTCCTCCTCCCATTCACTCACCATGTTCCTCTGGACCCAGTTCATGCCACTGCCAGGGCCAACCCAAGACATTTTGCTGCCTGAGGCGAAGAACAAAATGGTGTCCTCTCCCGTTCCGTTCCATGTACGAAAGCCGACTAGACTGTTTCTTCAACACTGACAATGGAACAGCATCCTCCGCTGCACCTGAAGGCAGCAGCTTACCTTAGGGCAGTGTTTCTCAACCTTGGGTCCCCAGATGTTTTTGGCCTACAACTCCCAGCATGCCCCAGCCAGCTATGCTGGCTGGGGCATGCTGGGAGTTGTAGGCCAAAAACATCTGGGGACCCAAGGTTGAGAAACACTGCCTTAGGGGGCACAGGGCAGGCCGCTTGGCACTCAGCCCTCACCTCCAACAACTTGCTGGCACCTCCCAGAATCTGCCACCTGAGGCAACCGCCTCACTCTGCCTCATGGTAGGGCCGGCCCTGGACAGTCCCCAGAGGGAGAGGGCAAGGTGGGCAGAGGCCGCCGCACACTCTCCTTGCTTCTGTCACTGGCACTTTTCACACACTTGTGGAGGACAAATGAATAGACAACCGCAGCAAGGAGGAAGAGGAGGCTCAGAGGGTTCTGTGGGCTTGGCGGTGGGGCCCCCAGATGGGAGTGTTGGCCTCACAGATGTCCAACAGTGCCCACCTCTGTAGCTGGCCCTGTCCTGGACGGACTCTCCCTTTGCTCATCAGCAACAGCTCAGTCACAGAAGCTTTGAACAGCAACTTTGAGTTGCTAATGCAAACAGGGAGAAGCAAGCTTTCATCTCTTGCGGGGAACCTGCTGAACTCTGGCCCTGTCCATTCTCCTTTATTTAATAAAATGTCATTCTAAAGAAAACCTTCATCATGCCTCTCCTTCAGCAAAAGCCTTAAGAAGCCCACACCTAGATAGGGGGAACGCAGACCCATCAAAAGAACATAGGAATTTTCCTTATACTGACCTGGTTTGCATGGTCACTGCAGCCCACCGTGGCTTATTTAAGCTAATGTGGTTTGTGGTGCACGCTGGCAGCCATTTTGAAAATTCAAGCCACGACAGGTGCTCACCGTGGCTTATCGTGTCATCCAAACCCTGCGAGGGTGGGTTGTTGGCATGGTTAACGAACCACCCACAACCCTAAAACAGCCCATGGCTTTTGCTGAGTCAGATTATTGGTTCATCTAGTCCAGTATTGTCTACTTTACCCTTCCCCAATTTAATTCAGTTTTTAAATCTAAACTGATTTTAGCTTGTTAAAAAATAAAATTCCTATTTTTATGCTTCAGTTTAATTTCTAGAGTTATATTATATTGTTTTTCTAACTTTACGTGCACCACCTATCGCCTTTGGTGATGAAGTGGTATAGATTTCATAGATTTCATAGATCATAGAGTTGGAAGGAGCCTACAAGGCTATCGAGTCCAACCCCCTGCTCAATGCAGGAAACTAGAGGAGGGGTCTCCCATCCAAGTAATAGCCAGGCCTGACCCTGCTTAGCTTTCCACACTCAGACAAGCTGAGCCAGTATGAGCCACAGGCCTGTAGACAGATGGGTGGATTTTCTTTTAAGTGTTGTTATTAGAGAAAAACTGGAATCCTCAAAAACGCTTTTAACTGAGATGCTGCAATATGTATGAAAGTTGATTAATCTGTCAAAAAGCAATACAGTTGACCGCAATCCTGTACCCACTCACCTGGAAGCAAGTCCTGTTTAATTTAATGGGGATTATTTTTGAGTAGACAAGACTGTGCTGTAAACACACCTTTAATCAGTTGACAGCCATACCCTTTCAAACTTTCTGTGAAATAAGATAAATTGCCAAGACTCAACAGTAAGGCGGGTCTTGTCATCTTCGCTTTACAGATTGGGGGATGATGAGCAAGAGCGTAGCACCGACGGCAATGAATGATTCACACTGCTTAACCAAGGTTACATGGTGGGGAATCCTGAGTCAGATTTCTTCAGTAGTCGGTGTCTAAATAAGACCTTTCCCTCCATCCCCAGAGTCCCACACTGTAATAATAATAATAATAATAATATTTTATTTATTACCCGCCTCTCCATCTATAGCCAAGATGTCTGTGGACTCTCTCTCAACATACTGGGTTTTCCGTTTATCACTTCATCTGAGGATGAAGAGAGAAGCAAGAGGAAAAGAGAGCTAATGATGTATCGCTCGGCTGCAAGGCAAGTGTTCAGTTTTGAAAGATGCACATAGCAGTGAATCGAACGCTGGCTGACAGGGCTGGCCCTACCATTAGGCAGAGTGAGGCGGTTGCCTCAGGCGGCAGCAAGGTGTTTAAGGAGAGAGCTGAATGCTATGTGGCCTGCCCTTTGACCCACTGCCAATGCTGAAGAAAGATTCGACCATCAATCTGGTCGACTTCTGTACATGAAATAGGAGGGGGGCATTTTCTTCTTTGCCTCAGGCAGCAAAATATCTTGGGACAGCCCTGCTGACTCAGAAAGTAAGAGTTGGCCCTCTTGCCATGTTCCATGAGCATTCAAATATTTAACCATTCATTGCCATACCATTTTTTTTTTGATCAAAGTAAGTTTTTAAAAAAGTATAAAAGTGCTTCATTAATTACAGGAGGGGGGGAAGTTTCTTAGTGACATCTCTCTCTGTCTCTCTCTCTCTAACACACACACACACACACATGCACAATCCCCAGTCAGCACCAGGGAGAGCAAACTTCTGTGTAAATTCGGAGAACTGGAGTTTCATTGTTTTCTAGAGCGCAACTCTAAGAGTAAAGGAAAGGAACATTTGGACTGAATAAGGTGAGGGGTGAATGCAGATAGTCCACACCACTTTATAATGTTCTCTCTCCCTTCACTCCACCTCATCCACTCCCAGATTTTATGTAAAAAGGAAACTGGCACCGGTAGCATGACCATATCTTCACGGCTTCACCCCTTACTGCAATCTATTCTCTAAAACACTTATTCCCAGGCCAGCAGCAAGCAATTTTTGTCTTTCATAATATTGCCCACAACTTTTACATATAACTGCAGCAGCTGCTCCAGGTAGCTCACCACTAGGAAATTTTAACGACTTCTTTACAGGAAAAAGTGGCATTTGTATTGTATCAAGATATATTTCTGGAAGACAGAGGTTCAGAGTGTGTCATTAGCTTTACCTAGTGCCAGCTTCCAGTGCTGCTCCATCTTTATTTCCAAGGACAAAGGGCCTTGGAGGCATTCCTAGAAAATAAAAATGGCGGGTAGCTGAAGCCCTAGTGCTTTGTTTTGAAGTATACCTTCCATGAAATAGTTACTGGCACACAAAGCTGTGGGTACCAAATACCGTAATGGTTTTGTATTCTGGAATTCAGAGCCCACCTCTGCCTTGAACTTAGGTTCTTAGGTAAGTTAAGTTTCTTTTAGCCTCACCAGTTTGCCCTCTGGAAAATAGGCCTCATCATCATCAGGCGATCACTCGTGACCGAGTAAGATTGTCTTCCGGGATAAAAGGAGGAAATTCTAAAGAAGATTGTGTAGACTCTAGCGATGAGTCCGTAAGTGACTGTGGAGGCCAATTCTAGATCCACACAGCTTCCCACAGTGAGGACACAGGTTACCAGATAGAAGATGGTCCTGTAAAGGATTCATTTGACGTGCTTTTCGCTTAGCACGTTTCTCCCTTTCACCTTGCACTCGGGCTTCTTCAAAGTCCATGGAACCTTTGTGAAAGGCCAACCTCCATTTAGATCGTTCATGGGCCAGAGCTTCCCAGTTTTCGATGTTTATATTGCATTTTTTTAGATTAGCCTTATGAACATCTTTAAACCTCTTATATTGACCACCGATATTCCGCTTTCCATCCTTGAGTTGGGAGTAAAGTAACTGCTTTGGGAGACGGCAGTCAGGCATTCGAACAACATGACCGGTCCACTGAAGTTGGCGTTGAAGGATCATTTTTTCAATGCTAGTAGTCTTTGCTTCTTCCAGTACACTGACATTTGTTCGCCTATCTTCCCAAGTAATTTGCAGGATTTTCCGGAGGCAACGTTGATGAAACCTTTCAAGGAGGTGGAAGTGACATTTATAGATAGTCCATGTTTCGCAGGCATACAATAAAGTTGGTAATACAATGGCTTCATAAACCAGTGTTTTGGTCTTCTTACAAATATCCCGATCCTCGAACACTCTATGTTTCATTCGAGAAAATGCGGCACTTGCGGAGCTCAGACGATGCTGGATTTCACTGTCGATGTTAGCTGTAACAGAAAGATAGCTGCCAAGATAGAGGAAATGATCGACGTTTTCCAGTATTGTCCCGCCAAGCTGGATAGATGGCATCACCAAAGGATTGGCTTGCACTTGCTGATGAAGCACTTTGGTTTTTTTGATGTTAAGTTTTTCGTATGCTTCTGCAAAAGCATTTAGGATAGTTTGGAGATCATCCTCTGAATGTGCGGAGACCACATTATCATCAGCGTACTGAAGTTCCACGACGGAGGTTGTAATTACCTTACTTTTTGCTTTCAGCCTGCTGAGATTAAAAAGCTTTCCATCTGTTCGATATATAATTCCCACACCGGTGGGAAGTTTCCCCTCGACAAGATGTAAAACCATGGCGATGAAAATGGCAAATAATGTTGGGGCGATAACACATCCCTGTTTAACACCTGATCCCACTTTAAATGGAGCACCATGAGAGCCGTTGTTGTCCAAAACCGTTGCCGTCATGTTGTCATGGAGAAGTCGCAAGATATTCACAAATTTATTGGGGCATCCAATTTTCATAAGGATAGTCCAGAGAGCTGTACGGTCTACAGTATCAAAGGCCTTAGCCAAATCGATAAATGCCATATAAAGGGGTTGATTTTGCTCCCGGCATTTTTCTTGGAGCTGACGTGCAGTAAAAATCATGTCTACTGTCCCTCTAGAGGGGCGGAAACCATATTGAGTTTCAGGGAGGATCTCTTCTGAAATAGATAGAAGACGGTTTGCAAGAATCCTAGCAAATATTTTACCTGCGGTTGCTAAGAGAGAAATGCCCCGATAGTTTCCACAGTCTGTTCTATCACCCTTCTTAAAGAGGGTGATAATTATGGCATCCCTGAAGTCTTCTGGGATCTCTTCTCTTATCCAGATTTTTTCGATGAGTTTATGAAGATGTTGTACAAGTTCGGGGCCCCCTTCTTTAAAGATTTCAGCAGGAATCCCATCTGGTCCACTAGCTTTGTTGTTCTTCATTTGATTAATGGCTTTTTTTACTTCATCCAAAGTGGAAAATAGGCCTACAGTTCCTACCAATCCCTGGCCAGCATGCTGGGAGTTGTAGGACTTTTTTCTGCCTAAACATGCATAGGATTATGCCCTTAGATGTCACAAGCCTGGATTCTACCCACCCCAGCAATAAAGGATGTAGTTACTCTCCACTCCAACACCATGGGTACTTCCAGACAGAGGGCTCCTAGTGCTACCAACGGGAAGGCCTTGTGCAGCTATCCCATCTTTTTTTTTCCCTTAACGGATTTTCTGGGGTAAGAAAAAACGGGGAAGAAGTGGTGGGAAAACAAGAGAGGTTTACCAGTGGACAGAGCCAGCCCAAGACATTTTGCTGCCAGAGACGAAGGACAAGATGGCGCCCCATCTTATTCCACGTACAAAAGCTGGCTGGACGGGCAGCTGAACTTTCCTTCAACCCTGGCGATTGGACAGCATCCTCCACCACACCAGAGGGCAGCAGGCTAGTTTAGGGGGAGGTCACGTGGCCCACCGCTCTCTCCTACAACAGTTTGCTGCCACCTCCCAGCATCTTCTGCCTGAGGCAACTGCCTCACTCTGCCTAATGGTAGGGCTGGCCCGGCCAGTGGAAGACAACAATCTCTGGGTTGGGGGGGGGGAAACCCACCACACACACACACACACACACACACACACACAAGGCAGGGCAGGGCAGTGTTGGGATAAAAGTCTCTTCCAGATTAACTTAACAAAAAACCTGGACTCCATGTTTAGGTGAAACAACACCTGGGCTTCAGGGAACACAAAAGGCTAGCATGATTCATTCTGGGCACAGAATGACATTTGCTTTATCCCTTGCCATCTATATGGTGAAAAAGTTCTAGTGCAAAATACATGAAGGTTAAGAGTGGAAAATTGGATGCCTTCTGATCATTGTCACTAGGAGCCCTCTGTCTGGAAACACCTAATAAATCAGTGTTCTCCAACCTTGGGCCCCCAGATGTTTTTGGCCTACAACTCCCAGCATGCCCCAGCCAGCGTAGCCAAAAACATCGGGGGACCCAAGGTTGGAGAACACCTAATAAATGAAACTGTCTTTTCCTGCTCAGGTGGTAAAGCCTCTCTATCCAGCGCCACCTAGTGGTCCTTGACGTTATAATACAGCTAACCCTGCCCCCCCCCACTGCATCTGAAACAGTGTCCTCATGTAGGGGTGAGGTGGGCGGAGAGTGGAACAACTGCCCTGACAACCCAAAAAGAACAAAAGGGTAGGAAACCCATGACTGGAGCTTAATTGGACATCTATCCTGGAACCTGTTTTCAGAACCAAAGTTTTGCAGCACTGCCATGCATGAAATAACAAAGACAAAAGTGCCTCTGAGAATGTGAAGAATGTGTTTTCCCTTCCTCACTGAGTAGCCACAGCCAATCCTCACACATCAGGGACTGGAAACCAGGGATGCCAAGTTCCAACAATGAGGTTTCTAGGCAGGCCTTGCACCCAATGAAGAAATAAAGGTGTTCCAGAAATACCCTGGCCCAGATCTCCAGAAATCCCTAGGACCATTAACATGAATGCAGGATAACGTACACACTGATGCATCTTCCCATCAAACATCATCCTCTCCGCCAGCCTCCCATATATGGCATGCATTTTAAGAAATAGTGCATCCCCAATCTCCTTAAGGAATTAACATTTTAAAGAAAAAATAAAATGGGTTACCTCATAAGTCGAAATCCTAAAATAGCACAGAGCAGAACACAGTGTGTATCCAGTGACTTTTAGTAGTTCACATGACATATTGAAAATCAAAGATTGTACCACGAAGCCGAAGCCGGCTTTAGCAGCTGTCCAGGACAATCACCTACAGCAATAATGAGATTAGGTGGATTAACCTTTGGGGTGGGGGGGGGGGGGAAGAGAAGAATTAGAAAGGAACATCGCTAAAACGGGTAGCCCATCTGTGCTGCATTTTTGGTGCTACATCGGGAGCGATGGAGACAAGAGGACTCCAACCAGCTGTCTGTACTTAGGGAAGAGCCTCTGAATAACCTCATATGCACGAGGTGGGCAGATAAGCAGTGACCTCCGAGTAGCATACCAATCAAGTGCGCGCCCGGTGACATCTCCTTGGTTTTAATGAGCTTGGTTAGTGTCAGTTCTGCCAAAGTTTTTATTGTAGTCCTATTTCTGTAGCAGTGTACCCTTGGCAAAATGCTAGCGTCCCAGTTGCAGCCTCTCTCTCTCTCTCTCTCTGTCTGCAGCCAAGTGGACTCACTCTTCAATGTGGTGTAGTGGTTAGACTAGGGCAGTGTTCTCCAACCTTGGGTCCCCAGATGTTTTTGGCCTACAACTCCCAGCGTGCCCCAGCCTGGGGACCCAAGGTTGGAGAACACTGGGCAAGGGTGACGGACCTCTGTCAACCCAAGGGCCAGATTCCATTTCAGGGAAGCTCTTGGGGGCCATGTTCCAGTGATGGGTGGAGACAAAGGCAAATGGGATGGTGCCAAAAATACCAGCATATTGTAGCTCAAAAGCCCTTGCTCCTGGTAAATAAGCCTTAGGAGAGGCATTTCAACTGTTCGGAATAGGGGGGAAACTGCACCAAAGTTGGAAAACCACAAATGATCCATGCTCAGGGGGAAGGGGTGGAACCAAGAGAAGGGACATGGCCCCCTGGGGAACCCAGGCAAGCTGGATTTGGCCTCCAGGCCTGAGGTTCTGCACGCCTGGGTTAGAGTTTCCGACTAATTCTGGAGAAAACACAGTTCAAATCCCGATCCAGCCATGATGCTCACGGAGTAATGCCTTTCTCCAATGTGCCTCCTCCTGAGATGGGATGGGCGAGAGGGTTCAGACAACATGATAACCCACACTCAAGGGTCGAGTGTGGGTTGTCGTTGAACCATGGGTTATTGTGGAAACGTGGGTTATCGTGCTGCCTGAACCCAGCTGAGATAACAAACCACGGTGAACAACCTACAGTTCGCAACAAACCATGGGCTCTCTTCATGGGTTGTTCATGGTTAACAAGCCATGGCTTGTTAGCGCAGCTGGGTTCAGACAATACAATAAGCCACATTTCAACAACAACCCATGGTTCAACAACAACCCACACTCAACCCTTGAGTAGTGTGAGTTACTGTGTGGTCTGAACCCAGTTGGCTTTTTCGGCTGTGGCGCCTCAGTTGTGGGAGTCTCACCTGGCACCAATGTTGTTATCTTTTATGTGCCAGGCAAAACCCTTCTTATTCACCCAGGCATTTTAAAGACCTGTGCTGTTGGGGGTTTTTTTGTATCTGCTGCTTGTCTTAATTTTTATTTTTATTTTTTGGTAGTGGTGGGGAATTGTATCCTTTCATATGGATATATTTTTTAAATTATTTCTCATTGTTTATAAACTGCCTTGGAATCTATTTTGATGAAGAATAGTACATAAATATTTGAAACTAACAAACTTGGCCCAATCCTTGTCTCTCAGCCTGACCCATCTTATAAAGTTGTTCTGAGGATATAATTGTGGTAGAAGTCCATATGCTACCCGAAACTCATTCAAGGAAGGGAAGAAGGAAAGTGTCATAAAATCTCTCTGGGAGAAATTACATAAATCCCATAAAGCTGATGGGCACTTCACTACTTTCTTAAGAATTCTGGTATTTACCACATCAGGTAAAAGGATGGAGAACTAGTTTTACATTGTTACTGCCACTATAATGTGGTGATTATATGAAGCTTTTAGCATAAAAGAGCATTTTCCCCCATTCAAGAAAAGAAAAGAATCCACAGGCAGGTTAGTTTTTTCCCCTCTGCTTCGCAGACTTCTTTTTTATTATGTTAATTCCCCGGGCACAATCTGAAATATGCTAAATTTGTGGTGTTTAGAGATGAAAGGAAGTAGTGCGGATTGCAAGAGGCAGCTGTCTCTACCCACTTTGCTTCATTTGAAGAGTAGAGGGTTAATTAGCTTTCAAGTGGGGCTTGAGCTCTTTCTTCCCCACAGCCACCTCCCCTTCCTCATCAAAAAGCCTCTTTCCATAGCTTTCCTAATGAATTTAAGAGACAAGAGAAAACACTGGGAACTGTTATCATGGAACATCTTCAATATATAAAAGAAAGTGTCAAGAGAGAGGTAACTTTTTAAGAACATAGATTTCATAGATCATGGAGCTGGAAGGGGCCTACAAGGCCATTGAGTCCAACCCCCTGCTCAATGCAGGAAACTAGAGGAGGGGTCTCCCATCCAAGTAATAACCAGGCCTGACCCTGCTTAGCTTTCCACACTCAGACAAGCTGAGCCAGCGTGAGCCACAGCAGGACTAGTTTGAAAGCACCCATCACCGCATTCAAAATGAATGCAACTGGGGTTTTTTTCCCTGTCCCAGGGAGGACTATGAAAATAAAATGTTTGTTGGATTAACTTTGGGTTGTTTAGCCCCTATACAACCCAGAGTTCTGGGTTCGGGTGTCACAATAACAACCCAGGAATGGGGGCGTTCCTGGGTAGTTAATTGAAAGCAGAAGTGATGAGACCAACACAGGCAGTGCACTCACTCGCTCCCGCTTGGCCACTACAATTCCTAGGTTAAACAATCCAGGAATTGTTGTTATATGCAAACCGTGTCTACATTTTCACCGTGGTTTGAGTTTGAACCCAGGAAAAGCCACATTGGCTAGTACCCATGACATCACCAAGATACTTCCTGCTCTAGTCCCCAGTGGAGTCTTGCAATTGTTTAAACATGTCTGTAAAAAGAAAAAGTGTATACATATATACCACTTTTAAAAAGAGAGGGTGAGACAGAGAGAAAATAACAGAAAATTAAGGTGCCCACTTAAGTACAAGTGGAGAGGCAAGACTACAGGACTGAACCAGCATCTACCTTGCTGTTAGGTATGCAAAGCTAGGATAAGATCACAGTGCAGGAAAAGGCAAGGCTATAATTAAAGTGTATCAGTCTTCACCCAGAGAAGATCAACCCCGTTGGTAGATGTAAGTGCACGATTCTGTAACAGACATTTCTACTCCGAAGATAAAGTTCAGGAGCTGGGTCTTTGCAGGGCGACATTCATTACATCTTGTTAATAAGTGGCTGATATTCACCACAGAGTCACTTAACCCTCAGACCCAGATCCCGAGGCACCCCATCAGTGTAATGCCGAGATAATCTCAAAGCGGAAATGCCAAGTCAGAGAATGATCGAGCCTGTTAAAATCTCCTTTAGAAATAGTCAAATGACAAATCCAATGTAGTTCAAATTTGACTCGCACAATTAAAAAAAGAAAAGAAAATTCCACTTCTAAGCTACCACGCACTAAACCACTAGGACAGGTGAAGACAACCTGGCACCCTCCAGAGGTTTTGGACTGCAGCTCCCACAATTCTTGGCCTTTGGTCATGCTGGCTGGGGTTGATGGGAGTTGTCCTCCAAAACATCTGGAGGGCATCAGGTTGCCTACTCCTGCACGAGGAAGTATAAGACAACTCTGTAGCCTACGAAGTCACAGGCAGGAAGCTGAGATCCTTCACCACACCTGCTGCGCATGTCTAGCATAGGAATAGCTTCCTCCAAACCTTTTCCTTTGATCCAAGCCCAGGCTTCCTGCTTGTCTATTCTCCCTTGTAGCACTTAAAAGATTCAGGGCCCAGGCCCATAGAATACGAATCTGCATAAAATCTGCATGTGTTAATATATTATGCAAATTTAGAAATAATTGCAAGGATTTGTTTAAATTTCACAGGAGGCGGAGCCAGCCAATTAATTTCTCATCCAAATCATCTCAGATAAAATAAGTTCTTCAGTTAATTTGTACCCTGCTTCAGATCATCCCAAACCAACTGGAAAATGTGACCACCCCCAGCTTCATTACCATGCAGGGGAAGGTGGGGGGGGGCTTGGGGGGGTATTGCAGCATGTGGGGAGGGAAGAGTTACTTCCCTCCCCAGTGGCATTCACCCTTGAAAAATGCATGGCAATTAAGCTGAGAAAAAAACACTTCTGCTGCCACCAATGGACACTCAGCTCTGTGGTGATGCCCACTGGGTGACGTGGGGCCAGTCACTCACTCTCAGCCTAACCTGCCTCACATGGTTGTTGTGAGGATAAAATGGAGAGGAAGAGAAGGATCGTGTGAGCTGTCTTGGGTTCCTTGCAAGAGGAAAAGTAGGCAAGATGGATATAAATGTAATAATAAATAACATTAAATTTTAAAAAGATCTATAGAGTCCTGCAAAATAGATTCAGGGCAGCCCTGAATCAGCCCTGCTGTGTGAGTTGTTCTATAGGGCCCCTTGTTTACATCCCCCTTAAAGCCAGTCAGTATTTGGACCCATGTCCTCAACCCTTGAGTAGTGTGAGTTACTCAGTAGAGAGAGGCTGGATGCAACAGGAAGGAAACCCAAAGAATTTTTGCAATTGACGCTTCGTCCATTGTTCTGCAGACCTATCATTTTCCAATAATGCACCCTACATTTTTTTTTTTACGCTGCTGCAGCCAGGCAGTTTTGCAGAGAAATCTTTTTCCTTTTCAGTCTTTAAATGACTGGGGGAAACAGTGCCTGACCCCAGGTGAATGGAGAGAAGGAATGGAGAATGCAGCAATAACAATGGACAAAAGCTCCAACCCCATTAGCAGCGTATGGCACTGATGTGAATTTATTTCTCCCGGTCTTGGGACAAACACACAAGAGCTCTTTTATTTTAGGCTTTGAGAAGGATATGCACAGCTTGCCATGCCACTAAAGAAATATAATTGCCTTGGTTTTTTTTCTTGTGTTGCCCATTTCTTCACTGTGAACAAAAAAATGAGGCATGTCTATCCACTGAGGTTGGAGATCAAACATTAAATTTGTACTTAGAAGCATATTTGGAAGAGTAGCTACCATACTGTTCTCCTGCTACAACAATACTATAGCCTTGAAAATGGTAATCCCCATCCCCATCAGTACTGGGAAATCTGTGAGTAAGTCACTCAATCAGACAACAAACAGCTTGAGATCCCAGTGGGCGCAATCAATCATGGAAGAACATGCACTGGTTTTGTCAGACATCTTAAGGATGGGAGTTGTAGGTCAAAAACATCTGGGGACCCAAGGCTGGAGAACAGTGGTCTAGATGGTGCTGTTTTGGCTACATATGGATACACACTTGGAGAATGAATTCGCCTTCCCCAACCTGGAGCCTTTGAGATGGGTTGGACTACAGCTCCCATAATCCATACGACACCCAATGGCCATGTTGGCTGGGGATGATAGGAGCTGTGGTCCAGCACATCTGGAGGGCACCAGATTGGAGAAGGCCACTATTTAGGACCATGATGAGTAGCGAGTCCACCTTTAGAAGCAACTAACCAAGACATTGTTAGCTGATGTAGATAGTCCTGTTTGCATTTCAGTAGGAAGGAGAAATGCTAACCAGCTATCAAACAGTCCATTTCAGAAGAGCTTCTGGATAGTTAATTGGGTATGCATTATGCATGGGGGAACATATTTCTCATCTCCAGCCTGCCATTGAACCTTGCTCTGTTCCGTCACCCTAAATTGCTCTCTGAGCAAACAGAAAATAAATGCACAAGCCTCTCAGATGGTATGTCAACAGTCTCCTCTCAGCAACATCAAAGAGCACCAGAAGCTGGAGAAAAACAAGGGAGATGGGTCGGAAAATGCATTCCCTGAGCATCACTGAGATTAGGACTCGGGAAATCAAAAACAAGGTGGTCTTCATGCATTACTGTGTTCTAAAAATGATTAAAGATAGAAGTTCAAGTAACAATCCACTGGCTGAGTGGACCTGGACATCAAGTAACACTGCCTTCAGTCGGTTCACATGATCACAGACCATGGTGGCTTATTTCTCCCTCTGCACATGCCGGTCATGTGCCGGGGGGGATGAGCATAATTACGCTTGGCAGCGCATGTGTTGCTCGAGGGTTCTGCGTGGCCTGTTACCCATGGCAACAAGCCACTTCATGATCATGTGAACCCGGTATCTCCCACCCTCAGTTTTCCATCTGTGAAATGGATGTATCATCAAAATCAGCCACAACAGAATCTGTTGAATATAACTGAAATATTGCCTCTGTTTCTCTTTGCAGTCATATGCTGTTGCTCTCCATTTTAACTGTGTGCGTTACCAATCAACACAGCTCTTGGTTCTAAAAGTGTGTTTTATTTTCTCACTCTCTGAGGCAGACAAGTAACTGAGTTCGAATAACACACAAAGAAAAAGGCACACTGCAAGATGATGCCAACCACAGTGCATAGTTAAACTTTGGAACTCACTTCCACAAGGTGTAGTGATGGCCACCAATTTGGATGGCTAAAGGGGGCTTGGACAAATTCATGGAGGAGAAGGCTATCAATGGCTACTAGTCCTGGTGGCTATATGCTACCTCCAGTATCAGAGGCAGTATGCCTACGTTCACCAGTTGCTGGGGAACATGGGTGGGAGGGTGCTGTTGCACTCATGTCCTGCTTGTTGGTTTCTTGTTGGTCAGTCACTGTGTGAACAGAATGCTGGACTAGATGGAGCCTTGGTCTGATCCAGCAGGGCTCCTCTCATGTAGATGTTTAGTAGTCCTGCTATCAGGATACAGCTTGTAGATTCCTGTTCCCTTTAATTCTCACCTGTATTCATTTGTTTTACCCTCATATCAACTCATCATCCCCCCCCCCCCGGTGACATGGTTACTTTCTGGAAAATTCATGTTGAGCAGTAGGGAAAGGAATCTTTAGAAATACCAGTAAACATTCCAGCTGTCGGAGAAATTCACTTAATGAGTAGCAAAAGTGATGGTAGGCGCCAAGCAAAAGGAGATGAAACGAAATTGTGGGTACAAGAATCCCATACTTAACTGAGCAAAAGAGTGGGCGGGAGGGAATGTTTCCAATAATAATTAATCCAGATGTATTGAATGCTCCTCCCAAGTGATTTCTAGCACAGTGTTCTCCAACCTTGGGTCCCCAGATGTTTTTGGCCTACAACTCCCAGCATGCCCCAGCCAGCATAGCTGGGTGGGGTATGCTGGGAGTTGTAGGCCAAAAACATCTGGGGACCCAAGGTTGGAGAAAACTGTTCTAGCAGTAGCTACCATTTCCTCCTTGTTCATTTTCAGCCTGCTTTGCATACCTGTATTTGCAAAATTAAATGTTTGCTATAGGTTCATCATGCATGCAAACAAAGGAAAAAGAGGAGCAGCGTGTATAATTGCAACTACATTTCATCCAGCTTCTTTGATATATCATCAAATACAGAAGGAACCTTATTGCTTAGATAAAGTGGTTCCAAATGTGGGACCCCAGATGTTCCTGGACTACAACTCACATCATCCCCAGCAGTAATGCTCAGGGATCTCCAACAACATCTGGGGACCCAAGATCAGGAACCACTGGTAGAACCATGTTGGCAGGGGCCTTATTTATGTATGTATTTATTTATTGTTTATTTATTTTACAGTATTTGTATACCACTCCATATCTAGAAAGATTCCAGAGCAGTGAACAATAAAAAGATAAAACAGATAAAAGGATAAAAACAATGCATTAAAAACAGAGTAACATTAAAACCATGGCTGGTCAGCAAGGAACGCTTCCCGAGACAAAGGCCAAAAATAAGACAATGTCAGAGCCTGCCTGACCTCCAGAGGCTGGGAGTTCCGTAGAAATGGAGCAGTCACACTGAAGGCTCTTCTCCTGGTGGACTCCAGTCAAGCCATGGGTCCATGTGAAACTACCAGAAGAATGTCATCCAATGACCTCAGTGACCAGGCAGATTGGCAAGAGAGAAGGTGCCCTCTCAGGTGCTCTTTCTCAGCCTTGAATGTCAAACCCAATGACTTTGATGGTTTTCCAGGTTAGCCTCAGGCAAGACACCTCACCTTCCAAAATGTCTGAAAAACAAGGTTTGCAACACTGATGGCTGTCACAGGGGCCTTGTTGGGATCAATGTTCACCTGCTGCCCTGAAGGCAGGAAGGCATGGAGCATGGCTATGCATTAATATGTAAGAGGCCAGACCTCCTTCGTGAGAGCGGTGATGTAATCAGCTTTCTTATAAACTGGGCTACATGTCCTAAGAGACACCGATGGAGATTTATTTAAGAGGATTTGATCGCTAGCTTTGCATATCCAGAGAAGACCAAATAAGTGAAGCTGAAACCAAATCGCTCAGCTTAACGTTAGCAAAACAAAAACAAAACAAAACTGAAGTTAGGCAGCTTAGACCAGTTGGTTAAAACTCCAGTTAATTTCAGCCTCATCTGCCACATTGTTGCCTGTTCACCCAGTCCAGACAGATATCCTTTCGGTCACTTGCAAACTCAGGGTGCTTCTTGACAGCAACAAAAAGAGAGCAATGTTTTTGGTCAATGATATAAGAGTGCTATACTAGTGCTGGAACTTTTCTGTGCCAACAATGCAGAATCTAGTCCCAACTCTGGACACGTTAACAAAAATAAATTGTTGTCTGGCTAATCTTGGCGGCGGCGGGGGGGGGGGGGGGGGGAAGCTCCAGCCTCCTTTGCTTCCCTCTTCCGGGGTCCTTGGACATCAGTAGGGAAGCACAGATTTTGTTGAATCTATTCCGTCTGTGTTTTGTGGATTGTGAAGCATCTTTCATCCATCGTCTGCTCATTGATGGAATTGGATTTTTTTAGGGATGTATGATTTTGTTCCACTTACACGAATGCATATTAGTGCAAGTACAAATTAGTGCTAATGCACATTAGCACACATGCAAATTTGCACAAATCCCCCCCAATGTAAAAAAAAAAAAAAAAACCAACAAAAAAACATTCTGCAGAATTCGCGTGACTCAGAAAAAGCTGGTCCGGTGCAGAATATGCAGGTTGGATTCATAGAAATCTGAACTCATTTGAATCCGTTGTGGATTTCTCTGACATCCCTAGACACTAGTATTGGGAGAGAAGAGGAAGACTTTCAGGGAGACTACACCTGGGAACATTAAGGAGAGCCAGATTGGTGTAGTGGCGAGAGTGCTGGACTGGGGCTCGGGAGATCTGAGTTCTGCTCCCCACTCGGGCATGAAGCTCCCTGGGTGGCTTTGGGGCTAGTCAGTGACTCTCAGTGACCGTCCTCACAGGGCTGTTGTGAGGATAAAATAGAGAGGAGGAGGACCATGTAAGCCGCCTTGGGTTCCTTGCAAGAGGAAAAAAGGTGGGATACAAATGTGATGATGATGATGATGATGATGATGATGATGATGATGATGATGATAGTGAGGAGGAGAAGGAGCCCAACTGCACGTGATGAGCAGAGGTGTGGATTCCTTACCACACTGAGCCCACTATAAAATGGTGCTGACCATTCCATCCGCTTCCCAGTTTGGGAGAGCAGCAACCCTGGCAGTAGCGGGAGCAAAACAGGCAGTGTGCAGGTCAGTCTGCTCCAACTAGGTGTCTGGGGAAAGCTCCTATGCACCACTAGCTCAGCACTTTGCAATGGACAATGAGCTGCCTTGCTTGTCCTCCTGACGGTGCTACCTGCTACCGTCTCCTCTCTTCCTTGAGCATTTGTGGGGACTCTCACTCTCCCACGCCACCACTTTGTGGCATGTTCCCCCCCCCCCCGCTTTGTGGCATGTTTTTTCTTCCTATGAGAACAATATAAAGGTGGGGTGCATACCAGCACTGGCGCAAACAGTACTCATTTGATTTTTTTTTAAATTTATTATTTTAAAGTCAGGTGAAACTGGCGAGGCTTTCCCTTTCTTGTCAGTTTCAATGGAGAGCTGGGAGGAGTGCTGGTGAATAGAATGGTGTTGGGGACAGGCAGGCAGGCAAGGGGGAAAAGGCACCGTTCTACAGCCATCAGCAACCACGTAAAAAAAGCCACGCCTCGCCTCCCCAGCAGGTGAGACAATAGCGCGAGACAGTTCACACCTGGATGCTTTGCACTGCAAGCGTTTTGACAGCTAAAATAATAATCTCAGTAAACTGGCACGTGGGCCTGGGTGCAGCGGGGATGAAACAATGAAATGGAAAATGCAGGACTGCAATGGTTCTCAAGGTGAATGTTGTCTGGATTTCCAGGGATAAATGAATGAGTGGGTATGGCTCAGTATGGCAGCCTCCCTCCTCGGAATGCTATCAACGCCAGAGAAAGAGGCAAACGTGGAAGCACCTTTAACTACCCCGTCCTTCACTCTCATCACCAGTTCGTTTATCAGTTAAATAGCTCTAATCCCCAATTTTTTTAACTAATCCACAAGATGGGCCTGTTTCATGAACCCCCGGCATGGCTAAAATCTCAGAGACAGCTACAGTGAAAACAAATGTCCACGTTATGGGCAGTATCCCATTCGTCATGCACCAGCATGACGAATGAGTTTGGGTATATTAAAGGTGCAAGGTGATGGAGTGAATGGGTTTGCGTTTATTAAAGGTGCAGGGTGATGGAGTGAATGGACTGTCAGCACCCAGTGCCATGGCACCATTGAAGCCAACCGATAGCAAAAGCAGGTCTTCAGGACAGGAGACAGACGTCAGGGAACCTTGTGAAAGCTACTCTGAGCTTTCTAAAGGAAGAGGGGGATTGGGCAAATTCATGGAGGAGAAGGCTATCAATGGCTAATATCACAGGCAGTATGCCCATGTACTCCAGTTGCTGGGGAACATGGGCAGGAGGGTGCTGTTGCACTCATGTCTACTTGTGGGTTTCCCGTGAGCAGCTGGTTGGCCACTGTGTGAACAGAATGCTGGACTAGATGGACCCTTGGTCTGATCCAGCAGGGCTCTTCTATGATGATGATTGGTTCCTCTCATTTATATCCCACCCTTCCTCCAAGGAGCTCAAGATGGAATATATGGTTACTACCCCCCCTCCTCTTTATTGTAACAACAATCCTGTCAGGTAGATTAGGCTGAGTGACTGGCCTAAAGCCACCCAGTGATGGCTTCACAGCCTGAGTGAGGATTCCAACCTATGTCGCTCCTGTCCAAGTCCCCTGTCTCTACCAGGCAGAGTGCTGCCCTCCAGTGCCACCTTTACTTTGATTCAAAGGAGAGGTTTTGTGTTTTGGAGTTCAGCTCCCACCTCCGCCCTATACTTAGGTTCTTGAGAAAGTTACTTTTCTTTCAGTCTCACCGGTTTGCCTTATAGAATCAGAAAAGTAGAGTTATACTTTACCTTATAGAAAAGTAGAGTTGGAAGGGGCCTACAAGGCCATCGAGTCCAACCCCCTGCTCAATGCAGGAATCCAGGTCAAAGCATCCCTGATAGATGGCTGTCCAGCCGCACCTTGAATGCCTCCAGAGTGGGAGAGCCCACCACCTCCCTAGGTAGTTGATTCCATTGTCTTATTGCTCTGACGGTCAGGAAATTTTTCCTGATGTTTAGGTGGAATCTGGGTTCCTGTCACTTGAGCCCATTATTCCGTGTCCTGCAAACTGGGATGATCGAGAAGAGATCCTGGCCCTCCTCTGCGTGACCTGACATCCCTTCAAATACTGGAAGAGTGCGATCATATCTCCCCTTGAGGGAAACGAGTGTTTTGTGACCAGCTATGCCCACTTGGAAGCCATTTTATGAATGGGCAAGCCCCCCCCACGGCAGCCATTTTGTGAGCACGCCCACAGCTTTCTTTCAAAATTCCATGTAACACTGGCCCAAAAAGGGAGGGGGCCCCTGCCCTGCACCACACTGGCTCTCAATATAACACAGTGGTAAGGTGGCTAGAGGCCTGCAGTCAAAGAACTAGCCTATTCGTTCAAATCAATGCATGGATTTCAGCCCAAGAAGCACTCATCGCTTCTTGACACAACACCAGCTCAGCCAAATCAGTGTCAGAAACTTCACCTGTGCATCACAATAATGATAACCAGAGCCCCGCATTGTGTAAAACGCTTTTGCAAGGCAGTGGTGGTCTGCCTTCCGTCTTGTGTTGTCTACTTAAAAAAAAAAAAAAAAAAATAGAATCCCCATGGAGTCTACTTATGTATTTTAGTTAAAAACATAAGAAGTGTCTGCTGGAGTAGACCAAGTCCACCTGGTCCTGCATTCTTTGCAAGCATCTCAGCAACCACCAACGGACCATGATCTGCCATCAGCACATCTTCAAGTCAGTGGTTCCCAACCTTGGGTCCCCAGATGTTGCTGGCCTACAGCTCCCAGCATATCCAGCCAGCATTGCTAATGGCAAGGGATGCTGGGATCTGTAGTCCAGCAACATCTGGGGACCCAAGGTTGGAAACCACTGCTTAAAGTAACAGGGAGGTAGCCATTTGCCTGTTGACACAAGAACAACAGAGTCCTATATGGCATCTTAAGGCTAATGGATCCGCTATTGCAGAAACTTTCATGGATTAAGACCACTTCATCAGATGCATGAAGTATAACACTAGTCAGCAGACAGACAGATGATAGACATATTGGTTCAGAGGAAAATAAGTTATCAGCCATGGAATGCAAGAGGTACAGTAGATCTGTGACCTTTCCATGCAAAATTCAGCATTGCACAGGACCAGCCTGCTGGATCAGACCAAAGGGTTCATGTAGTCCAGCACCCAGTGGCCAGCCAGATGCCTCCGGGAAGCCCACCAGCAGGACATGTGGGCAATAGCATGCTCCCACCTGTGTTCCCCAGCAACCGGTACTCAAAGGTATACTCAGATTTCATAAACCTCTTGCCACAGCCGTCCCCATAATGGTGCACTCCAGATGTGTCAGGCGGCCACTCCCATCATTCCCAGCCAGCATGGCTGTTGGCACCAAGTTGGGGAAAGCTGTTCTATCACATCCCACCTTCATCACCTTTCCCCTAAACTAGAAAGCCCCCGATGCTGCCGCCTTTCCTCCTATGGAAAGTGCTTCAGTCCCCTAATCGTTTTGGTTGTCCCTTTTCTAATGCTCAGTGCTACACACATACTAATATTTAGTAAACGTTGACTGGGTTCAGACAACATGATAGCCCACACTCAAAGGTTGAGTAACGGTTGTTGTTGAACCGTGGGTTTTCGTTGAAACGTGGGTTATCGTGTTGTCCGAATCCAGCCGAGATAACAAACCATGGTAAACAACCTACAGTTCACAACCCCAACAACAAACCATATCTTCATGGGTTGTTTGTGGTTAACAAGCCATGGCTTGTTATCTCGGCTGGGTTCAGAGAGCATGAAAACCCACATTTTAGCAACAACCCATGGTTCAACAACAACCCACACTCAATCCATACTCAACCCTTGAGTGTGGGTTATCATGTTGTCTTAACCCAGTCAAGGAGTTCAACACTTTTCTTAAGGGCTCAGCACACTTCCTATTCATGATCTCCATAATCTGCATAAGAACCCTGTAAAGTAACCCAGTATTACCACAATATTGGAAATGAGAGGCTGGGGCTGAGCATGGCTTGCCTAAGGACTCAGGAGATCTGGGTTCTAGTCCCCGCTGGGCCATGAAACTCACTGGGTGACTTTGGGCCAGTCACTGCCTCTCAGCCTAACCTACCTCACAGGATTGTTGTGAGGATAAAATGGAGAGGAGGAGGATTATGTAAGCTGCCTTGGGTTCCTTGCAGGAAAAAAGGCGGGGTATAAATATAATAAATAAATAAATAAATAAATAAAAAGCCAAAGGTAGAGTTGAACCAGCCGTTTCCCAGCTGCTTAACTAATGAATTACTACATTACATTAATTCACAGGTAGGCGACCTGGTGTCCTCCAGATGTTTTGGACTACAACTCCCATAATCCCTGATCATTGGCTATGCTGGCTGGGGCTTATCAGGATTGTCATCCAAAACCTCTGGTGGACACCAAGTTGCCCACCCCAATGCTAACGATGCCAACTCTCAAATCATAATGACCCTCCTTCAATCTAGTAGTTTTCATTCATCCTGGTCCCTAAAATGCATTGTTCGTGTGCCCAAAGAACTTGCAGCTAGCCATCTCCTTGCCTTTAGTGGCCCGAGGGGAAGTGCTAGAAGACGTTAGCGCCAGCCACCAGCCTTGTTATGCTTACTATCAAAAGGGAATTCAGAGAGGAGAACGTGAGAGCACGTAAAAAGGATATTCCTATCCCTCAGGGTTCCTTGTATGCCTCATACACACTCCCACTTCCTCCTCTGTTTCCCACTGGTGCTCAGCTCAGCCAGGCAGCCATCATTCAGTACCTGAGAGGACAATGCCACCTGTCCCCAGAGGAACCCACCCCCCACCCCCCACCCCCGCTGCCTATGCACATGGCATGGCGAGCTTGACAATAGGGCAGGGGCAATGCAACACAATGCAAACAGAAGGAAGGAAAGAAGAAGAAGAAAAAATGCAGTTATCTTTTCAATGCAATAGTCCTTTCTGCCAGGTACAGGGAAAGTAACCCCCCAAAGCTGCAGTCGGGTGCGTGTTTCGTCAGGGAGTTCAGTCCCAAGGATTTCAGGGGGACTCCCTTCACAGGATCGGGTTTGCATAGCTCTCATGCTGGCTGGCACTGGGAAAGGATGCCTTTCCCAGCCCAACTCATCTCATCATTCATTCTTTAATGCTCTCTGGTCTCTGCCTCTCCACCCGCATCACTGTCCTGAAAGAACCCCAGGCAACGCAGGCAGTGTCACGCCAGCTTCCATCCATTCCCCTGAAACAATCAGTCTGGGACTCAAAAGGCTCAGCAGCACTAGTTTTGTTGTCTGTGTGACGCCAGGGCAATGAGCAGAGGAGGGTCATTCTTTCTGGGACTAACAAAAGGAGCTGCAGAGATCAGGAAAGCCACGACAGAACTCGCTTCCCTTCCTCCAGATGGAGGGATTCTACTATTGACATCATCACCACCACCACCACCATCATCATCACTACTACTACTACTATTACTATTACTATTTCTTCCTGACTGTAGATCTCAGCCAGAGAGAAAGGCGGTGAGGGAGCCCGCTTTGAACTCATTGAGAAAGAGCATCCCTGACGGGGGAGAGCGAGAGAAGGTACTCACCCATGGATGAACCCTGCCAGCTAATGAGCCCAGGAAGGCTGGCAGTCCTCCTCCTCCCGCTGCTTGCTTATCTCCCTTCTTGCAGGGAATCCTCGCCTCAGATGCGTTTCAAAACGCACGCACACCCCGTCCTGTTTTTCTCTCCCTCCGTCCTGGACGCTACACACAACGGTGTGCCGAACAGCGCCGCCAGCACACTCGCCTCTGTCAGGAGCAGGAGCAGCCGCCGCCGCCGCCGCCGCCGCCTCTCTGTAGCCATGCAAAAAGAACGCCTCCCGGCGCCCTGCCCACCTGCATGACGTCACGGGAGGGCTGTCCGTCACTGGGTAGCCACCTGCTGTTAGCTCAGACTGGTTGCAACCGCAGCTGCACCCCGGGGGTGGAGCGGGAGGGGCGGGGTTTGTGTGTGTGGGGAGAGGGCAGCTGGTTCAAGTGTGCGATAATAGCGAAAGGCTCCGTGCTGAGGGGAGGTAAAAGTGAAAAGCTTGTCGGCTTTATGGCTGCCCAGCTATGGCCAGAGAGCAGATTTTGTTCCAGCAAATTGAATGTAGATTTTCTTCTTCTTCTTCTTCTTCTTCTTCTTCTTCTTCTTCTTCTTCTTCTTCTTTATTATATTTATACCCCACCTTTTTTCCTGCAAGGAACCCAAGGCGGCTTACATTATCCTCCTCCTCTCCATGTTATCCTCACAACAACCCTGTGAGGTAGGTTAGGCTGAGAGTCCGTGACTGGCCCAAAGTCACCCAGTGAGTTTTCATGGCCGAGCGGGGACTAGAACCCAGATAATCTCTTCTTCTTCTTCTTCTTCTTCTTCTTCTTCTTCTTCTTCTTCTTCTTCTGCCAGTGTTTTAAGGGAAGAGGAGAAACACACAGAGAAGCCTAAGGCTGAAAATTGCACAGGCGTCATTACCTTACATCAGCCTTCTCCAACCTGGCACCCTCCAGCTGCGTGGGACTACAACCCCCAGCATCCCCAGCCAGCTACAGAGGCTGGAAGTTGTCGTCCAACATATCTGGCGGGCATCAGGTTGGGGAAGGTGGCCTTATGTTTTCTTTGTGTTTAGGTGTATAACTTCTGATATCTGTCTAAAAAGCAATGGAGAGCCAGTGTGGCGGAGTGGTGAGAGTGTTGGACTGGGACCCGGGAGATCTGGGTTCTAGTCCCTGCTCGGCCATGAAACTTACTGGGTGACTTTGGGCCAGTCACTGCCTCTCAGCCTAACCTACCTCACAGGGTTGTTGTGAGGATAAAATGGAGAGGAGGAGGAGGATTATGTAAGCCACCTTGGGTTCCTTGCAGGAAAAAAGGGCAGAATATAAATAAATAAATGGGTTACTGCCACTATTACCTTTGCATCAAGTGTGTGGAAGGCTCTTGATCTATCCCAAGTTAGCTGGGAGACTGAGACCTAGTTGTCACTGCAGTGGTAAACCTGTGTCTGGGCTGCAGGGCTTTTGAAAAGGAAATGTTGGTCCTGCGTAGTGGTACATAGTTGTAATTTGCGCACATAGTGCATGCCGCTGAAGCTCACCTGTGCATTTTCCCAGCGTGTGCGTACATGCATTGTGGCTTAGACTTTCATCTCATGACATTTACAAGCCTACGCGAGTGCGCGAAAGTCCTCAGAGCTGGCAATCTGACAGCACAAATGCAGAAGAGTGTTATATTCAGACTTCACATGTAGCAGACCAGGCTGGCCGCTGTTCTGAGATGATACTTTCAGACACAAATGTTTCATGTAGCTTTGCCTTAAAAAGATTCCTGTTAAAAAATGCCATATTGGATATTTTCTGGCATCGCCACCCTCATCCTAACACTGACAACTTCACATGACTTGTCAGGAAGGGACTTCCATGAATTATTTCCTTCATCTATGAAACATTGGTGCACATTCTGTAGAGAATAGTAGTGAAGTCTGTGAGGGAGTATCATTCTCAGGGAGAGAAGGAATGGGTATGCTTGATCAACTGGGTTTCTAGACAAGCTTGATATACTCACTTTAAACATTGTTATCAGTCTTTTTTTTTTTACATCAGCTAACATACTACAACTTTCGCATGACTTGAATTTGTGAACTGCACAAAAAAAATATTATTATTTTTTTTTTTGGAACTACACATTTTTTCCCTGGAACTGCACATATTATGTTTTGCTGCACATTAAATTTCGTACATTGGATTGTAATGCTGTTTTTATTTGTGGTTTGTATTTGTGGTTTGTATTTTTTATGAATTGTTATGAACCGCCCAGAGAGCTTCCTGATAAGCGGTGGAGGCTGGGGCCTCCTGTCTCAGTGGGGCTCCTTATCCATTGCATCTTTTTGTTCGAGCTTTATATGAGCTATCCATGGTGCTGAACTCCACCCCCAAAATAAGTTCACCACCATGGAGCACCATGGACAGCTCCCATAAAGCTCAAACAAGAAGATGCAATGGATAAGGAGCCCCACTGAGACAGGAGTCACCTCCCCTGATGATAAGAAGGGCGAGGGGGTGAGCGGAGCCTTCGGGAACCACCCACACTCATTTTGCTTCTGGTGCCTTGAGGTGGCGACTCTTGACTGAGCCGGCTCCACACATTCCCTGCCTCCTTGATGGAAAAGGCAAGGGGCACCCAGAGCCTTCAGGAACTGCTACTTCAAAGTGCTCCAGGCTTCTTGTGAGGGAGGGGGGCTTCAGGAAGGGGTCTCAGCTGGAGCCCCCACACCTCACAGGCCAAATCTGGCCCACAGACTGGGGGTTCCCTTCCCTGCCTTAAGCCCTGCTTGTGGCCATCACAGAAGCATCTGGTTGGCCACTGTGTGGGAAGCCGGGTGCAGGACTCGGTAAGCCTTTGGTCTGATCCAGCAGGGCTCTTCTTGTGTTCTTATGCTCCTGGTGACCTCAGCCGTTGAAATGTTGAGAATTACATCTTCATCTTGGGTTCTGTTTCCTGGTCATGCTAGAGTGGGGCAGAATATTGAGAAAGGCCTTTTCTGTATCATATAAGAAGAGGATTATTTTGCTTCCCACCCAAGCTGCCAGACTTATCTAGACCTGCAGAACTGGCCTGAGACATTTTGCTGCCTGGGGCAAAGAGCAAGATGGTGCCCCCTCCCATTGCCATGTACAAAAGCCAACGTTGAATCTTTCTTCTGCACTGGTGATGGGACAGCATCCTTCCCTACACCTGAGGCAGCAGTGGCTGCTGGTTCCAATGTCACTGGGGTAGTATATCCACCCTTGGTTTCAGCCTGAACTTTAAAGGAGCTATCCATGGTCCTGAACCTATTTTGGCCACGTGGTTCAGTGCCATGGATAGCTCCCTTAAAGTTCTGACAGAGACCCAGGGTGGATATACTGCCCCAGTGACTTTGGAGCCACCAGCCTGCACTAACCTGAGGGCATCCGGCTAACTTAGCGAGTGCAGGGCAGGTCATGTGTCATACAAGCTCTCTCCTCCAACACCTTGTTGCCGTCTCCCAACATCTGCTGCCTGAGGTGGCCGCCTCACGCTGCCTAGTGATAGGGCTGGCCCTGTGTGCCTGGTCCAACTGGAGTGTGATGTGGGGACAGGGAATGCAGACAATGCAAGTAAGTATAGGACTGACGCCTTTTCATCTGACAAAGCTCCTGGACTTTCGATGACTGTATTGCCAGCAAAAACTCAACAGGTGTAGCCACTGCATGCCCAGAAGGCAGTGATACAGAAAATGGAACAAGTTGACTGTTAGATTCAGGAGCCTGTCCGAAATAAGAGGTAGCAGCCCAAGGTTAGTGTGTGAGAGAATATGTCTTGCTGGCAAGTTCTTAATTATTGAAATATCTTCCCCAAAGGAATATCATATTTGGTGTATTTCAGCAGTAACACCACCCCCCTGTTAAGTAGTGTGGTGGTGATGACATGCGATGGCTGGGTATTTTACTAGCACGTTTAAAGTCATTTTAGGGATAGGCTGCTGGTAGCCAGTGGTGGTGTTAGGGGGCAGCGCGCTAGGGCTGGAGCCAAGAATCTTTCATTTGGAGCCCCGGATCTCTGGGAGGCCATCTGCCCCACCACCCTGCTGTCCATGGGCACTTGCTGAAATAAAGGTCCAGGGGCCCCGGATGATCTCTGTTGCATCAGATCCCCCTGGATGAGCTGGCTTTTTGTCCACATGTGCTTCACCTTCCGCTGCCCGCCCCATCTTTCTGCCTGAGGCTTTCCCCCCCCTGAAATCAAATGCCCTCCTCTTCCCTGTCCATACATCCCTTTTTACAAATAGGGGTGTCCTTAGGAGTCAGGGTCCTTTAAAGACTTTAGGGCATATGTAAATTAGCATGTGCAAATTTGTGCAAATTTTTTTCCTGTGGGCCAGAGCCCTGGATCTTTTTGGTACCAAGCACACACACACACACACACACACACACGTTGGTAGCATTTCTCCATCCCATTTCATACAAATGTGTGTTCACATGTGCAAGTGGTGACAACAAGCCATAGCCAATCTAGGGTGGCCAGATGCAAATAGTTTAGGTCTCCTGCACCTTTAATAGTTATGTAGAAGAGGGAAATTCAGCAGTGGAGCTTGTCATGCAAACTATGCCTGCTGAAATTCCCTCTCCTGCACAGCTATTAAAGCTGCAGCAGCTCTGTGCCCTCTTTTGCATTTGGCCACCCTGGCGGCAATGCAGCTCTTTGACTCCCCTAGGTCAGCTACTTTATATACTAGTCATTTGTACACAATTTTGAGAGCAGTGCAAGTCAATCTACTCCATTATGAGGTCCAGAAACTTGCATGTTTTATTTTTTTTATTTAAAAGAAAACAACCAGGATTCTGAAGGACCTGCAGTACTCTACATACTAGATTGCAATCATATATTCAGAATGAAGAGCCCTGATTACATGAAAAAGCATCCTAATTGTGAAATCTTCTTTCTTAGATGGGGTGTGTGTGCCCTACAGAAAAGTGGAAACATCATCGAGAGGTAACTTCAGATATGAGGCATGCAATCTGAGATCAGATGACAATTTTAGTCCTATTCGGGAAAACAATATTTTGCTGTTAATAACTTACCAATAAGAGCGACCAACCTTGGATTGTATGCAATTGCACAATAAAAGCCTTGTTGGGAAGCGCCAGATGTCATCTGACAGGGCAATTTCACAATAAAAGCCTCATCCATGTCTTCTTTGTTTGCTTCTTTGTTTTTGTTTTTGTTTTTTCAAATAGCAACTTTCTAGCCCTTGTGGCTGAAAAATGATTGCCTTAGAAAACCTTAAGATCCATGGAGGAAACGATGGAATACTTCCACAATGCCTTTTGATTTGCAGCACTAAGAACCCTCTGTGCAGAGGCACCCTATCTCTTCCAGCCTGCTTCAACACTACTGTTGTGGTAGGTTGGGACCTTACACCTAACTGTGTCACTAATCCTCATGAACTGCTATCCACCTCGAAAACAGGCGATGTAATATTAACACAATCGGATAACCGGCTGCTTAATATTCCTTCTCTCGCCTCAATTCCAGGCTGAATCAGTTCTGAAAGAGAACCTTGCACGACACAAAGGCTTTGATTTCCAGCACTGTCAACGTCTTTGCATCAACTCTCACGAAAGGCTTCTCTTTTCTTTATTAAACTGACCTAAAACTGCCAAAGTGGGGAGGAAAAAAAGTGTGGAAAAGATCATGTACATAATGTGGTTGGGGGTGTGTGAGGAGAGAGACTCCATTTCATTGGGCAATCACACAATCTTGTGGTACCTCACACTGTCACCTGTGTAAACCAGCTTGTTACATCTATATACTGCGGGGCCCTTGAACATGCATTTAATTTTTTTGAACAAATAGAATCTTGGAGCTTTTCTAGATGAAGCTTTTATTGTACGCCCCTCATTCCTCACTCATGGTTGTTTACGGGTGCTTTAGATGACCACATCCCTGTCCAGTTTCACCTCCAGTTTTTAAAAGCAATTTCGCTGGGGGGTTTGGAGCAGGGTAAATTCAGTATTTTTTGTGAGGGTGAAACAAAGCTCTAGTCCCCACCAGTATAGTTGCATTATTCTGTTAAACCACAGTGCCACCTAGAGGTTATGTAGTGGAAAGTACAGAAAGGCAGGAATAGGAAATAATCTATGCAGAGCTCTGGTCTTAACTCTACAACGAAACTGTAAGTAGAAATAGTGGATTAAGCAACCTCGTCTAGAAAAGCTCTTAGCAAGAGAGGTGACTCTTCTGTGCCTTTAGCAGCAGCCTGAGATGAGCAGCCTGTTCTTATGTATCATAAGCTGTGACGAGTAAGTCCTACTGTGTTTAATGGGCCTTGCACAGTTGTGTGTGCACAGGATTACAAGTGCAGAAATCTAGCAAGAGAAGCTTTTCCTAGCATGGAGATAACTGCTAAGGAAAAACTTAAGCTGCTTAATTCTTGCATATCAGGCTGTTGTAGTAACCCGAGGTAGTGGATGAACCCAGGTTGGATGCAGAGCAGTGTCGGGGGGCGGCCCACTAGGACTGGAGCCTTGAATCTCTGGGAGGCCATCTGCCCCACCACCCTAATGTCCAAGGGCACTCGCTGAAATAAAGGTACAACAGGGGCCCTGATCTGTTGCATCTGATCCCCCTGGATTAGCTGGCTTTTTGCCCACATGTACTTATAGATTCATGGATTCATATAGAGTTGGAAGGGGCCTACAAGGCCATCAAGTCCAACCCCCTGCTCAATGCAGGAAACTAGAGGAGGGGTCTTCCATCCAAGCAATAACCGGGCCTGACCCTGCTTAGCTTTCCATGCTCAGACAAGCTGAGCCAGCATGAGCCACAGGCCTGTATCCTGCTGCACACAGAGAGAGACTTTAGAGCATATGTAAATTAGCTTATGCAAATTTGTGCATTTTGTTGGGGGGGGTTGGTCCTGTGGGCCTGAGCCCCAGATCTTTTTGGTACCTAGCGCTGCCCCTGTTACTACCACACCACAGAGTTGCTGATAGGGAACGTGGGGTTACACTGTTAAAGGCACTGGAGCAGGGTCAAGGTAAAAATGTGGCATCCCTATAGGGGAAAGGGTAGGATGAGAGGAGAGCAGCCTCACCTCATCCCACTGTAAGAAGACCGAGCTGTTAAAACTAATATTGGGTTACATTGTTTTCTTCTTTGATGTTCTTTAGGCCAGGGATGGGCAGAAGGTAGATCTCCAGATGTTTTGGACTTCAACTCCCAGAAGCCCCTGCCAGCATGGCCAAGGATTAGGAATGCTGGGAGTTGGAAGTCCAAAACATCTGGAGATCTACCTTCTGCCCATCCTTGCATCAAAACTGCAGAAAGAAAGCATGAAAAAAATTGGGGTAGGACAACCAGCTTCTCAGTCCGTCCCCATAGCTGTGCCTTTAATAGTAGTGTGATGTGCAGACATTAACAAGTTTATTTCCTTGCTGTGAAAAGCTCCACCTGCTGATTTCTGCTGCTCAAGGCACAAGAGCAGGCTAGGCCAAGTTCTTTGGTTGGTTGGCAACCCCAAAGGGGATGAAATACCGTATCGGCGATGAGGGTTCCTCTCTCGTTACACAGATTTCTTTATTCACTGGTTGAAGCACTCTTGCCTGATCTAGAACGGCCCGGGTGTAATTTCCCTAAGGTCCCAATTAAGCAGGGTGGCTTTGCAGAAACTTTAATGAATATTTGAGTGTCTGGTGGGTGAGACCAAGAGAATGTGAGGATAATAATGAGACGGTGCATTTGTGCGCCTGGCTTTCCATTGTGTCATCGTGAACCAGAAGTCCAGAACTTGCTGCAAGCTATCCATGGAGGCAAAGGACACAAGGTGGCATGGGAAACCTCCAACCAGATGGGCCTGATCCTTTGGTGGAGGGAATATTTGCCGCAGATGTCAGCCCAGCATGGAAATAGCTGCCAGGCATTATGTGCCCCTCCCACTCCACTGAAGCAATTGCTATTCCCCCACCTCAAAACACCACCATAATCTGATGCCGCAGTCCAAAGCATCTTTTCTCAGAAATAAGCCCCATTCGGTTCAATGGTAAGTGTGCACAGGCATAGCAGGTGAAGATTTTCCTAGGATGGGGATAAGTATTTAATTTACCGTAAGCTGATTTTATTATTTTAAAAATGTGATGTGGATGTTTTAATAAACAAGTGTAAATCCATCAGTTGCTGCTTTCCCCATCTCTGCCTCTTCAAGCCAAGCAAAGCTGTACATTAGATTTTCTGCTTACTTTTCAGCAGTATATAAAAAAAGAAAGAAGTGGGGGCACAGCCCCCATGATGGAAAAAGAAGTGGCAGCAGCCCAGTCCATCACTCCTCTACAGGTTTTTTAAACTAAGTCATATGGATGCTTCCCCCGCCCAATTCTGTCCCTGTGCTTTTAATTGCAGGCATGTACAGGCAGTCCCCAGGTTACGAACAAGTTCCGTTCTTCAGAATGTCTTTAAGTCGAATTTGTATGTAAGTCGGAACAGCACAGTGATCTTCACGCTAAAAATCGGCATTTACACGCAAATTGCGTAGTATGCTACACTATGTACTCTATGTAAACGACGTAGCGCCGGGGAACCCAGAAGTCCGTTCTTACATGTGGGTTGTCTGTAAGTCGGACATTCTTAACTCGGGGACTGCCCGTATTTTCACATATAGCAAGGTTCAGTTCCTGTCATGTCCGGTGGCAGATAAGATCAGTTTCAAAAAGCAGAGCAGGGGAAGAATCTTGCCTGAGAGATCCACTCTCAGTGGGAGTAGGTTCAGGCATCTACATTTAAAGCAGGAGCCTTCAACTTTTCCAGACCTCAAAACACCCACCTCTGGCCCCGTTGTGCATTTGGGGACCCATTTTGTAATTATTTCGTATATATTTGTATGGCAGTGGTACTGCTGTAGCAACCCACTTTGAACTGTGACCCGGCAGAGCTGGGAGACTTGCTGTCCTTCAGATGATGTTGAACTCCAACTCCCATAAGCCCCAGCCAACATGAGATCAAGGGAGCTGGAGTCCAGTAACATCTGGAAGTAGTAGGTTCCAATAGGGTCCTCCAAGGTCCCCCATATAACCACACCCATTTCTCCCAACCACCAATCATATAGTGGCTTCCCGGCTTTTGCACAATTCCCCCCTCCCCCATTTTAAAACGCCTCTCGTAAGGCTTCATTACTGGCAGTCAAAGTTTTAAGGCGTGGCACGCTGGCATCTTTGATATTTTTTGGCACCACCCACTATTGGAATGGGGGGGGGGAATTGAAAAAATGATCCTTCAACGCCAACTTCAGTGGACCGGTCATGTTGTTCGAATGCCTGACTGCCGTTGGCCTGAAAGAGGTTTGATGAGCCTGAGTTAAAGGAACTCAAACTGCAGGACCGAGGCCTTGAAGAGTCCTAGTAGGCAATTCTTGGCTGGATCAGTGGATAGTTTGACTTGGCATAAGGCAGTTTAAAGGCTGAGATCCTATGTTCACTTTCTTGGGAGTAAGTCTCATTTAATTCAATGGGGCTTAATTTTGAGTAGACATGTATAGGATTGCTAAGCTCATGTGCTCAAATGGTAAGAAACATGTCACCTGCTTCAAAATGTCCTTGCTGAGCTGCTGTTAAAGAAATACAACCAGCATCAGTGACAACAACAACAAAATGCAAGCCCAAGTAAGGCAAACTTGAAACTAGCTGGCATGGCCATATTGGCTGGGAATTATGGGAGTCCCTGTCCCAGCACATCTGGAAGGCACCAGGTTGGGGAATGCTGAAGTAAGGTATAATAATGAGCTATTTTCTAATGAGGCCCTACTTTTTGATTTGAGCTAGACTTTTGCCTTAAATCACCAGCAAAGCTTAAAAGAAAAGATGGCATCTATGTGAACCTAGAAAGAGGCAATACAAGTTTATTTTATTTATACCCCACCTTTTTTCCTGCAAGGAACCCAAGGCGGCTTACATAATCCTCCTCTCCACTTTATCCTCACATCAACCCTGTGAGGTAGTTTAGGCTGAAGGGATATGAGATAAAGCCCACGTTGGCTGTGGTGTGCTGCGACTTAACAAGCCACACATGCTCCTTGCCTGACCTCAACATAAATCCTACCCCAGCATAAACTAGTTCAGTTTTCTAAGCCATTGGCAGAATTACCCAAATGGATTAGTACTACTATTTATTATTATTAATTATTATTATTGTTGTTACGTAAGTATTATTATATCTTAGCACAGTAAGCATAAGAATCTTTCTTTTAAAGCAGGGGTGCCGAACCCCTTTCAGCCCAAGGGCCAAATTCCATTTCGGAGAAGCTCTCGGGGGCCACATTCCAGTGATGGGCGGGGCAAAAGGGGCAGGACCAAAAATACCAGCCTATTTTAGCTTAAAGTTCTTATTGCCCATAACTAATAAGCCTTACAAGAGGCATTTCAACCTTTTAGAATGAGGGGGAAATGCACAAAAGCCAGGAGACCACCAAACGATCCATGGTTTGGGGAAGAGGCATGGGCTAGCTAGGGAACCCCAGAGAGCTGAACTGGGACCACACTCAAGCCAGATCCTTCCAGAAGTGGCTTCTCTATTATTAAAAGTGTTGGGGCATTTTCATGTAAAGTATCTGTGGTGGATGCTGGCTTGTTGCTGGCTTGAGAGCAATAAACAGGACAGCTCATGAGGGCAGCTAGATTGCAGGCAAGTATTCTTGTCTCGCTTGATAATCTCCCCAGCCGGCTCCAGCCATCTGATGTCAGAGTCGTCTTTGACCCTCTGCAAAGAACTGTGTGGGTGAACTCATTCCGTCTTGGTAACAGGAGCTGGAACCGAAGACTATTTTCATGCTAATGGAAAATGCTGGAGAGAGAAATCCAGCACAATCTCCAGTAAGGTCACTTTCACCTCCCTGTTTTTCTCTCTCCATACAGAAATGCTGGATACAGAAATTTAAAAAAAAGAAAGGGGGGGGGGGAGACCAGGGTATAGCACATTCTATTCTATTGGCTTGCAAAGCTGAAGCTGCTGATTTCACATGCATGCATGCATTCATCTGGGGCCTACAATGTCTGAGGGCTGGGAGTGGAAAGAAGACACGCGCAGTCTGCATGCTTGTGGGATGGCCAATTGACCCGGCATCCCACCGGCCCACCCCGGAAAAATGATCTTATCTGCTCTTGTGCCTTTAACGGGGGGGGGGGGGGGGTTGAACTTCAGGCCTGCTTGGGCTCCCCAAACAGGCATGCCCACTTCCCCAAGCCTTATCTCTTTCCCCCAATCACCAATTGTTTATTGGTTTCCTGGCTTTTGCATTTATTTATTTTTTACCATTCTAAAATGTTGAAATGCCTCTCCTACAGCTTAGTTACAGCTTAGTTGCTGGCAGTAAAAGCTTTACACTAAAATATGCCGGGGTGCTGTTGTTGTTGATTGTATTTTGGCCACACACCCACCTTCCATGAATTGAGACCTTCAATGAATTCACCCTTCTGGCTGAAAGAGGCTCAGCCTGCTTTAACAGAAGCTGATGTGCTAAGCTTTTCGCAAACTGGAGTAAACAACACCATCACCTACTGTTAAAGACCAGCTACAGCTGGCAGTTGAAAAGTTGGCAGTCTTGTCAGTGGGGAAAAAAGAGTCTCTTTTGTTTATGTCATAGGGACAAGGAGCTCATCAAAGTGGGGCAGAGAAGAAGCAGGAAGCGAACTACTGTGCCACTGCGTTGCCGTCTTTCTTCACTGCCCCTGTGTGCCATCAACAGCCATGTGACATGCGCAGGAACATAGCAGGTGACACTTCTCCTGGCCCTGGTGGGAAAAGCTTCTTCTGCTAATTTTCTGTATGCCAAGAGATTATTAAAATTGCAGGCATCCATAAAAAGCTGGAAATGTTATGCTCCAACGCTCTCCAAGTCCCTCTTTATAGATTCATAAATTATAGAGTTGGAAGGGGCCTACAAGGCCATCGAGTTCAACCCCCTGCTCAATGCAGGAAACTAGAGGGTGTGTGTGTCTCCCATCCAAGTAATAACCGGGCCTGACCCTACTTAGCTTTCCACACTCAGACAAGCTGAGCCAGCATGAGCCACAGGCCTGTGATGTCAGGAGCTGCCCCTTTTCAGCATGCATCTCTTTTGCTGAAGGAACTGCACTGGCTACTTATTCGCTACCGGGCCAGGTTTAAAGTTCTGGTGCTACAAAGCCCTAAACAACTTGGGACCAGGATACCTGAGAGAGCGCCTCCTCCCTTACCAACCTGCCGGGTCACTGAGGTCATCGGAGGACATTCTCCTGGTGGTTCCACAGGCACCCATAGCCCGATTGGAGTCCACCAGTAATGATACCTTGTTTTCAATGCACTGTTTTTATTCTTTTATCTGTTTTTCTCTTTTTTTATTGTTCTCCACTCCAGAATCTGCTTAGATATGGAGCAGTATACAAATACTGTAAATAAATGAATAAAGAAACACAGATACCTACCAGAGGAACAAGGCCCTATGAGGAGAGACTGAAAGAACTGGCATGTTTAGCCTTCAGAAGAGGAGGCTGAGGGGAGAGGAGACTGAGAGGAGACTGAGGATGTGATAACACTCTTCCAGTACTTGAAGGGCTGTCACACAGAGGAGGGCCAGCACTGTCTCAGGAGCTTGGTAGATGAAACCAACTTTGAATTGGAGAAATACCGAGCAATAGCTTGTATATTGAACTAAGTGAAAACTACAGGGCCACTGAAGAAGGCCTTTGGGCCGAAACGTGTTTGGCTTCTACACAAGAGTAAAGAAAGCTTACATGCTGTGAGGACATTTCTCTGGAAGCATCAAACAAAAAAACTTTGGCACTAATAATACTCCATCTAGAGATAGAGGTCCTCAAGTCTGAAAGGACATTATTATCATCTTCAGCCCTAAAGACGTTGTATTTTACAGGTCTAATTGTTTCTGTCTTATACATGTTTTTTATATATAATTTTTAAAAAAAATATTTCTGGAAATTTTTACATTACATTATAAAATTTAATCTATTTTACTATATTTTATGGTTATATTTTATATATACAATTCTTGACTTTTAAGTTTCTATGCTTTGTTTCTGTCCCTTGTTGTATGTTTCTCAAGTTACAGTAAGTCAGATTCCGGCTAAACATCAGGAGAAATGTCCTGACAGTCAGAGCAATAAGACAATGGAACCAACTACCTAGGGAGGTGGTGGGCTCTCCCACTCTGGAGGCATTCCAGGTGAAGCTGGAAAGCCATCTGTCAGGGATGCTTTGACCTGGATTCCTGCATTGAGCAGGGGGTTGGACTCGATGGCCTTGTAGGCCCCTTCCAACTCTATTTTTCTATGATTCGATGAACTGAACACACACACACACAACCCTGTACCAGCCATAACTACACAGAACAACTAAATAAATAAATAAATTCAGGTATTCAGCCTGTGTGCAAGCAATAGGGACAGCTACCAGTCTGCTGAACAAGAACCTCAGGGTTGTGGGGTGTTGTTGTTGTTTTAAAGCACAGAACCTGACATGAAAACTAATGCAGCCTGGAAGTACTGTGGCAATTATGTTTTGTCACCTATCCACAGAGAAATACACATAACCCCAAGCAGGTCTAATCACAGTCATAAATGGGGATTTTAAATGTTAAATGCTTGGACCCGAGAAGCTAGTTTATCTTCATTTAGCAAAAAGCTCTACAGACAGCCCAAGCCAAGCATATATTTACTCTTGGCTTCCTTACGTCCTCTCTCACCCCTCTCTTTTTCCTTGTACCGTCAATCGCACATGGGTGGTCTCCTCACTAGCAGGCCTCAGCCCCTCTTTGCCCCACATGTTCAATTTCACAAGTGGCATTGCTGTGAAAGGAGGAGGAAAATGGTTCCGGCTTGCAAACACGGCAGGCCTTTAAAAACTGGACATGCAGGAAATAAAGGGGTTGTGGTGAGGGGGGCAGAGCTGGGGCAGGACGAGACTCCAACGTGAAAGACAGCTTTTTCTTTTCAATTGGTGAGGTAATAAACACAAAGCTAGGACTGGAGGACAGTCATTACTCCTGGCTAGACGCTTCTGTCCCCAGAAATAGCAGAGAGCTGCCAGACAGTCTCCTCCAGCTGTAGTGTTGAATTTGCATATCTAACACACATCGCCAGTACAAAGATAAGAACACTAGAAGGGATATTTTTGTTACCGTTTTTTTGCCTTGGGATTTTTTTCTCTGCACAAAGCTCTGTAAAAGACCTGGTCCTTCAGCCCGTGGCGCAAGTGAACGGATATGGAGTATTGCTGCAGTGGCCGGCTGGGGATTATGGGAGTTGTAGTCCAAAACATCCGGAGGGCTGCAGGTTGGGGGCTGCTGGTGTAAGGTTGAGAGGGGTGGCATATGGGAGTACCGTCATAAGCTGCAAGTTTTAAAACATTTCAAAAACACCACAACAAAATTAGACACGGTTTTCCAAATGGTGTCAAAAAGGAATAGAAGTACCGTAGTTCCTTAATTTTTATTTTATTACATCTATATCCCCCGCCTTTCCTCCTCCAAGGGGCTCAATTCCCCCCTCACACACTTTATCCTCCCAGCAACCCTCTGCAGTGTGACTGAGAGGCAGGGACTTTGGGCCTGTCATGGCGGAGTAGGGATTTGAACCTGGGTCTCCTTCATCCTAGTCCAACACTCTAACCACTACACCAGCCTTCCCCAACTTGCCACCCTCCATATGTTTTGGACTACAGTTCCCAGAATTCCTGGCCATTGGCCATGCCAGCTGGGGCGGATGGGAATTGAAGTCCAAAACATCTGGAAGGCACCAGGTTGGGGAAGGCTGCATTACAATGTCAGGGCCCACCCAGGCCTCCCTGTCAATCCTGATAATGTGTAGCTCAGTGATGACTGCTTCTGTGGGAAAGAAGATAATTTTAACACCTGATGGTTTATCGCTCTGCAGTGCTTGAGGGGGCGTCTCTCCAAGCATGAACCTACCCATACACTACGTTTGTCAACTAAGGCTCTCCTCCGAGGGAGGCTCAGAAGGAGGCAACGAGGGAGAGGGCCTTCCTGGTGGTGGCCCCCAAATTGTGGAATGATCCCCCCCCTGATGAAGCCCGCCTGGTGCCAACATTGTTCTTTTCAGCACCAGGTTCTCTCAGGCATTTGGCAGCGTATGATGAGGTCTTTCAATCCGGTCTTGCATTTTTATTGTTGTTGATTGTTCAAAAATTGTTTTTAAATGTAAGTTTGTGTCTCTCTGTGTTGTATGTTTACGTTTTTTTTTTATAGTGTCCTTTTTAAAAGTTTTACTCTTTGTAAATTGCTCAGAGAGCTTCGGCTATTGGGCAGTACAGAAATGGAATGAATGAACGAACGAATATGTGTAAGGATGTATGAAGAAGGGGTGATATGGTCCCTGGAGGGTTACGAACAGACACAGACACACACACCGCTCCCCAGTCCTATTGTCTGGGTTCTAAAGTAGCTGGCCCATACTGTCTGGTCTTTGAAGAACCATCTTCAAATCCACTCCAGCGGTGTGTGAACTCATCTGCTGGAACTGATGCCTATCGTTTATTATTATTAGGCCTGCTCCTTTGTCTTTGCAGTCTGAGATGCAGAAAGTAACCAGAGGATCATTGTCATGGCAAGGAGCTTTACCCGCCTGATTTCTGTGAGGAAGGCCACTGTTAAAGCCACCAGAGCAGGGTCCCTTTAAAAGCCGATGACCAGGGATGTGTAAAATCCCCCTGAGAAATGTCACTGACCTGATTCAAACTCTCTTAGCTTCCCTCTAAATTCCTCAGATGTTTTGCTTGAGACACCTACCGCCTGGCCACCAGACAAAAAAAGAAAAATTCAGTTCAAGCACAATTCCATCCACTGTTCAACATGCCACATCCCGACTCATGTGCCAGTTGGTTTACTTTGTGACAGAACTCAGCCCAAAGATAATTGGTTTGGGCAAACGTGAGGCATTAGTCTTCCTTTCACTCGTTAATGGGCTAAATATTAATTTCACACTAGATGTAAGCTAATTTATAAGCCTGACAATAAAGACTGCAGTTCTGAGGGAAGACGTGTTGGCCAACCCAATTAGAAGAGAGCGGGCCATTTGCTACTGCCAAAGGAAACAAACAACTTTTCCTACTGTTCCAGATCAATTAGTGCCTAGATTAGCAGGTAGAAGGAAAATGGCATCCTTCCTTATTAGCACAGGGTGAGACAGAACTGCCTTGTTGATCCTAAAAACTGGGACAATGTTTTGTTTTACATCAGTTCCTTTTCCCCTAAGGCGAAGTAAAGTTATATGTAATATAGAAGTCTTCTCTTTTAGCTGAAGCTGCGAATTGGGATACTTGTTTTCAGTGGCCGCGGCAGGCAAACATGTATACAGGCACCAGAGATGTCTTAAGTAATAAGCCAGCGCTCTCATTCCTAGAGGCCTGCTGGGAGTTAAGGCAATAACCTTGTGTAATGCTTCCAGTAGCAGCCTATGAAAAGGATCTTTCCCCTATCTATCATGTTGCATGTTTGCTGACCAAGAATAGACTTGTTTTGGATGTTACCATGAGGAATACCATCACAATGTAACAGAGGAAGGATTGCCAAAGTTTTATCTTCCTCTTAGCCTTGCGTCTGTGTCTCTAACAGAAGCTTGACACTACAAAAGTGAGAAGGTGACACTTTTTCTGACATGGAGATAAAGTGACCAGAAAAGCTTTTGTGTGTTTTGGGATGCTGTTGGGTGTAGGGCCAGAAATAACTAGAATTCCCAAATTTTCAGAGTGCCTCTGTAACTCTGTCTGTAATGAGTAGCTTCATAATAATTATTTTATTTATGGCCCACTCTTCAACCAAATGGACCCAGAGCAGCGTACAATGTAATCATAAAACCATACAATAAAATTATAAAAGAATTTCTAAAAGCACCACTAACAACAAGGCAAATACATATATAAGAATACAGCCAACACTTTAAAAAAAACCCAACACCTAACAGCAACAAAGCTAAAAGCTGTTACAGGTTAACACTGGCTGCAATAAAACTAGACATTGCACATTAAAAGCCCATCGAAGATTCCTGCATTGAGCAGGGGGTTGGACTCAGTGGCCTTATAGGCCCCTTCCAACTCTACAGTATTCTATGATTCTATGAAACAAGAGTGTCTACAATTTTCGGCAGAAGAGGCACAAAGAGGGAGCCTGAGAGATTTCAATCAGGACAAGAGCATTCCACAGGCAGGCCCTGTCAGTGGTGCAGCTGGGCAATTTTAGACCCTGGACTGACTTGGGGGTGTGTGTGGGGGGCAGCTTTTAGATGGCCATGTTGTATTCCTTCCTCTTCTCCCCCCACCAGGCTTTACAACTGCTTCTATATTCCTGATACATTAGAGGAAAAAACAAAATGAAACGAAAAAACTGTTTGAGAACCCCGACAAAAAAAAGAAAAACTCTTGACAGCTAAAAGACTGATATTATAACACTGGAAAAATTAACGCCCACCTCCTATAACACAATGGATTGAGGACCTAAAAACGCTTTCAAAATTTGAGCAGGCGGTATTCAGACACCACCTGTGGATGAATAAATATATGGATATTTGGTCCGCTTTTTTTTTAAGCTTATGCATTATGTCTTTACTGATAGTTGTATTACTACATACTTATTGATACTTATGGATGTACATTTCATACGCATTAACTGTGATTCATTTGAATTTGTATTGTTGTACACCGCCCAGAGAGCTTTGGCTATTGGGTGGTATAGAAATAAATACGTAAATAAAAATTTCTATAAGAAAATTGGATTTTTTCTTCTTTTTCCTTTTTTAAAAATATGTTTTTGTTTCATTTAGTGTAATCCTCATTAAAAAAATTAATAATTAAAAAAAATACGCCGAGCATGTGCATTTTAAATGCACTTAAATAATAGCACCATCACGATTCTGCAGGAATAAAATGGACTTTTGCTTCTGCTTCCCTGATCCTAACCACATTTATGAAGAATAAGCAGAATTTTGTTGTAGAAAAGGATAATATATTTTTAAAGTACAAATAATAAAATCAGCATCCGAAACCGTGAACATGCCTGCCCAGCCACTTCCCAACTATATCAAGTTTTTAAAAATAATAAGAAAAGATTTCACAGCAAACCCAGGGGCTGATGCTGGTTCTGTTTGTCATTGTCTCCATCACCTGCCGCTCTCTGGGTATTCAGGGGGGGGGCGGGCTCTGGCCTTTGGCCCTGAGGATCAGCCCTAGCTCCATATCGAAGCAAGTGGTCCCAAAGGTAATCCAGTCCTAAGCCGTTCTTCAGGTCTTTAAAGGCTAATAACCAGCACTTTGAATTGAGCCTGCAAACAGATCTCTACAGGAATTAGCAGGTGAAGCTTTTTCAGGGCATGGGGATCATTGTCACCACATGCTAATCACCGCAGATCAAGCCGCTTGTTAAAAGGGAATACTGAAAATAAACCCAGTTGCAACCTGTGCTGGTGAGCCAACCAACCAGATCCAGGAACTTCTTCTCTGACATTTTCCAGCCTCCAGACCTAGGCTATAAATGAAAAGAAAAGAAAAAAGGGAGGCTTTCCTGCTAATTGGAGGATGTCTCTTCTAGTGCCCTGTGTTACTGGCCTTTGGGGATTTGCACGCCAGCATCCTCGGTTCTAGAGGCATTAATAAGTTATGATTCGCCATCTAAGAAGTTTCCTTTTGAAAGGAGCTCTCTCTGTTGTGCTGTGCACCCTTCCAGGCAAGATGCAGAAGCAGGGCAGGAGCATCAAAGCAGCAAGCCTAATTCCCCTCCAGGGCTAGGGATGCTCTGTCAATACCTGTAGAAGTTCAAACCCCAAAGGCTTGTACTCCAGGTCAACTTGATGGTTGATACAGTGGTAACGCTGTTTAAGAAATAGAACAAACAGTAGAAAAGAATCTTCATAAACCATTGACTATTTTGTAGAGTTGCAATGTTTAGCCGATCAATAGGTCAGATTAATTAACTCAAAACCTTTTGATCAATTCTTCTGAAAAGCTCCCCCTAGCCCCTCAAAAAATCAGGTAGCAAATGTCTGTTTTTGAAGAAAACACCCACCCACTAATGGCTTCTAACTAAACAAAATACCTTTTGTTGTTTTACCACCATTTATGTATCTCGTGGCACCTTAAAGGCTAAAATTTTTATCATGGCATAAGCTTTCGCCAACTATAGCCCACCTCATCAGATGCTTGCAGTATTATGGAGAGTTTCATGTTTATATACAATTTAATATGGTGTTGAGAATTGTAAACAGTAAGCACAAGAAGAAATTAAATGTAAAAAGTACTAATAGTGACAATCGCATTGTCAACTGTGGTCATTCACAGTGCAGTTGTTGCTGATAACACAAACATCCTGGTACTAGGTAAGTACTATCAGTATTTTCTACAATTAAAAGTCCTTCTGACTTCACTGTTTACAATTCTTTCTCCCCGCATCCCCCTCCACCATATGTACTGTATATATAACCTTAAACTCTCCGTGATACTCCAGGCATCTGATGAACTGGGCTATAGTCCACAAAAGCTTGTCACAATAAATTTGTTAGTCTTTAATGTGCCATGAGACACTCGTGTTTTTGCTGCAATAGAGTAACATGGCTCCCCTCTGGGAATAAGCAGTGGTTCCATCTTAGAAGAGGCACCCCACCCCCTTTATTTTTCAACACACAGTAAAGCATGGCCTCTTTTAAGACCACACCTGTTGTGAAAAGTGTGTGCATAATCTAACATTAAAGAATGCCTTTTTCTTCAGAACTGTTTGATTCATGTGTAAGTTCATGCAGAATTCATTGATGAACCATGTGTGCATAATCTAATAATAAAGAATGCCTTTTTCTTCAGAACTGTTTTATTCATGTGCAAGCTTATACAGATTTAATTCATAAATTTATTGATCAAAACTTGGAATCATCTGCAGTTTCTTTAACTGAATCACTTGATACTTTCCTATACCCATCTATTTATTAAAATAAGTTTTAGGTTGAGCAAAAGGCTGGCTAGACTTGGTGCTTAATTACTAAAAAGAAAGAGAGAGAGAAAGTGTGGTAGAACTCAAGTTTACCTGGAGGCCAGGTCTTTTGACCTTGTAAGAAGTACTTCTTCTTAAACCCATGTGTGTAAAAGCTGGTTATGCTTATGTAGTTCTGCAGTGAGCAAGTGATACATGCTCACATGAGGCTCTCTAGTTTGTTACTTCCCATTTTGTGCTATTGAGGCCTAGCCATGAGAACAGGATCGACACTTAAGCCTTGCTGAGCACAGGCTCAAATTAAGAGCTATCCACCAGGGGAGAAGTGGGAAAAGGGGTGGCCTGATAATCATTAAGAAGCCACAAAATTGTGCATAATCCATTAGCAATAATACTATCCAGAAGTTTGAAAAAAGGTACACAGTGTATGTAAATTGTCAAAGGATAACGGTATAGCACTGACATTACAATGCAGTAGTAAAATCAGCCCCCCAAAGTTGAATTCCAAATTCCATTGCAAACATTCTTAAGGGCATATCTGTACTATAGAGTGAAGTTGCAATCCAACCCACTGTTTGGGAGTAAGAACTTACTTTTGAATAAACACAGGATTGCACTAAACGGTTACTCCCCACTGCCTCAGGGGCCCAGCGGTGGGTGGATGGAAGGCACTAGGGCTTTCTAACATTTTGCCACATGCTCCAACTGACAGTTCCCTGAGGTGGCAGACTCTGGCCTCATCCATCGGCCAGAGAACCAAGGGCCACTGGGAGGCTGCACCCCATAACTCACAGGAAGAACATCACGGCAAGAGGGGGACAACCAGCCTGTCCCCCATGCATCAGCCGGAGGGAGAGCAGCTGCAGGGAGCTTGTTTTGCCCTTCCCTGCCAGAAAAAAAAAAGGGGGGGGGAAATCTATAAGAACCTTGTAACTAAGAACTGGTGCCTGAGTTTTGCTTTCTTCCTCCTCCCTCCCAATCCCTTTTCCTTTTGTGTTATGTCTTTTAGATTGTGAGCCTGAGGGCAGGGACTGTCTAATATTAATCTGTAAGCCACACTGGGAGCCTTTCCTGGCTGAAGAGCAGGGTAAAAACGCTGCCAATAAATAAATAAATAAATAAAGCTCACCAAACTACAATTCCCAAGATTCTTTGCAGGGAGAACCATGACAATCAAATGGCAATAAAGTGAATAGTATTTATGTTTGTAGTGTAGAAATATTATAAGCACCCCAATGATGCAATTAACTGAAGTACCAAATGATGCTCAATAAATGCATCCTAATAGGATGCCAGTCAGTGACATGTTTGGCCACCTGCTGTGTTCATGGAACCTCACACAATCCCATTCAGAAGATGAATCAATTCCAACCGAATCAACTATATGTATGTAAGTATAAAAGACTTTTTTGTGTAATGGGGAGCAATTTTTCTCTGTCAGAAATTAAATTACAAAGTTGCCATCAAACTGTATGCTGTGAATCCTGAAAAATAGCTTTCCTACCACCATAGGTCTTTCACTGCAATACACATCTGCAGGAGAGCACTGGGGGCAACTCTCACGTCACACTGGCCAACAAGTGTCCCACATGACATGAGTGTATGCCCTAGAACAGTGTTCTCCAACCTTGGGTCCCCAGATGTTTTTGGCCTACAACTCTCAGCATGCCCCAGCCAGCTACGCTGGCTGGGGCATGCTGGGAGTTGTAGGCCAAAAACATCTGGGGACCCAAGGTTGGAGAACACTGTTCTAGAACATGCCCCATATTCCTTTGCATCATGCAGGCATTCCATGGTAAACCAGTCGCTGTGGAGAGCATCTCCTGAAGGCAGACAGTCTGAAAAACCACGGAACTAGAAGATCGAGAGAGATCAGAAAAACTTTCATCCTCCGAGCAGCTGCTTCCATCTCCGCACATTAGACTGGAGACATGAAGAGCCAGAGTTGTTGGTAAATTTCCTGCTACAAAACCAGTAGTGGCACAATTGTCCGCAATCGTACTCCTGTATTCCTATTTCATAAAAGCAAACATTCACCCTATATCTGCTCAAGGAGAGGTTGGGGGTTGGCTTATAGATTTCATAGATCATAGAGCTGGAAGGAGCCAACTACAAGGCTATCGAGTCCAACCCCCTGCTTAATGCTGCCTCCATTACACATTGTAAGGTTGAGTAGAACTGGAGACGAGAGCAGCAGAGGCAGTGTTAGGGGGCGGTCCACTAGGATGGGAGCCCCGAATCTCTCGGAGGCCATCTGCCCCACCACCCTGCTGAAATAAAGGTACAGGGACCATGATGATCTCTGGTGCACCGGACTCCGTGGATGAGCTGGCTTTTTGCCCACATGTGCTTCCCTTCCTGCTGCCGCCCCTTGAATCTCTCTGCCTGAAGTTTTTTTTCTGAAATCAAATGCCCTCCCCCTCCCCTCCCTGTCCATAGACCCCATTTTTACAAATAGGGGTGTCCTTAGGAGACAGGGTCCTTTACAGACTTTAGAGCATATGCAAATGAGCATATGCAAATTTGTGGGTGGGGTTTTTTGTCCTGTGGGCCTGAGCCCCAGATCTTTTGGGTACCTAGCACCACCCCCGAAGAGCAGTGACCTCCAATGTCATCTATATCTATATCTATATCTCCGGTGCACCGTCTTTACCCTTCCACGGTCCATTCTAGCTGCTCCAGTTGCTAGTGGTTATTCTTAACCCAAGAGATTCTTTAAATTTTAACAAGCGTATATATGTACATTCACACCCACAAAGCTCCTGTCTGCAGGGTTGCCATGGTATTTCTATAATAAGGAGGACTCCCCTCCAAATGGAATTGTTCTAAGCTGCAATTCAAGTGCCTCTTTAAATGTCAAGCCGGCAGGGTGGGGTGGCGGCGGTGGAGTGCCAACACTTAAGAATTGTATTCTTCACATAAGACGTAACCGGTGGTTTCGTTCAGTTAATACTCGATTCATCATGCAACCGCCAGTTGTAGGGCTTCCCGCCGCCCCTTCCATTCATAGGATATTAATGATTCGGTGAAGCGGCTATTCATGTTGGGTTTCCATGTATATTGCATGGAAGGGGCACTGAAATATTGATCGGAAATTCTGATGTCTGCTGATGCTCATGAACATTGATGTGAGAGATTAACGGCTCAGCTAATTAAGGCCACCCGGGGGGAAAGGCTGATGCAACAATGAATAGACCCGTGGAGCTGATCTGGAAGAGCTCTCAGTGGGCTCAGTCGTTTCCGCAATAAGGTCAATCTCTTGAGGGGGCGGGGGGAGGAATGGTCCTGGTGGTTTGCAGCCCAACCCAGGATGCTGATGGGTTCTCTGCCCCACCCCTGTAAGTAACATCTCCAAGAAACTTCATCCTCACCACCATGTCCTCCTTGGCACACTTTCTAAAAGATGTTTAAATCTTTTTTTAAATTATTAATTTTTTGGGGGTGGGGGAACTATTTAATGGATAAGTGTATGAAAGCTCACGCAGCGCCCTTTTTTCTTTGGAAGGCAGACGGCACACCTTAAGCAAAGGGGGAGGGGCAAACTGACCGCTGAGCTGTGCCTGCGTCTTATTGGCTGGCCTGTCATTTTAGCAACAAAGTGGGGCCACATAATATTTTGAGCTCCCTTCTTCTATTGCATCTGAAATTACCAGTGGAGGCTGTTGTTGGCTTCAGTGCCAGTGGGGCAGTATATCCACTCTGGGTTTTAGCCTGAACTTTTAAGGCACTGTCCATGGTTCTGAACCTATTTGGAGGGGTGAGGTTCAGCACCATGGATGGCTCCTTTAAAGTTCAGGCTAAAACCCAGAGTGGATACACGGCCCCACTGACATTGTAGTCAGAGAGATTCAGCTATCGGGCGGTATAGAAATGAAATAAATAAAAAATTGGAGCAACCAGCCTCCCCTCGAAGTCACCCATATTTTAAAACAAACAAAAACAAAGGCCGCCACGTTATCCATAAGAAAAATTCTAAAATCCATACAGTGTAATACCTTTATTAGGCTATGGAGGGGGGGGCAGGAATAGGAGGAGGGGAAAAAGGCTGACTGGGTGTTTTAGTCAGGATATCTGCATAGTTGGGGTTTTAGGATGATATGGAGGAGGGAAAGGCTGACTGGGTGTTTTAGTCAGGATATCTGCATAGTTGGGGTTTTAGGATGGGTTAGGAGGAGGGGTTGCCGTGATTTAAATTGGGCACTGCCAGGTGATGGGATAGTTTCGGGTTTCAGTGCTCCTAGGACTCCTGTGAAGAAGAAAGTAGCAGACAGTTGTTGATCCTCCATTTTTGAAAATATAAAATCCATCTGTTAACTCGAAACTGTCTCCATCCTGGGCAAACTAGTCAGACTCGTTGGTGGAAAACAGAAGTCGATATTAGTTAGGTAGCCTTTGTTTTAACAAAGCTGGGTATAAATTTAGATGCTATGCTAGATAAATAATAATTAGAAGCCAAATTGGTTATTTTATTTATTTATTGTATTTCTATCCCACCTTTTTTTTCCTGCAAGGAACCCAAGGTGGCTTACATAATCCTCCTCCTCCTCTCCATCTTATCCTCACAAGCCTGTGAGGTAGGTTAGGCTGAGTCCATGCCCAAACTCACCCAGTGCGCCTGATGGCTGAGTGGGGACTAGAACCCGGATCTCCCAAGTCCCAATCCAACACTCTAAGCATTATGTTACACTGGCTCTCTGGGTAGTTTTACCTAGTAGTTGGAGGGGATGAACCTTCAGAAAATAAAGTCCCAGCTTCAGGTGGTGTACTCAGTTCATGGCAGAGGTGATATCTGAACCCATGTGAGCTACTACATTCCAGCTCTGGATGTAGGAAACAGCTTCTACAATGATGCTGAAGACTTCCATAGTCTTTAAGGCAGGGGTGGGCAACTTTGGGCAGATCCAAGGGCCATTTTCCCGTTCCACTCCTGTGGTGCAGTGACAAAAATATATATCAGGGGTTTGCCACCAGATTTTGGCAGCTAACCACTATGGAAGCTCAAAAGGAACACATTTAGCTTGCTTTCAAGCTAAGGTTGTCCCGTTTTAAGCTTCTGTAGTGTTTTACCACCAAAATTTGGTGGCAAACTGACTTTTTGTATAATCACCGCTGTCGCACTGCCAAAATTTGGGCGCATGGCAGCCGTACCAGAGGGCCACATGAAGCCCATGGGCTGCATGTGACCTACCCCAAATGCTAGGGGAACACTTCTTTAAGGGCTATTAGACTCTGCTCAAAGCATTCACCACAGCAATCTTGTTATGCAACAGTGCAGCATTCGAGTCTCCTTGCAGGATCCAAATATCTTGCTATTACAGGCAGGTGGATTAAAGCTGTAATCCTATCCATGCTTATCTTGGAGTAAGCCTAATGGAAAGCAATGGGACTTACTTCTGAGTAGACATATATAGGATTGCACTGTAGATTTATTCCTCGGAGTAGTTTTCAGAAGGAGAGAGGGGGAAATATTGGGGCCCCGATAGAGTGTCTATGCATGCAAAAACATTGAAAATCTTGTAATAAAGCCAGCATATTATTTAATTAAAAAATAAACTTATTAAGATTATTACAGTTTCCCCAAAGGAGAAAATATTTAAATTACTTAAGCTGCTTATGTTTGCAATCTCTGTTATGATCCAGCAGATGAGTTCTGTCCTAAACAGCAAGAGCAAATGAGAATAATAATAGCATCAATTTATTATGAAATTCTGTGTACAAGTTACTCCCAAAATCTTAAAGCAAGGCTGTCAGATGCTGGGTGTTTAGGTCTTTGCAGGATTAGGTCTGGCAATGGCAATTGTGGCAGAAGACATCACAAGCTTTTGCGAAGTCTGAAGTCCGCAGAGCGGTGGAAAAGGTCCAAAATCAATAAAGCAGTTTCATAAGGTAAGAGGGAGAGACAGAAAGATCTCGCAACAGAAAGCTGCAAGATACAATTAGGAGTAGGAATGGAGCAGGTCCAGGAGGCAGGCAAGGGAATAGTCCATAAGACAAAGTCGAGCAGGCCAAAAGCTTCCTTCATGATAAGTGTCCAGAGTGAAGAATTGAAGCATACTGTAGGAAGATGAATAATCATAATCATAATCATAATCATAATCATAATAATAATAATAATAATAATAGTGTGTCTATCAGCACCAGAGCTCCAAGTCCATGAAAACTAGACAACTGAAATTGGCATGCATACTAAGGATACCCGAGGGGTGTGCACCTCAGGGTTATTTGGTTTTTTTAAAAAACACATTCATTTTAATTCATGTAAATGTGTCCATGTGGTGGAAGCCTGCAGTAACATCTTCAGCCACTAGCGGCAGACTTCCCTAACCAGCACATAGTTTTGCAGGAGGGGAGGCTGCTGATGCCTATGTCGGTGGGGCTCCTTATCCGTCACAGCTTTGATCCTGAGCCTTATAGGAGCCATCTGTGGCGGACCACGGTAGTGAACCTATTTTGGGGAAACAGTACAGCACCATGGATAGCTCCTATGAAGCCCAGAATAAAAGCTGCAATAGAAGAGGTGCCTCCCCTGCTTTGCAGTCTATAGTACAATTGGAAACCAGGGAAGAGTAGTAGGCCAAAGGATAGAGCAGTGTTCTCCAACCTTGGGTCCCCAGATGTTTTTGGCCTACAACTCCCAGCATGCCCCAGCCAGCTACGCTGGCTGGGGCATGCTGGGAGTTGTAGGCCAAAAACATCTGGGGACCCAAGGTTGGAGAACACTGGGATAGGGATACGCCTGCCCCCTCCCGTGCTGTGGGGCAACCCCCCACCCTCAGGATAATGGAGTGGACAGACCCCCTCCCTCAGAGGGCTACAGGGGGGTGCATCACGGCAGGGGCCATGCCTAGGAGTGCCAACAGCTGTCGCTTCACCCAGACAGAGCAGGCACAATATGTGACCAACTCTGGCAGCTGCGTAACTTTGCTCGGCGGCTTTGCTGTGTACCGAACTAAGGGCTATTCCAGCCTGTGCAAAGCTTGGTTAGGTTGGCTAGTCGGGAATACATCACAGTGGCCCTGGTGGTGATGAACCGATACCCGATCTCCAAGGCATAGAGGTTTGTGCCGAGAGCTTTGGGGTCTGTTCATGTATTTAACCGTGGGATCCAGGTTAGCTGAAGGATCATCTTCCTCCCTGTGAAACTGCCTGCATGTTAATTTCATCTTCAGGGGTTCTTCTCCAGTGTTCCCACCTGTGGACATTAGGCAGGCAGCTATCAGGGAGAGGGTCTTCTTGGTTGTGGCACTCCAGTTTTGGAATGACCTCCTCAGGCAGGCCGCTGGCCACCAGCTCCCAAGTCTTTTTTTGGTGCCAGGCAAAGACCTCTTCCTCTTCCCAGGCCTTTAAAGCCTTAGCTTAACTTTGGGTTTTATTCTGCTGCTGGATCTTTATGTTTTGATTGTCCTGCTGTTTTATTTTGCTGCCGGATCTTTCTGCTTCTGTTGCCCTGCTGCTTGACTGCCACTGTTTTTGATTATGCTGTTTCTAATGGTTGGTATTCTTTGTGCCTCTCTGGAAGCAGCAAGGTTGACGGAGAGTCAGGGCAGAATGGAAAGCAATCCCGTTCACCAACACACCCTCTTCCCGCAAGGAAGCAAACACGTATGTGCCTGCTCCACCACGGATAGAAAGGAGCATGTGATGCGGACAGTTGATGCGGAGGGTGGATGCCTCCTCTGCTCAAAGACGACAGGAAGAATATAATGCAAACTGGACCTCGATGCATATCCGCCTCCACATTGCATCATGTGTGTGATTAATGCCAGAGGGGCAACCATGTTAGACTGTTACAGGAAAACAACAAAGAGAGTTGTGGCGTATCTGAAATAGCCATCACAGATCAGACGCCACAAATGAATTTCTTCCTGCCTGAAAATATTTCAGAAACACAACCATGATAGATCATACATTGAAGCTGAGAGAGCGAGAGAGACAGAATGACTCACCCCTGTTCATGTCTGCATAGCAGTTTCTCAGGCGCCTGATGGGGCTTGTACAAGTTAACAACAAAAACCAGAACCCCATCCCAAACTAAAAAGGGAAAGGGAAGAAACAAATCTGCAGTTCAACAACTTAATTTAGATCACAATCCTATGCATGTTTAGACAGAAAAGGGGGTCCTACAACTCCCAGCATCCCCCAGCCAGGGAATGCTGGCAGTTGTAGGACTTTTTTCTGTCTAAACATGCATAGGATTGCACCCTTACAGTCCTATATGAGAGGGCCATAGAAAAGCAATTATATATACAGGCAGCATGCGTCAAATTAATCCCCATCAAAAGCCCAAAGAGTTACTGGAAATAAATTTTGCAGTGAATATAAAAAAAACAGTTGTAGGATATGACACTCAGATCTGCTAAATGTATTTACGGGAAATTTAAAGGTGAGGAAAAAAACATAAGGTTATCCAGTAAGTTGATAGCAAAAGCGTGGATAACAGTACAACTACCATCTTTAGAGACTTGGCTGGTAAAATATGGGGTGTTACCTGTTACAAGTATTTCTGAGAAGGGAAAATTCAGTCTGCCAAGATCTTTAGAAATACCTGTTTTATCTTTATAGTGTTCTGCAACCAGTGCGGGACCAAGAGAACCCATATCTCAAGATGTGCTGAATAAGATTTAGCAAAAACTAGAATCTGAATGGAGTATGTATCAAGCTAGATTCTTTCATTATTAATAAGGCATGTTTTCCCCCTTAATTTCTTTTATTCTCTAATTATTATTTTTTAAAGTACTTTTACCCTGTTGCCAGAACACCTTACAAAGATCAGTAACAAAAAAGTTCATGCCCTCAGACCTGAAATCTAAAAGACAGACAACACAAAAGGAAAAAAGGTTTGGGAGAGAGGAAGGAAAAAGCAAACTCAGCCACTAGTTCTTAGTTACAAAGTTCTTAGAGGTCTTCTTTCTGGCAGGGAAAGGTGAAGCAAGTTCCCTGCCGGTATTCCTTCTCTGGCCAACATATTGGGCCCGTCCTTGCTGCGATATTCTTCCTGGGAGCAGGGGGTGCCACCTCCCAGAGGCCATATACATATATCTTTTGTGAATTCTATTTTTTTTGTAAAGGCTTTCCTGGACTGTTCATACCGGTAGACATGTGATTCTCTTCCCCTGTCAGTATCACTTTCTCTCACAAACCAGTAAAGAGGAGACTGGCAACTTGTCCCATGGGACAGGTTAACCACCGTTGAGGGCAATTCCAAGTCCAAGGCTTCATAGCCAAAAAAAAGTCTGTGACTTTCCAGAAAGGTTAATCTGATCTGTTGGGTCTGAGCTAAGCTAAAACGATTAATGATTAGTGCCATGGTTTCTGTTATGGAAATCAGCGCACAGCGAGCAACTAGCTATGCCAACAAATCTTTTAAACTGGAACGGCATGGCTTTATGAAGCTGCAACAGCCAACCTGACATCTACTTGGCCTTGTGCAGGATGCAGATTGAGGTGGGAAATTTAATTTATCTAGATTCCTTGGCTGCACAGATATTGGATCTACCATATTAAGCCTATAATTGCCAAACAGCTGTTCCAGAATTATGTGGGAGAAGCAGCAGTGTCGGTGATCAGTCAAACCGTAAACAGACACAGGATGAGAAAGATGTCAGCCTCCCTTGTGGCTCGTTAAGGTAATTACAAAAAAGTTAGGAACAAAACGAGCTGCCGTGTATCTCAAGCCAGTCCTTTGTCCCATCTAGTTCAGTATTTTCTACTGGCCTTAGCAGGATTTCAGGTAAGATTTTTCTCCCAGCCCTACCTGGAGATACCAGGGGCTGAAACTGGAACCTTTTGCATCCAGATTATGCATTCTACCACTGAAATACAGCCCTTCCCTGAACTCCATCATGTGGGGATCCCCAACCTTTTTTGGGTTAGTTTGGAATTTTGAGTGTGTCGTGGGCGCTCTCACAAAATGGCTGCCATGGTGGGCATGGCCAGTCACAAAATACTCATTTCCCAGAAGGCAAACTGGTGAGACTGAAAGAAAAGTAACCTCATAAGAACCTAAGTACATGGCAGAGGTAGGTTCTGAGCTCCAAAACAAACAAACAAACAACCCCCCAACACACACTCTTTTGAACCCAAATGAAAATGGCGCTGGAGGTTAGCACTTCACTTTGAAACATACCAGCCTCCCAATTAAAAATTTAAACACCTTAAATAAAATAAAAATCAGCAAGGGCGGCCCGGTGGCTGCCAAGAACACCACATTGGAGACCCCAGACATAACATAACAGAAGTCTGTAACAAAATATTTCCCAAACTTCTGATGGTTGAGACACTCTTAAAATCTGAATTAAAATTGAAGGCAGACTTCATTCTTTCACCTGAAAACTTATTGTGCGTTTGTCACCATATTGGAAATTTATTTATTTTATTTGTTATATTTATACTCCGCCTTTTTTCCTGCAAGGAACCCAAGGTGGCTAACAATCCTCTCCATTTTATCCTCACAACAACCCTGTGATGTAGGTTAGGCTGAGAGGCGGTGACTGGCCCAAAGTCACCCAGTGAGTTTCATGGCCGAGCGGGGCAAGCTGGCAATCCCATGGAAGTCCCCGGAAGAGACGACAGACGGCACAACGTGTTTAAAATAGAGAATTCTGTTCAGCGAGAAAGTAATACCATTTATATAATTTAAACCTCAGTAGCAAACTTAAAGCTAATGGATACCCCCATTAAATACAGCATCTGCATTTCCTAAGCTTTTAAGAAGGGATTAGAGAGAAAAATGCAAGTCACCAAACTGGCCAAATCCTGATCAACCAAGTTTACTTAGTCCAAAACAAAAGCTAAGAAAGTAATATGGTTAATCCATCTGACGTGCCAATGGGTCGTAGAACAAACCTTGGGCAGCAATATACTAAGGAGGATAAACTGGAATTTAAATAGCTAAAAGGTAACGTATTATATTCTCAAACATGTGTCTCAAAAAATCTTGTCTTTTAATTACTTGCTTTCGGCCACTATCCAGAGAACACTAAGCGTGTTTAATCTCCATTGAAGTCAAGAGTCCTTAAACCCAGAGCTAAGCCCCATCCATTTTAATGAGATTTCAGCTGCAATCCTACACAAACTTTCCTGGGAGTGAGTTCCAAACATTGTGCTGCTAGGCGATCATCTTATGGTCGACATGTAAGAGAAAGGCAGACAGGGTGTACAGCAGCGGCTCCAACCTGGCGCCCTCCAGATGTGTTGGACTACAACTCCCATCATACTGGTTGGAAATGATGGGAGCTGTAGTCCAACTAATCTGGAGGGCGCCAGGTTGGAGATGGTTGGTGTAAAGGCTCTTGTGGTATTGCGTTGTCACAAGTCACAGTGGGGCATAAGTTATTGTGTTGTTTGAACCCAGTAGCGCTAACAAACCATGGTTGACCACGAAGGACCTGCTCCACAACTCTGCAGTGATGTGCATGCACATGCACGCACGCACACCAGCATCCCCCAGCCTTATCTGGGGTCCGGATACTACTGGGACCTGCGCAGGATGCCGCTGTGGCCAAGAGAGGACCACTCCCACCCAAGAGCCAAAAGACCGGGTGCACTATTCCCTGGCAGCAACGTCCTGGATTGGGCCCCAATACGGCAAACTGCAAATCCAGTCTTCGATGTAGGAAGTCTCAGCTCTTCTCAGTATGCGGAATTCATTACAGCTTTTTGAGTAATGTTGAGATCATATCTCCCAGATTCAACCAGTGCAAGCAAAACAGTTTCCCCCGCAAGCCATTTCAGGAGACAACAGATGGATCCTCATCTGATGCCTCCATAAACAGACATTCATACTTTACACTCTCTCACTCTCAGGCATGCTTTTGTGCTCAATGGCGCGCGCGCACACACACACACACACACACACGTCACACAGACAGTTCATTTGCAAATTCTTTGGAATGGAACAATTTAGATGTCTCCACTAGAAGCATCCCAAAGACAATGGAAGGACACAAAGATTCTGACTTTCTTAAACCTTAAACCTCTTTATTGCTTAAACCTCTTTATTGGCATTTCAGTATATTCCAAAGCTCAAAAGTTTGGTATAAGTCAAGTTTCAATCCATTATGCTTCTAATTTTGCTACAGAAAGTTACTTAAGCTCAACAGGCAGAAAACAGAGGGGGAAACACACTTGCTGGACGAACTGATTTATCTCTTTGCAGAAACAGAAAGCAATCATAAATACTGGATTTTACAAATACAAACAAAAACCTGCCGTCTCCAGCAATAATAAGGATAGGAAGGAAGGAAGAGATGCGAAGGAATAATGGTTTTGCCAGGTAAAATCAAAATCAACAAGGCGACCATCTAGGATTCTGTTCTCTACATGGTCGTTCAGGATGCCCACCATGCATCTCGGACACTCCCGTGGCATCTCAGCAGATGGCATAGCGAACAAGTCGTGAGCCGCGGATCTCTCGCACTCTCTGGCAGTGCCTCAAGATGGTTAGGATGCTATGGAAACGTTTGTCTGCCTTCAGTTCCGTGAACTCTTCGATATCCGCCTCCACGATAAAGAATTCGCCTGGGAGGAACACAACAACATTTCATTTTGGGAGGCAGAACACCTTTTGAAGGCAGCTCAAATGTTTTGCAGGCCTATCTATGCAACCAGCTTGTATCAGGTTTGCATCACTTTTATTATGGCCAGTCCCAAAGAATCCTGGGAACTGTAGTTTGCCGGTATACTGAGAACTTTGTTCGAGATCCCTAGACCTTCCCACAGAAGTGCAGTTCTCAGAGAAGAGACCCCCAACTGGTTCAAACAAACTGAAGAAGTGTAGGTATGCCTTCAGTGCAATATGAAAGCACCTATCACCACCACCCTGCCCCCACCAGGGATGACAGTGATAGCTTCTGGACCATTCTTCTGGACCACACAATGACCTTTCTGAGGTCCGGGAGAGCACCGTGGCAGCCACCTCTTCCAGCCCTTTAAATCTAGGGGAGACAGCCCCAGCCCGACAGATCCTTGGTGTCTTTTCAGGTAAGACAACTTACTTCCAAGGAGTACGCAGCTACCAGCAATGTGCAGTGCTGGCCTGGAAAAAGCTGCCACACCATCGCCGCAGCTGCCTCTCCCAGTCTTTTAAAGTTGTGAAAATCATTCAATACCATACCACTGTTTATTTATTTATTTATTTATTTTATTATATTTATGAATTGCCCATCTGGCCAGACATCCGGCCACTCTGAGCGATGTACAATCCAATAAATACAAGAGGGGGGGGGGGGATAAAAAAATGTTTATCTCACCATTCCTCCCAAAGAGCTCGTGGTCGTGTTCCCACGGGCCCCGGCCTAATATGTCCTCGCAAACAACCCTGTGAGGTAGGTCAGGCTGAGAGGTGGCGACGGGACCAAAGTCACCCGGCAGATTTCATGGCAAAGTGAGGAACTGAACCCGGATCTCCCAAATGCTCTGCACTATGTAGCACTGCCGCAACACACTTCCAATTCTCTTTTCAGCTGAAATGTTTGATTCCCAACAGCAACTAGCCGCTGGGGATATAGAGCCGGGGGATGGGTGGGTGGGTGGGTGAAGTATGGTCATGGTTGCCTCTTCTATCCCTTTCAAGCCGGACAAGGCAGCTACGATTTCATTTCATTCATTTCATTTATTTCATTTATATACCGCCCCATAGCCGAAGCTCTCTGGGCGGTTCACAACACTCTCTACATAAAAACAACATTAAAACATACAAACAGTTTAAAAAATTAAAAACCAAATTTAAAAACACAGTTTAAAATAACAATACAAAAGCCAATAAAACTGAGCCTACAGGTGACAATCCCCCCCGTGCTATTCCAAGCTCCTAACTAAATGCCTTGGCATAGAGGGAAGTCTTAACCTGGCGCCGAAAAGATAGTAAGGTTGGCGCCAGGCGGGTCTCAGTGGGGAGCTGATTCCATAACTGGGGGGCTACCACCGAGAAGGCCCTCCTCCTCGTTGCCACCAACCGAGCCTCTCTTGGAGGTGGCAGTCGGAGGAGGGCCCCAGATGTTGAGCGTAGTGTCCGGGTAGATAACGGTTGGGAGAGACGTTCCGTCAGGTATTGTGGTCCTAAGCTGTGTAGGGCTTTATAGGTTAAAACCAGCACCTTGAATTCGGCTCGGAAGCATATTGGCAGCCAGTGCAAGCGGGCCAGAACTGGTGTAATATGCTCGGACCTTCCGGTCCCTGCAATAAGCCTGGCTGCCGCATTTTGCACTAACTGCAGCTTCCGAACAGTCTTCAAAGGCAGCCCCACGTAGAGTGCATTGCAGTAGTCTAGTTTAGAGATCACCAGAGCGTAGATTACTGAGACCAGGCTATCCCTGTCCAGATAGGGGCGTAGCTGGGCCACCAGCCGAAGCTGGTAAAAGGCACTCCTTGCCACTGAGGCCACTTGAGCCTCAAGTGACAAAGATGGCTCCAGGAGCACCCCCAAGCTACGAACCTTCTCCTTCAAGGGGAGTGCAACCCCATCCAGAACAGGTTGAACACCCTCCATCCGGTCAAAGGAACCACCCACTAACAGCATCTCAGTCTTGTCTGGATTGAGCCTCAGTTAGCTCAGTTACGATAGCTTCTTTCCGGTTTGAAAAGGCGAAGCGGGAGCAGGGAAAGGATCAGAAACACAGATTTTGGGGTGGGAGGGGGTTATGAACCATTTGCAAGGATAGTGTACTCTGCCAGTTCCGATATTCTGCTTTGAGACAATTACCTGGAGTGCTGACCTTGAACAAGGGGAAGGTAGGTTGTATAGAGAGGAACGAGAACCCTGGAGTTTTTGAGAATTAGGCAAAGCACGCTAAACACAGGAAGCCGCCTTATACATTCATCCATCCGTGGTCTCAGGCAGAGACCTTTCCCATTACCTACTACCTTTTTTTAAACTGGGGTGCCGGAGATTAAAACCCCGAAACCTTCAGCGTGCAAAGCACGTCTTCCACTACTAAGCTACGGCCCTTCTCTATAGGGAATCTGGCTAAGGTTGCCTCTCACGGCCAGGAGAAATAGCATCAGAGTACTCATTCCAGTCAACTTCGAGTGCCAGAATGGCCGAGGCAAGGCTGGTCTGAGACATTTCAGGGCCCGAAGCGGAAAATTCATGGGACATTTATGTTGTGATATGTATCACATTGACCAGCTGTAGCACAGTGTTTACACATGGAAAGGAACAGAATGGCTGTAAACAAGTGTGTTATGTCTTTCTACTTTCCCGTGTTCTTTCTCATGGGAAAGCTAGGCCCTGGGAACATTATGAGCTAGTCACATGGTTTGTATGTTCTGATGATGTGCTAACTTGTTTTTTCTGTCTGAAGCCATTTTAGAGAAGAGCAGAGACTGCTTTCTCTATTCCTTCCTCTCTTCTGGCTATTGCTTGCTGGACTTTGCAACAATGTAACGTCTTTGCTAAAGTGGAGTGAAGCTCAACCTACTCCACTGGAAATAATGCTTGCTATGCATTGTACTCTGCACATGGACTGTAACTAGGAAATGTATACTCTGTAGAATATTACTTGCTAAGTAAATAAACAGGTAGAAATAGACCTGTGGTGTTACAAAGTGTTTCCTTGCCACTTGGATTAGTCTGCAAACCGGGGAAGCTAGAAGCTGGAGTCGGATTACAGGCAAGCTGGCTGGCAGCTTCAAACCGACACGCTGCACGCTGCACAGAGGGGGGTGAGATCTGGAAGATCTGTGTGTGGAATAATGGGCCTCTATGCACAGACAGGATTATAAATCTCCCATCCAGCATACGCGGGGCTCTGCTGTCACTCACGCGCCATCAATTTATTCACATACCGTGCATTTTGTTGGGGAATTCCCCTGTGCGGCCACAATGAAAGCCAACAGGAGCTCTGCAAGAGTGCCTACCGCACCTGTTCCAGCAGGGGTGACTTCTCTGGTGGACTGTCACTCCAATGGTCAGATCGACATATTCCCCACACTTGCCACCCTTAATGGCACCCAAAATCAGTCAGCTGTGACAGCAGCCTTACCTTGCTTTATGGTAAAGAAGGTCTGGCCCATGTATGAAAGAGGAAGAAGTGTAGACTGAAGTGGAAGAATTCCAGACTGCAGGCAGTGGATCTAATTATTGGAGAACACCCACCCTGATACATCTGGGAGAAAGTTTCTAGTCCAGCACATAGTTTTCTACTTGCAAGGGATTTTTTTATTATATATACCGAGACACATTTAAAAACGTTACCTACTACTTGCAGTCGGAAGTGGTACAGTCCACACTACCATCTCAGGGCTGTACCACCTCATTCCACTGCGTGTGTAGACACCATCATAACAGGCCAAGAAACAACGAGGAAGACTCACTCCATCCAAGTCTTCTTTTGGTACGAACTAGATTTCATAACACATTTTCTCTAGAAAAGCATCAGGCCTGGAGGATCTCCCAGTGGCATTTCCAGCAGAGGAGGTGCTACTAGAAATGTATGCTTGGATGTAAAGTTACCTTTCGTATCCTTGGTTTCTTGTTCCTGGAATCTGAAGTGGAGGTTCCTGACAGCGCTGGACATGGATTTAGCAGACTGGCGCATGATCTTGTACTTGCTCACCACTGCCTTGTTAATTTCTTGAATGACTGCATTCACTTGGTTATACGTGAGGCGGCCTCGCATGTACCTTTGGGAAGGAAGAAAGCAGCTTACCATTACCTGGCAAATTGCAGACTTGCAGAACGGTGCCAAATCATTTCCCACCGCAAACATATAAAATGAGATCCATTATACATTTGCATATGATGTCCACTTGTACAGTGTTTCCTGCAGGAAACACAAGCGCATGCTGGCAGCAATCATAATACGTAAAGCTACAAGGCTGCTTTACCTGTATTCACAGCAAACAGAAGATTGGACCTCAGTGGCTCAAGATGACCATGTCTTAAACATGGCAAGACCACCTAATGAGTCCACAGCAGAGCTGGTTTATGCCTGGGCTCCCCAGAATCAAATCTAGTGCAAAGTCTATTAGACCAGTGTTCTCCAACCTTGGGCGCTGGCTGGGGCATGCTGGGAGTTGTAGGCCAAAAACATCTGGGGACCCAAGGTTGGAGAACACTGTATTAGACCACAGTGGATCTTCAGATTATTTTCCTCTCCCTTCCGTACCTTTTCCTCCCCAAATCTGGTATCAAACCAAGAAGAAATTGGCTGACAGGCGCCCTGAGCAATATTACTTATCCAACTCAGAAAAACCTTGTGTTTCAAGCACCGCTAAGGTATATGGACAGCAGGTTACTGCTTGCGATCGAAAAGTGTTCAGTGTTAATAGCTGTGAACGCCTCCATCCACCCACACAGAGAAGAAATAAAGGGCAAGAGAGTCAGACTGGATATATGCAAGCAGGAGAGACCAAGACATGCCAGTGGCAAGAGGTAGACAGGAATATGAATATATATATATATATATATATATATATATAGGAACTAAAGGTGAAAAAAGTGAGAGGAGAAGAAAAATGGAAAAAGCAGAGGTAAAAACATTAGGAGGGAAAGAAGGCTTTCTGTGTAATTTATTAGGGTATATTCAGTGATTGGTACAAACTTGCAACACTGAGGTCTATGAATACAAAGGACAATAAAATGTGAAGTATGTTAAACAGACTTAAGACTGAGTTTTACTGAGACCCGCTCATACAATATTGCTCCCCAAGGAATTGTACTTGGGATGAGAAAGTGCAGGATCAGGCCGATACAGCCTCTTCCCCTGCTCTCCTTGCTAGAAAGAAAAAGTATGCAACGACACTATTATAGAAAATTCTCTCTCTCTCTCTCTGGGTTAAGGAGATCCCACATTAGAAATATGAAGACTCACGAAAATGTGGGGGGATGGAAACATGTTTCCTCCCCATCAGCCACCTCCCAAGTTGCCTCAGGCCTTCAAATCTCCATCCCACATAGAAATCACACACACAGAGGCTGGGTCCAGACAACACAATAACCCACACTCAAGGGTTCAGTATGGGTTGTCGTTGAACTGGGGGTTGTTGTTGAAAATGTGGGTTATTGTGTTGTCTCAACCCAGCCAAGATAACAAGTCATGGTTTGCTAACCACAAACTCACAGTTCACAACCCAGCAACAAACCATGGGCTTTCTTCATGGGTTGTTCGTGATTAGCAAACCATGGTTTGTTAGCACGGCTGAGTTCACACAACACGATAACCCATGTTTCAACAACAACCCACAGTTCAATGACAACACACACTCAAGCCTTGGGTGCTGGTTATCGCGTTGTCTGAACCCAGTCGTATATACCTTAGTTCAGATGTTCATTTCTCTGAACAGAAGTGAATTTTCCTTCTGGCTGCACCACGCCCCTTGGCTGTTGCCTTCCAACTCCCATCATCCCAAGCCAGTATGGGCAATGGTCCGTGATTATGGGAGTCAGAATCCAACAAAACCTGGAGTGCCACATGTTCCCCACGCCTGGCTTAGACGATGGGAAGAATGCTGACAAATGCAGTATGGGCCCCACTCCAGGGAGGGGTGCTGATTCTGGGATAGAAAGACCTCTGTAATCAGCCCCTGCAGTTGGGTCATTTAAACATTACCCCCAGTTGGATGGGAGATGGCGATCCATATGAGGTCAGGGATGTGGTTGCCTAGTCATATATAAAGGGCCTCTGAGACAGCCTTTGCCAACCTGGCGCCCTCCAAATGGGTTGGACTACAACTCCCACCATCCTGGAGTTGCAGTCCAACACATCTGGAGGGAGCCAGGTTGGGGAAGGTTACTCCAAGAGAGCAGTTATTCAGTGGCAGCGCCTCTTCTAAGCCAAGGATGCGCTGAAGCTACAAGGAAAATACAGCTCCATTGGGAGAACTGAACTCATACAGGGCATTTCATATGTATCACAGTAATGTGACTCCCACCCAATGGGCAACGGTAACATCGAAAGGGACTGCTACCTCCCAACGATTGAACTGCTCTCATCGCACTCGGATACACACATTGACTGGGTTCAGACAACACAATAACCCACACTCAAGGGCTGAGTATGGGCTGTCGTTGAAACGTGGGTTATCGTGTTGCCTGAACCCAGCTGCGCTAACAAACCATGGTTTGTTAACTATGAACAACCCATGAAGAGAAACCATGGTTTGTTGTTGGGCTGTGAACTGTGGGTGGTTTGTGGTTAACAAACCATGGTTTATTAGTGTGGCTGGCTGGGTTCAGACAACACAATTACTCACATTTCAACAACCACCCACGGTTGAACGACAACCCACACTCAACCCCCCTTAAGAGAGACAGAAGAGGAGGGAGAGAAAGCCAGGGATACTGGGCATTATATATGCTCCATCCCTCAGCTTGGTTACATAACAAGAAATGAAGATCAGCACAGTGTCACGAAGAGAGAAAGAGAGGTGGAGAGATGACGAAAGAAGCACTTTCTGAAATCGGAACTGTGATTAATTATGTCTCATTAATTGCTTCAGCCTTATGAGTCAGACGCCGCTCTGCAATTTGTTCATTACACAGAGGACCCTGGCGCTTCAGTGTATTAACTTTTCATTCGGCTCAGTATGAAGCCGACAAGGGTGCAGAATAAATTATGACCCTATTTGTGGGAAGAGTCTGTGCGAGTTACGAGCTGAAGAGCATCCACCGTCATTAAGTCGAAAAGCAACCAGACAGAAAGCCAAAACAAACAAAAGGGGGGCTGGTCATTAAGAATCGGAGACTGGCAATGCAGCCGTGCAGGGACGGCACAAGAAAGAGGTGAAGGAGAAAAAAGAGGACCTATGCGGAACCCACTGTTTGAAAGACGGGAAGTCTGGAGTGAAGTGTGTTAGCCATAGTGATTGGGAGAGTGAGATGGAATAGGACCTATACCATCTCACCTCTTCCAGTCGCAGATGATGGGAGTTGTAGTCCAACATATCTTGGAAGGCACCAGGTTGAGGAAAGCTGTCCCTTTTAAAAAAACAAACACACACCAGAGAGAGAGAGAGAGAGAGAGAGAGAGAGGTTAACACAAAAAAACCTTTGTAAATAATATTTTAGAAAGAGGAAGAAGCTAAGAGGAAAGGGAAATCTGGGAGAGAGAACAGCGTATATTGCCTAGAGTGGCAGAGATGGAGGAAGTTCACTCGCTGATTGGAAATAACCAGCCAATTCTTTGACTGCACCAAGCCTCTAGCGGTATTGAAATGCAGCTCACCTTTGCTCTTCTATTCCCCAGTTAAGGAAAAATTGCCTACTTACGCAGGAACAGCCTCAAACTCCTCTGCTGTTATGAAGGGCGCTTCTCTAATGCACTTGGCTTCTTTTGGCGGCTTCTTCGCACGGTCAGCCTCCGCATCTTTGCGCTGCTCCCCATTCTTCACAGGTTAAGCCCACGGCGCTGCAAAGCAAGGAGAGCGAGCCCGACACATGAAAAAGCTCAACACACAGGCAGCCACAAGTTTCCTGTCTTTGCCACTTACGGCTACATTACAGGGAATTTACTCCGATACAAGCTGCACTTGCAGCAAATGTTCTTCTCTCCTCCTGATTTTTCCACAGAATTTCACAGGATTTGGGGGGGGGGGGGTTGGAGAAGGAGGAAAAAATACAGCAGTACAAGTGGCCTGCTTGTCACTTGGCAAGCATAGAGGCGGGGTAATGCCCTCAACCACAGTCAGCTCAGTGCAGACGCAATGCTTAACCATGGTTTGCAGCCAGTCCTCAGCCCGGGTTTAGAATGGTATTTGGATATGATGCCTGAAACAAACCACAATTAAGCACTAGGGGCCAGCATTGATTGACTAATTTGATCTGTACCCCACCTTTCTACCAAAGAAAGTCACTCAAGGTGGCTTACAGTGACAATTAAAATTTGTTAGAACAATATATTAACATACAATAAAAATGTAACAACTGCAGAATAATAAAAAAAAAAAAGGCCAAGGACTAGTAAATACGTACATTGCAGCAGAAGCTTTTGTGGGATAGAGGCCGCTTCATTAGATGCACCGTTTCTAATTTGTTTTTGTATCTGTTCCAGCTCTTAAGAAGCAGAGAACTGCCCCCTTTTGGCTAAAGTCATACAAGGGAGGTATCAAGCTGTGTAGGAACATAGGAAGCTGCCTTCTACTGAAGCCAGACCATGGGTCCATCTAGCCCAGTATTGTCGACACCGACTGGCAGTGGTTGTCCAGGGTTCCAGGCAGGATTCTTTCCTAGCCCTACCTGGAGATGCCGGGGATCAAACCTGGGACCTCCTACGAGCAAAGCAGGGGCTCTACCACTGTTCCGTGGCCCCATTCAACCTGGGTGCTTTCCAAACAGTTCTCATGGAGGCTTCCACGACTCAGAACTGAAAATCAGAAACTGGCCATCCATGTGGACTGTTTGAGGGGACTTGTGAACAGGACACTCAGTCCTTACCAGCTCCTTATCATGGAATCAGCCAGAAGCGAGTCCATGTGGATGGCCAATACATTGCAGTGTGACCAGGGTTGCATGCATTTCACGATCACACCAGGCAAGCCCAGATACTGGGAACACAGTTCAACATCCTAAACCTCTCGGATTTCCTGTTTTGTTTTGCAAACACCACCGTTTCTAGCCCCTTAAGGCTGTTTCATTCCACCCCTCCCATGACAGGACACCTTCGTGGCTGTTCCTTAACATGAGTAAACCCTGCTCTCAGTTTTTGATCCCCAGAATATCTAATTTCCAATCAAGAAACTGCTCAAATGGTATCAACGGAGAATCATAGCATATGGAAAAGCATGTCCCAATGCTTACCTCTATCATAGAAATGTTGATTTGCGCACGTTCAAACTTGCACACAAACGGGAGCATTTCATCTCATGATATTTCTATTACACTCCTTAATACTGGACATCACTGAAATCGCACATTGCTCAATCTCGAGGCCTTGATGATTTCTGCCTAAAGCAGGGGTGGCAAAACCTTTTTGGCCCCAAAGGCCACATTGGGCAGTGCCAGTGTTATGCCTCCCGCAGGTCAAACAGAGACCAGCCGTGCCGGAGTGTGTTTGGGGCGGGGCCAGGCTACGTGCAGCCTGACCAATCAGCGCCTGCTCAGAAGGCAGGTCCCAAACACACTCAGATGCTGGAAGCAATTGTTTGTTGCTGCAGCTACAGCCAGACGCTCCCGACATTCCCGACCTCAGACTTGTACCTTTGAACCTGGAACGACCCTGACCACGAGTTTGCCTGATCCCAAACTGGTTTACGTTTGCTCTGTTTTGCACTGATATATTTTGGCTTCGACCCTCGGACTGTGATAACGACTTCGGCTTATCTTGGAACTGGACGGATTTACGACAGTCAGGGGGCCTCGTATGCACACACTTGCGCGTACACACGCCTGGTGATTCCCATGGTAGCGCTAGCCTGGCAGGCTGCCAGAAATGGCTCGGTGAGCCACAAATGGCCCAGGGGCCACACTTTTCGCACCCCTGGCTTAAGCACTCTGATCTCCGCCTCGATGGCAGGAAATATACCTGTTTGGGATTGCTTTGGGCAGGTGAATGGGCATGTTTTCTTCAAGATGCAGGGCTTCATTATAGTCCCTCTCCATGGATTCCTGGAGCTCCTGTAATTAAAAAATGGCATTGGCTGTGTTGTGCGGGTTGAGAGCTCGCTGAATATGGCAAATGTCAAGTGGACCAGTTTGTCACTTTTATGAAAAGGCAATCCTGCCCCTTATTAGCCCCACTCACCATACATGTCCAGGTAGAGCCACCAATAATAGGGAGTTTAAAAAAAAAAAGAGAGAGAGAGAGAGATGCATGGTCCAACATCACCTCAGCCATGTTGGACCATGCACCAGACTATGTTCCAAGCAGTCACCTGTAAATCTCCATTTTGGTCATACATAAAGCTTGCTTGGGTGAGTAAGCGAATCCAATGAGTACTCAAGGTCTCAATCAGCAAAATGACAATGGAATCAACTACCTAGGGAGGTGGTGGGCTCTCCCACACTGGAGGCATTCAAGGTGCAGCTGGACAGCCATCTGTCAGGGATGCTTTGACTTGGATTCCTGCACTGAACAGGGGGTTGGACTCGATGGCCTTATAGGCCCCTTCCAACCCTACCTATGATTCTATGCTTCTTTATTTTGCTGCAGTCAAAGGGCATCTCAGCATATGCACAGGAAAAACGTAACACAGAAAAATCAAATCCAAGTGAGCTTTGGCTCAGCAAATACAAGACAAATACAGCAAGTAAGACCGTCGACCTAAAACCTCAGCATCATTCTTGATATAATGGCTCAATCGCAAGAGATTGCTTTGACAGGGTACAGCAGTCGATTTAACATACCTTTCTCCAATTATCTCACCTGTTACTGCATACAAAACCATTTATAAATAATATATTGATCAACGTCAAGTCACAAATAATCTTATCAGGATCAATCATCCAAGAAAATGTTCTAAACAGTCCCATAAGGAATCTCTTGATCCTTACAAGGAAGGCAATAGACAATATATTGTTCACTGCCTTTCACAGACTTTTGCCTGCATATACACTGCCTCCGATTTGCAGGAACACCAAGTACCTACCATCTAAATATGCCAATGAAGTGCAGAAATGCAGTTTTGTAAACAGCTAAGCTAAATTCAGCAAAATATCCCTGAAACTCATGGTTTAATTTAACTGAACAACACCAGAGTGAAAGACAGGCACCTGGGAGGATTCCCATATCCATTTGAGTGTCTCTAAAGCAGAAGCGATCTCAGATTCATTTTTTAGCAGACTCAAACTCAGTAGCAATGCCTCTTTAAAAAAACACCCCCTCTCATACTGTGAAAATAAATTCTCATATTGTTTAACCCTGCCATGCTTGAGAATTTGCTCAATAATGTCTTCAGAAAGTCATTATCCAGAGGCGTTTGGGGTTTAAATTCAACTGTTATGTCTGTCTTCTCCCAAACTGGTACCTTCCAGATGTGTTGGACTACAACACCCAGCATCCCGCAGGCAGCTATGTATGTCTAACTCTGGATCCAACCTGATGTTGGATAAGGTGGCCGGTTGCCGGCCAGATGGGCGATTAATAAATGTAAATAATAAATAAATAAATATGTGTACAGTGAAACAAATGGCTCTAAAATCTGTTTGTCTAAGAAGAGATTTCTGTGTTCCAGGAAGTGAACTTTCTGCTCACCACACAGGTCCATGAACTTCCGAGCGCTTGCTCCTTAGTCCTTTTCCTTCAGTCCTCAAGTGCTGCTCCTCACAGATCACCCTAGTTGTCCCCTGCCAAAACTCAACAGGATTTCCAAACTTTTGTGCCATCCTCCCCCCCCCCCATCTAAATGGTTGAAATACCTTTCCTAAGGTTTAATTAGAATCATAGAATAGTAGAGTTGGAAGGGGCCTACAAGGCCATTGAGTCCAACCCCCTGCTCAATGCAGGAATCCAGGTCAAAGCATCCCTGACAGATGGCTGTCCAGCTTCACCTTGAATGCCTCCAGAGTGGGAGAGCTCACCACCTCCCTAGGTAGTTGGTTCCACAGTCGTATTGCTCTAACAGTCAGGAAATTTTTCCTGGTGTCCAGGCGGGATCTGGCTTCCAGTTACTTGAGCTCATCATTCCATGTCCTGCACTCTGGGGTGGTCAAGAAGAGATCCTGGCCCTCCTCTGTGTGACAACCTTTCAAGTACTGGAAGAGTGCTATCATATCTCCCCTCAGTCTCCTCTTCTGAAGTCTAAACATGCCCAGTTCTTTCAGCCTCTCCTCATATAGGGCCTTGTTTCTAGTCCCTTAATCATCTTTGTTGCCCTCCTCTGAACCCTCTCCAGTTTGTCTACATCCTTCTTAAAGTGTGGTGCCCAGAACCAGGACACAGTACTCAAGATGAGGCCTAACCAGTGCTGAGTAAAGGGGAATTATCACTTCGCGCAATTTGGACGCTATACTTCTATGAATGCAGCCCAAAACAGCATTTGCCATTTTTTGCAGCCACGTCGCATTGCTGGCTCATATTCAGCTTGTGATCTACAACAATTCCAAGATCCTTCCCATCTTGTAGTACTGTTGAGCCAAGTGTCCCCCATCTTACTATCAGTAAGAGCTTTAAGCGAAAACGTACTAGTATTTTTTGTGTTTTGGCTCTGCCCCTTTCCCCCCGCCCCTTTTGCCTTTAGCCCCTCCCACCAGTGTGGCTCCAGTGAGCTTCCCTGAAATTGAATTTGGTCCTCGGGCTGGAAGACATTCAACACCCCCTGATTTAGCAACACCTCTGGGAGATCTCCCTATTTAAACCAACAACAACCATATTTGATATTGGCTACCTTGAGTTGATTCTGCTGCCTCTCCTGATGGTGGCATTCCAGCTCCAGCTGATTCAGTAAGTTGTTTAAGAGAAACATCTCGTGGACTATCTTACTAAGTACTGCCTTCAAAGATGGTTCCTGGTCTGACAAATAAGGGAGGTTAGTCATAGACTAACTGTATTGATACTGTACTGATATGGCAGATTTAGCCCAATGCTCAGATCCCCCGATCCAAATTATAACTTAATTTAACACAATAGTTTAACAAAATTAACATCTGAGAAGCAAGGAGAACAGGCAATCCTTTCTGGAACCCCAGGGAGCCTAGACAAGAAACTTTCTGTGAACTCTAGAGATAAAAATAGCTCATCTTTAAAAAGCCCGGGAACTGAGGAGGTCTGCTGGACAATAAAGCCTAAAGTGCTGCAAAAGACAAAGGCGGTAAGGCAAGACTGGAGAACAATTAAGGGGCATGAGGCAAGAATGGTCTGCTACTATCAGACCCAAATAAATGAGCTCTCTCAACAACTGAATGAGAGCTGCAAAAACAGCAACTGCAGCTATGGACTTGGGTCTAGCACAGAAAAAAAAAACAATAACAAAGCTAATACGATCTAATACAGAATTGCAGGAAAAAATGGAGGCCCTTGAAGATCACAAAAGACACCCAAATCTGAGATTTCGAGGGATCCGGGAATCTATGGAAAGCTGAGATATGACCAGATTCTTGACAACTTGGCTAGCGGAACTTTCCCCCAAAAGAGCCAGTGTGGCATAGTGGTTAGAGTGTTGGACTGGGACTCGGGAGATCCGGGTTCTAGTCCCCGCTCGGCCATGAAACTCACTGGGTGACTTTGGGCCAGTCACTGACCCTCAGCCTCACCTACCTCACAGGGTTGTTGTGAGGATAAAATGAAGAGGAGGAGGATTGTGTAACTGCCAGGTTCCCTGCAGGAAAAAAGGCGGGGTATAAATGAAATAAATAAATAGAGAGAGAAGGGATATAGCACGGGCTCACAGAGCTCTACAAGCTAAACCTGCAATAGGAGTGCTCCAGAGGGATATCATTACACGCTTCACTAATGAGGCAATAAAAGAAACCATATTGGACAGGATCCAGATTAGGTATGCAACTTCAGTATGAAAGCGACCCAGTCCAAGTGTTTTAGGACCCGAGTCCTGATACTCTTCAAAGACGAAAGGTGTTTAAATACTGTACTGAAAAGCTTAGATCTCTGGGTATAAAGGACAGATGGGGATACCCAGTTAGACTCATCATTAAAATGGATGACACTGCCAGGATTATTTCATCACACCAGGAGGCCAGCCATTCCTTATGCACATGAATCTGAGCCCAGGAGAGGAAGCGGAAGGAAATTCTAGTGCAGGAGAAGAGGAAGCTCAACAGAGAAGAAAACAATGGCAAAGAGCTTGATTGGCAACTGAAGATGGGAACTCAACAAAAATGCAGATTCTACAAGAATTAGGGAGGAAATCTCTAATCCTAATCAATCCTCTAAATTCTATCAAGGGTGAAGTCAAATTTCTTTCCAGGGGTTTTCTACTAAGCGTTTTACAGCTCTCAAATACTTAACAATTGTGATTATGCTGTTTTTGCATGAATACATGAATATTGTATTCCCGCATTGCGGGGAGGGGAACCATTATTTTGCCTCCTAATATTCTTGGTTTAGCTTTACCCTCATCTAGGGTCACAGATCTGCAGAGAGGCATTCATCCTAGGATAATGCTGGTTTTAGCTATGTTTATTTCTCTGGTCTGTGATAGACCAGACAGCAGTAATTTTTTCTCATCAGTTTCAGAACACCAAACAAGAGGTGGAATGACTTTAAATGCTCACCCCAATACGTAGAATTGGGGTCCTGGCGCATCACTTCTGGCCAGCTGGAAGTGACGTGATGGGACCGGCGCAGGCGGCTCGCTGCGGAGAGGCGAGCAGGCACTGGGACCCGGTAAGGCCCACTCGCCTCTTGTGGGTGAGCGGTTACATCCCTAAATTTGACTACTCTCCTTCTTTGTGGGAGACAACAAACACCTACTGCATAAAAACTGAGGCAAGAATGGAAACCGCATCAGTCTGGAAATCTACACGTGGACCTTCAACTCAAATCTACATGCAGTCCATCAAGCTGGGAAAGGAGACTTTGAAAAATTAAGCAAAGAGCTGAGGGCCATATGCAAAAATGCAGTTGACAATGACTTTTACACACGCTGGCAACCCTGGATTTCTTTAGCCAAGGGGGGAGTGGTGTTTGAAACCTCCACAATTACATGTAACCATCTGGAAAGACCTAATTAATACTCCCTTGCTAAATTTTGATTGGTAGACCCTCCAGAGGAAGCTTAAACCCACAGTTTTATATATCTGTATTGCTATATCCAGGTCATTATTGATAAGTTATGTCATGCTTGGTGTCCGTTATGTTTTCATGTTGTATTGTTCATTGATAAAATAACAACAACAACAAGTGGAAAAAAGAAGAACCAAGATGTATCCCAAACCTCACTTAAGCATTTGGCCTTTATTCCCACCAGTCACTTTTTGATGCCAATAAAAATATTCATAAAATATTGATTACATTGGTACCCTGCCAAGGCCCAACATGGCCCCCAAGATATCTTACAAAACAGTATTACCTGTATATTACCTAAAGTTAATACACAGGGCATGGAAACATTAAGCCATCTTACCTATCTTTCTCAGCTGAAGTGACTTTTTGATATTTGAAATCTTGGTGTTGATGTGAGAGCTTAAGCTGTTTAAATCCAGGGAAGCCATATTATATTTTCCTGCTTTAAAAAGAATACATTAATATATCAAACTCTAAAGGCTACAATAGTTAATACAATTTATTCAGGCAAATCAGAACTATTTCCAAAAGGGTTTTTTGGTGTGTGTGTAAGGCACATATTTATTTTCACATTTCAGCAACAGACCCATAAATATCCAGCATCTTGGCCACCTATAAAGCTCCTATAAAGCCTTATCTTTAGCTCCTATAAAGCTCAAACAAAAAAGATGCAATGGATAAGGAGCCCCGCTGATGCAGGAGTCACCGGCTTCCACTGCCCAGACGTGAGATATGACGACAGTAGGCCTTGGGTGAGGAGGGGATAGTTAGTAGGCCTTGGGTGAGGAGGGGATAGTTAGTCAGAAACAGCAACTCATTTAAACTCTTGTCTTCTGTACATTTACAGTTGTCTTTGAGCTCATACTCAACCCAAGAATTTATTTTCAGGGCCAGAACTGCTCCAAGGCCTTTCACACACACAAAACCACTCCTGGTTCACCCCAAGCTTTCTTTGCAAACCAGGGAATAAGTCCCGATGAACTCAGTAGGACTTACTTCGGAGTGGACTTACTTATTTATTTATTTATTATATTTATACCCCGCCTTTTTTCCTGCAAGGAACCCAAGGCGGCTTACATACTCCTCCTCTCCATTTTAGCCTCACAACAACCCTGTGAGGTAGGTTAGGCTAAGAGTCAGTGACTGGCCCAAAGTCACCCAGTGAGTTCCATGGCCGAGCGGGGACTAGAACCCTGATCTCCCCAGTCCCAGTCCAACACTCTCACCACTACGCCACACTGGCTTATACAGAATTGCAATGTTAGATTTCTATTTGTTGTTGTTGTTGTTATTTGTTGTTGTTGTTATTTTGCAACACCGCTTTTGTTGTTGCTTCTGTTAAGTCACTGGAAGCCCAAAACTCTTGCTGATCTACTGCAAATCACCCCAAGATCTGCCCCTAGACCCCGAACTACCTTCCACCCACCCCTGTGTTATTAAATCTAATAAGGAAAACACAATAATTAACTTTTTAGGAAAAGAGAGGAAGCATCCCCGCCTCACCCCCAGCATCGCTGCGCTGTGCACATCCCTCCCTCTTCCCTTCCATATCCAGGTTCAGCATCTACAGACAGACAAAAATCCTGCTGTTGCTTCCGGAAGCAGCTCCAGCTGCTATCAAGATTCAAACCACCCGCTCGAGCGTTTGGACAAGGCAGATCTCGCGAGAACACAGAAGTCTCGCCGCCGGGAGCCCCAGCGCGCCGGGCGAGTGTTGCAGCTGCTTCCGCCATAGAGACAGGAAAAAAGAAACCTAGACCGGCACGCAGGCGCATAGAAAGAGAAAGTGTAGAGTCACACATTCCTACAGCTCAGACTATATTCCGGCTAGGCGTGAAATTGTCATTGCTTGCACGCCGCGTGTAAAAGCGTCTACACAGGAAAGTGCATGCAGCGCTCGCTTTACCTCGGAGTAAGTCCCACTGAACTCAATGGGACTTCTGAGTAGATGTCATAGTATTTCCATGAGTGGCCTTTGATATTTCGAGTGCGGGATTTTCCCTGTCCTGAAAACTCAAAACAGCCACTGAGAGAAAATGACCAGGTGCGTGCCGATAGAAGGAGGACCAAACAACTCCACTACGAAATTTAAAAGCTTCATCTAATAACTCTGTTGATTAAAAGGATTGCTAGTGTGTAGTGCCCAATCACACCTACGACAAACTCCTGAATTTCTCTGCTAATTATTACGGGAAACTCTTACTATTGTCTCGCAGGCCAGGAAAAAAAATGCATCAAAAGTGACCAGGAAGTCTCATCTCTAGACAACGATATTGTTTATAATTTTTCGTAAGTCCATGGATTTTCTAGCGTCGCAGAGTGGCGTCGCTCTATCTACTGACACTCCTATGGTCAAAGTCCTCTATCTTATTCAATATACATTCAACCATGGCTGTAGAGATTTGAGGATAGAGCGCCTCCCCATTCCGCATCATGCCCTGCCATAGAGTTACACACCCATGCTGGTTAACACCTCCGGGTTCTCATCCACTCTAACTTCCAATGCCAAGTACAGTATATATAGTAGGGGTTTCACCAACGAGATGTCAAGGGCTAGAACGATTTATTATTATCTCTAAGTTTGCATCTATACATATTTTTTGCATCTATACAAATTTATACAAATCTGTAGCACAGTGGAGAGAGTGTTGGACTGGGACTCGGGAGATCCGGGTACTAGTCCCTGCTCGGCCATGAAACTCACTGGGTGACTTTGAGCCAGTCACTGACTCTCAGCCTAACCTACCTCACAGGGTTGTTGTGAGGATAAAGTGGAGAGGAGGATTAGGATTATGTAAGCTGCCTTGGGTTCCTTGCAGGAAAAAAGGTGGGGTATAAATATAATAAATAAATAAATACAAATTTGTATCTACACATTTTATGCAAATGGGTGTTTTTTGTGTGTGTTTTTTTAAAGTGATGCATGACCTCTTTTGGCAATTCACAAGTGGCCACCCTAATGGGAGCTCGCTCTTGAGAACGCTCTCTTCAGTGGAAGGGGAAAACCATCTGGACATGGGAAAGGTGATGCAGCTCAACCCCTCCAGCTAAAGGGAGAAGGGCAGGCATGCATGTAAGGGCAAAACTGTTACGCTAAGGGTGCAATCCTATGCATGTTTCAACAGAAAAATGTCTTACAGCTCCCAGCATTCCCCAACCGTTGAAACATGCATAAGATTTGTTAGAAGTGACTTGTTTTAATCCTGTAAAAAGAAACAATGTTCTGGACAATAATACTGGTGAAAGCAAAGCACTCTTTATTGAATACAATCATAGAATCATAGAAAAGTAGAGTTGGAAGGGGCCTACAAGGCCATCGAGTCCAACCCCCTGCTCAATGCAGGAATCCAGGTCAAAGCATCCCTGACAGATGGCCGTCCAGCTTCACCTTGAATGCCTCCAGAGTGGGAGAGCTCACCACCTCCCTTGGTAATTGGTTCCATTGTCTTATTGCTCTAACAGACAGGAAATTTTTCCTGATGTTCAGGTGGAATCTGGGTTCCTGTAACTTGAGCCATTATTCCGTGTCCTGCAAACTGGAATGATTGAGAAGAGATCCTGGCCCTCCTCTGTGTGACAACCCTTCAAGTACTGGAAGAGTGCTTTCATATCTCCCCTCAGTCTCCTCTTCTGAAGGCTAAACATGCCCAGTTCTTTCAGTCTCTCCTCACAGGGCCTTGTTTCCAGTCCCTTTATAGCTGAAGCTCTCTGGGCGGTTTACAACAATTAACAAGACAGTCCCTGCCCACAGGCTTACAATCTAAAAAGACACGACACACAAGGAAAAAGGAATGGGGAGGGAAGAAGGGGGGAAATTAATTCATCCTTCTGGCAGGGCTGGTGGGATGGGCCCTGCGCTCCCTCTCTTCTCCCTCTGCACAGCCTGCTGGAATGGCTGCTGCTGGTGGCAGTTGAGGGAGGAGGAGCCTTCAGGAGGGCGGCCTTTCAGCAGGGCTGGTGGAATGGCCCTGCGCTCCCTCTCAGCCTGCTGGAATGGCTGCTGCTCAGTTTCAGCAGGTACAGCTCAAGAATGTAGACAAGGTGCCTGGACAGGCTTGTGCAACCACTTCCATACTGGATCCTTGTCCCTCATGGCTAATTAAATCTGGTAGGGAGGGAACAACCAGCTGGGCTAGGGAGGCGATTAATGCCTCCTTGCGAGAGGGAGCAATCCCAGGCCACCTGAGAGGCGGCGGCGAGACCCCTCATGAAGAAATAAGCACGTACCCCCCCTCTGAACCCTCTCCAGTTTGTCTACATCCTTCTGAAAGTGTGGTGCCCAGAACTGGATGCAGTACTCAAGATGAGGCCTAACCAGTGCCGAGTAAAGGGGAATTATCACTTCCCGCAATTTGGAAGCTATACTTCTATTAATGCAGCCCAAAATAGCATTTGCCTTCTTTGCAGCCACATCGCATTGCTGGCTCATATTCATTTTGTGATCTACAACAATTCCAATATCCTTTTCACTTGTAGTATTGTTGAGCCAAGTGTCCCCCATTCTGTAACTCTGCATTTGGTTTCCTCTCCCCAGGTGCAGCACTTGGCATTTATCCCTATTAAATTTCATTCTGTTGTTTTCTGTTTGTAAATAACGGAAGTGTTACAAAAGTGCCCCGAGTCTCCACTATTCCTTCCTTTACAAAGAAACCAAAATCCCAGCAGCACTACCCCAGGACATATCCCTCTTCAGGAATGCAGGGAGGGTGCAACAGTGTATTTGGCTCTCTTAGCATGAGGTCACTTTATAGAGCAGCTTTATTTCCCCTGCCATTTCATATCAGTTAAATACATGACTACATAACTATTTTTTTAAAAGTTTCATTTAAAGATAAGGACCTTTCACTCTTTCATTCAAATATTCTTACAGCTCTCAAGAAATTAAAGCAAAATGGTTTGGAAAACAAGGTGGTCATTTTATTTTTCTCCAGCACGTATCTAAATTGTTCCTTCTGCTCCCAAAAGCATGAAGTTCCTTATACATTTAAATAAACATAACCATACCAGAAATAAGCAAAATGAGACACAACATAAACAAAGCTTACACTTGACTGTATCTTCACCAGTTTACCCTCGAAAGTGGCTGTTCAAATCTTATTTGGAATGACAACTGTTTTCTCAGTGCAGTCTAAGAACCAAGGATGCAAACAAGCTTTAGTTGCTACTGAAGTTAAAGTTGCATCACATGCATAATAAATTCCCAGACTTCGCTCAATTGCAGTGAGTCCTGGATTACCTCCCAATAGACCCAATACAGCCAGGGGTTTTCATGTACATTTACACCCTGGCAGTTTAAGATATGGTAAAAGCATGCTTGAGTGTAAAAATTTAAGCAAGGGAGTTGGTTGTATGCATGCATCTTGGGATCACAAGATCTTAATCTAGAGATCCTCAGTGATTTTGGTTTTTTTATACTGCTGGTCACTTGATTATGGGTAAAAGGGTTGGGTGGATGAAATCAGATGATTACGGTAGTTAATCTAAGATGACAATCTGAGGCCTTTTTTAAAGTTATACATACACACTGCAGAACTACCCCCAGCACCGCCACCTACCCCTAAGTCAGTGTTTCTCAACCTTGGGTCCCCAGATGTTTTTGGCCTACAACTCCCAGCATGCCCCAGCCAGCTATGCTGGCTGGGGCATGCTGGGAGTTGTAGGCCAAAAACATCTGGGGACCCAAGGTTGAGAAACACTGCCCTAAGTGTAGGGAAGGCATGTGGTCCCGTGACAACCTGAAATTTGATGAATGTCAACATTCACATTTGATAATCCCAGATGAATTCTGTCAATGTCCAAAAACGCCAAGACACACCAGCAAACGTCAACAGTCCCCTAAAAGTGATTGTCAGCACTCGCTCATGCCCAAACAGTGAGAATAGATTCATAAGGTTCATCTTAGATTGATATTCACAAGTGACCACTGACAAAACCCACTAGGTTTCAGACATTCGGTGGAAACATGCAGGCCATCCAGCAGATCAGGGAAATGCATCAATTATTTTGCTGGTTTGAAAAATTATTTAATTACATTTAAAGAAAACACACACCCAGACGTACATCAGTGAAACATTACAATTGTATACAGGGCTACCTTTTCTGATTTATGGGGTCATGTGCTGTTCTTCTAAGGCAGCCTTTCCCCAACTTGAGACTACACCTCCCACCATCCCCAGCCAGAAGAGCCATTGGCCATCCTGGCAGGGTATACTGGGAGTTGTAGTCCAACACATCTGGAGAGCATCAGGTTGGGGAAAGCTGTTTTAAGGAAAGGGATTCACCTTAGTTCAACTACAATAAGGAATGTCAGGCTGAATCAATACGTTAAAGCCAAGTCATTTAACATTTAATACAACCTTTGTAAGCTACTGTGATCTCCTTCTGCATTTTACAAAAGCAGGCAAACGTTTTTTGTTCAAGGCATCTTTTTCAAGTCCATTTTATTCATGGAAGAGCAAAAGGAAAGTTGCCCTTCGTCTTCCTGTTAAGCAAATACCCCAGAATTCAAGGGCTGGTAACCGTTGTCTTCTCTCTTGCAGGCCAGCACACAGATACTGAGCATTCCAAAGAACTGAAATGGGAAAACAATTATTATTTTAAATAGCACCAGCAATGCTCAAGGGATTTAGGTTCATATTCAGAAGAATTTACAATGCAAATGCTCACTTTTGTCCAGTATTAATTAATTAATTATATTTATATCCCTGCCTTTTTTCCTGCAAGGAACCCAAGGCAGCATACATAATCCTCCTCCTCTCCTTTTTATCCTCACAACAACCCTGTGAGGTAGGTTAGGCTGAGAGTCTGTGATTGATCCAAAGTCACCCAGTGAGCTCCATGGCCAAGCTGGGGACTAGAACCCAGATCTCCTGAGTCCCAGTCCAGCACTCTGACCACTACACCACACTGGCTCTCTTGAGTTGACGGGAATTAATGCACTGATGCTATTTCTCTTGGCCATGAGAGGCAACTGTAGCCCCAAAGGTTGCATTTAAGCCAGATTCCTTACATGGTGAAGGGTCATAGCTCAGCAGTGGAGTACGTGCTTTGCACACTGAAAGTGCCAAGTTCAATCTCCAGTACCCCAGTTAAAAGAAGTCCACCTGTCAGCCTCTACCTACTTCTTTAAAGGAGCTTTAAAGTCCATTGAGAAGCACCAAAGTACACTGAAGGACATGGTGTAGTTAGACCAAGCCATGAATAATTCCTCCTCTCTACTTTATTATAATCAGATAATCAGAACAGCCTCTGGCTAAAAACAGAACTCTTCTAAAGAGAAAAGTAGTTGAATTATATAATCATATGCAAATATATGCAGGAAAGAAGAACACAAACTGCAGTTTGTGGATGAAGTTTGTAGCAAAATGTTGACAATGAGCCCAGTCAACAAAATTGTTCGTTTTTTGCCATTTGTATTAAGTGAAATTAATTAGAAATTACCCTCCCAATATTATTCCTTTTCTCCGCCTTATTGAAAAAAAGAATATATCTGTCCATACTCCTGAACCCAGGAGAGCAATTTCATCATGGGTTGCTGGGATCGGCTACGGAGCCGCTTGGCAAGGACGGCAAAACCCCCTGCTGCTCTTTGCAATCTCGCCCGTGCCGCCGCCAGTGACAGCACCTCCACTGATGCCCAAATGGCACTTTGGAGCAACTGTCACTCGTTTGCCACCCTTTAAGGGAAAAAAAAGATTGGTCCCTGAAAACTGTGTTCGTAATTTTTAATTATTATTAATTTTTGTCACTGTTTCGCAAGTGTGCAGGAGCGCACTTGTAGCTGTCCAGTACGTGTAGTCTTGCCTGGTCAATTTCCTTGTATGTTTCAGCTGTCAAAGGGAGTGCCGAGGTAGAGTAGGAAACATAGGAGCACTTACAGGACCGCACGCACCCTAAGCCTCTCTTATGTCCCTCTTTATGCTGTGCTCAACCACTTGACAGCTGCAGCGCTATCTGGACCTCTGTGGGTTATCAGCAAGTTTTAAGTTTCCTTCCTATCCCAGCTGACTTCTGCCGAATAACCCTACTTAAATATATATTTCAACTTTATGATGAAATACCTTCATAATGGCAAATGCCAGGATGACAAGCATAGCATAGGTGAGGACACCCTGCAGAGCAGATTCCATCTTCTCTTCACAGCCCTGCAGGGATACAGGAGGAAAAGATAGTCATAGAAAACACTTGCCCTCCAACAAAACATTAAAAAGAGCCTGAGGCAGGCTGCAGAGTCATCATTTTTGTGGGCCAGCAGGGCGTCTCCATCAGAGCTGAACAGCAAGATAGCCAGAATCCCTGATCATAAGCCTCTTGGATTTCCAAAACCTTGCCATTCAAGCTTAATTAGTGCTCATAATCTTTAAAAGGGATTCTAATGCCGGTGGTTTGTCTGGGCAGGGAAACCCCCTCACACAGAGCTGGGGAAAAGGAGAGATGTGCAGCTAGTGGGAAGGCCCGGGCCCCGGGTGAGAAGCTAAATGGGAGGCAGGAGGAGCTCCAAGGGAAGCAGGCAACTAAAATATGCCACTGAAAAGCAGCCCCCAAAACGGAATTCGGCCCTGGGGCTGAAAGAGAGGCAACACCCCTGCTGAATAGAGAGGTCTGTAGAAATAGAGAGGTACCCAGATGAGGTAATAATAAGCACAGAAGAAGAAGAGTCCTACTGGACCGGACCAAAGGCGTGTCTACTCCTGCACCCTGTTTCCACAAGCAGGGGAGGCCGGTGACTCCTGTGTCAGTGGGGCTCCTTATCCATTGCATCTTTTTGTTTGAGCTTTACAGGTACTCCATCCCCAAAATAGGTTCACCACCATGGAGCACGGGGATAGCTCCTATAAAGCTCAAACAAAAAAGATGCAATGGATAAGGAGCCCCGCTGATGCAGGAGTCACCAGCCTCCACTGCCCAGAAGTGAGATATGACGACAGTAGTAGGCCTCTCCTGCTGTCGCTCCCCAGGTGGTGGTACTCAGTCAGTGGCCTACTGCCTCTGAGCCTGAAAGTTCCACGCCGCCATCGTGGCTCATAGCCATTGGTCCTCAAGTTTGTCCAAGCCCCTTTTTAAAGCAACTAGTGGCTGTCGCCGCATCCCGTGGCCCTGGCAGTGGGTTCCATAGGTCAATTGTACCTTGTGTGTGAAAGACTTGCTACCTTATTATTGTTTTCTCAGACAAAAGCAAAGCATGTGAGGCTCCAGTGCCGGCTCCAGGTTTTTGTCTTGAGAGGACCCTTGGTCAAGACACCCTCCACCAGGCCCCTCCCTCAGCTAGGGCCCCTCCCTTCTTGTTGCCATGGTCACCAGCTGCTCCTCATCCTGGTATCGTCACTACCACTTGCTTGCTCGACAGGCACAGAGCCAGTGAGCGAGTAGGCAGCCTTACCCAACCTAGTACCCTCTGGATGTGTTGGGACTACAACTCCCAGCATCCCCCCAGCCAGCCAGTCCCAACAAGGTTGGGGAAGGCTGTAGACAGTGGCGTCCACTGCTCCTCCTTCTCGCCACCACCATTGTCTGGGTCAGAGGGAGAGGCAGGTGAATAAGTCGATTGCAATGGGGAAGAGGAGGAGCAACTTCAGGGGGAGGGCCCTCATCAATGGGCTCCTGCTGGGGTGGGTGGGCCCTCGGCAGGTGCCCAACCATGCCTACCCTTGACGCCAGCCTTGTGGTGGGCTCTCCTTCGCTTGAGGTATTTAAGGAGAAATTGGATGGCACTGATGTGAGGGAAAATAAGGGTTCAATAGATAGGGAATTGAAGGAAAGAGGCTGCAAAAAGTGCAGTGAAAATGCGGGGGGAAAGTCACCTGGGAGAAAGGATGCCGGGGAAATCTGCAACCGACTCAAATGAGTATGAATCCGACCCACGGATTCCACAGCGGACCGGCTTTTCCCAAGTCATGTGTATTCCACGGACTTGCAGACCATTTCTTAAATTTCCCATAGTTTTATGCAAATTTAGTCATAGAAAAAACAACAGCCAAAAATGCACTTTCCCCATAGGTTAATGCGTGAAAACATGTATTTTGGGGGGATTTGTGTCTTTTCGGGAGTGTGAATTTGTGCAAATGCGCATAAACGCATTTGCGCAAAATCTGATTCCATCAGTGAGCGGACAATGGGGCGAAAAGTGCCCGAAAATCCACGAAACATAGTAAGAACAGATTTTACAACATCCGTACATCCCTACTTGGGAGGCCAAGAACATATTAGGGGTCGGTTCACACCAGTCTTTGGCTTCAGGTCCCTAACAATTCTGTTATCCCCATGCAGCTCCTGAATACAGTATGCCCTTACTTGTGTATTGAGAAACTGTAGCTTGCTCAACTGTCCCGTGCAGTTCTTGCCAAGACTTTGCTTGCAGCAGCTCACAGGGACGCTGTTGTTGCCCGTGGTGTTGAACCATCTGCTCCCAAGCCAGTCAGTGTAGTTGTGGACTCCACAGCACTGAAGCTGCAAGGTCAACACAGTTGAATGAAAGCAAAGCAAGAGTTCAGGTCCCTCAAATGTTGCCTTGTCTGAGTCATCTACAAATATACCGATCTTCTTGGTAGATACTATAGTCGTCTCATGAAAACACCACAACTGTGTTTTTGAAATGTGTAATCAGATACTGTAGATGTCACAGCACTAATAAAAGTTGAATAACTTGCCAAAATTCTGATAAACCTAATTTTTACTTCAAAGGAAACCAGTTATTAGTCCTTATGCTTCCAAAGATCTCTTTCCAATACCCACACAGAATAGACACTGCAAGAATAAAAAGAAGTGTAATACAATAAATGCCAACTAAAAGAGGTTTAGCAGTAACAAATGTAGTAAAATACTACGTATTATGCATCAGCACTATTGGATTTAGCCAGTCGGTTCATAGCAGTGGAAAAACCTGTCTGAAACAAATACTTACTCGATGTTATTCCCTTGCTTGAAATATGCTGATGTAACGTGAGGAGCTGACCAGTAACTGTTCTTTAAAAGCCACGAGTTTCAGGCTTATTAAAAACATGGGATAATTTTAAGAGGGAACAAGTCTCCAAAAAACCTCTCATTTCAATACTGTATCATTGTATTATTGATTTAAATAAGGAAAGAGACGGAGTTTACCTTTTGGAATCAGAATGGATTAACAAGGTTATGATTTTGTACAAAGTTAGGAAGCGATTACTTTCTTTGAACGAAACTACTACTTTTGGAGAAAGACTATCTATTTTGCAGTATTTACAGTTAAAATATTTTATCACTCCACCTGCTGGTCACCATCCTTTTTAACTGGCGATGGGATTACACCTGGGATCTTCTGTGTGCAAAGCATGTGCAAAGCATGCACTCTACCACTGAGCTATGCCCCCTCCTCATTTTTACACAGCTAACAGCTTTCTAATCCCTACATGCCTCTCTCCCACAATGTCCAATACATAATACTGTTTCCCAACAAGAAGCAAAGACAGACGGGGGGAAAATTGTAACGAGCATAATGTGTGCAAGACAAACCAACATATTCAAATTTCCAAAAGGGATATAACAAGCTTGTGACAATAATTCTGGGTAGTACATCAAGTTTCCTTACCTCCCGTTGCAAGTAATCGACGACATGAGAATCTTCCGTTTTCCCGTCATAGGCCCTGAATGTTTGCAGCATCGGTTCATCCAAGTCAATTTTTACCTGTAAGTAAGAAAAAAGGCGGTGCGGTTTTTGTACAGGAACAGCAGCCCGTCAACTGCTAAAATACATCACTATGTATAAATATTCCCTCAGCAAAATGGAGTGCAATGAAAAACAACAAGCAATATTTAAAACAAAACACTTAGGCCGACATTATTAAATATAACAGTGTGGCGTAGTGGTGAGAGTGTTGGACTGGGACTCGGGAGATCTGGGTTCTAGTCCCCACTCGGCCATGAAACTCATTGGGTGACTTTGGGCCAGTCACTGACTCTCAGCCTCACCTTCCTCACAGGGTTGTTGTGAGGATAAAATGGAGAGGAGGAGAAGGATTATGTAGACTGCCTCAGGTTCCTTGCAGGAAGAAAGGTGGGGTATAAATATAATAAATAAATAAATAAATAAATAATCAACAACGTCATTAAATGGTGCCCTTCTCTGTGTCCTTCTAGTGCTAGGGCTAGACCTTTGGGCCAATGTCCAGACCCCAAAGCCCAGGGGCCCACCCAAATGACCACCCAGAGAGCAGCAGGTGATGAGGGCACCAGAAGCAAGCTCTGTTTCAGACCTGCAGTCGAGATGGCACTATGATTTCATTGAGCTTAAAAGGCAAAGAATGCACACGCTCATAGTGTTCTTGATTTTTAAACCAGACTTGGCGAACGGTTGGGTGGTGGTTGTTCTTCTAACATATCAGGAACGTAGAAGCAGTTGTAAAGCATGGAATGGCAGTTGGGGGGGGGGGGGGAGAAGAGAAATGCGAGTTGCATGCTTCACAACTGAAGTGATGTCCACAGTCACCTAAAGGGAGCCCCCATGAGATCATTAAGTCCAGGGTCAACCATTGCCCAGCTGCACTGCTGCCAGCCCCATCGATAGCTTCGTAAGAAGTTGCAGGCATGGCTTGAAAAGGGAACACTTTTAACATTAAGTAACTATGCAATATATAAGGTCCCACCACATTCCCCAGCACTTTGGGAGAGTACGGTAATTGACCATTTAAAGGTCTTGGATCACCATTTGATGTTTCCAGAACAAGCTACATTTATACAAAGCACAGAAGAGGGACACGTCAGGGGGATTACAGAGCTAAAACTGGGAACCTTCTTTTAGCTCCTCCTCTCCCTCCACTGTCGTCTAGCAGCAGCTATTCCATCAGCCTGCAGCCGAGGGAGGGTCGGTACAGGATACATTCCGTCGGCTCGGCTCAGACACCTGCTCCATTTGGCTCCCACTTTCCCACAACGGCTTCCATTAAAGCTGGTTGTTGTAAGAATTTTTAAATTTAGGACAGTGCAAAAAGCCCCAACCACCACCTTCGCCAGACCTTTCCACCAAAAGAAAGGTGGGGATAGAAAGTTTGGGTGTGGGGTTGAACGTTCTCCGACTTTTGGATGGGGGTGGGGTTGTATTACTTGCAAAGTCTATTACGAGGTGGTCCTTTTTTTCTTTACTTTTAAAAGAAAGCTGCGGCTTAATGGCATAACACCCGGCAATGCTGTGCTCTTGGGAAATGGGGCCTCCAATACCCACCAGAGCGCTACAAGATTATCAAGGCGCTGTATGGAAAAACAGACAGCCGCCCCTATGTGTTTTAGGGCCAAGCTGTTACATTGAAGGCATAGCTAGCAGCTACATCTTTCTTTCTTACTCTAAAGTAAGTGCAGGGCCCCCCAATCCACATTGTAGCATTGGGGGAAGGGGGTTTTAACCATTTGCCCACCTTTGTGGTCCCAGTCCGGATCCGGATCCCTCCACCTATAACTTTCATTGCCCGAAAGTGATCCATTTGTTCCAATCAATTTGTTCAACAGGCATGGCCCCCCCCGATCCAGACTGGGAGCACAGCACAGGAGGGGCAAGGTTTAAAGCCTCCTACCCCCATGCTGAGGTCTGGATCAGGCCCCCTGCACTTACTTTAGAGTAAACAAGAAAGGTGTAGCTGTTATGGATTCAAAGTAATGTGTAGTTTGGATCTTCAGCGATTGGCTATTGGGTGGTATAGAAATGTAATACATAAATAAAAATCCTAGATGATAAACCTGCAGACAGGGACCGATTTGTTTGTTATTGGTCATATGTAAGCCACTCATGGAAACTTTTTGGTTAACAAGCAGGTTAATAAGCGTTAAATAAACAAACAAGCATCATGTTCCACGCCTAGTGACCTACCCAAGACTGCGTACTCATATCCCCAAAGTGAATATAGATGAGCAACATTGGTTTGACACCATGACTGGGGAGCACTGTGAGGCCTCAGGATCGATCAGGTCCAAATACTAAGAGGCTTCTCCACCTGCCTGGTCAACACCAGACCAGGGCATGCTGCCTCCTGCACTCCAGGTGCTGGCTCCCGAGCGCAGCGAGGCAGCGCACACACACATGCATCCCAGCCCAGGTCTGGACCAGCCACCCACAGCCCCGGCAAACCTTGACAGGGAGAGAGGAATTGAGCATTGGACCCCCACCCCTGCCGGCATCACCAGCCCAGAACACACACGGATATTCTCACCCACCTTTCCTCGGTAAATAATTCCAAGGACAAAGGCTGCCACTTCAGCCACGAAGATCATCAGGATAATGACCAGGAACTGAAGCAGGAAGAGAAGAGACAGACAGTTAATGTAGAGGTTTGCATCCTCTTACGGAAAGGTGCTGTCCACGTACAAAAAGAAAGGTTGGAATGAAAGTGTGGAGCTTTTGGGGGTTCCTGCATGCAGGCATGCAGGAACACACACACACACGCCTCCTCATGTGTAAACCAAGTGGGGGCTGGGAAGAAGCTAAAGGTGCATAGAACATGGGATGGGGCCTGGCGTCTGGAGGTCTGGAGGAGCCAGGCTGAGGGCGTTCATGTGTAAATGTAGTTCAAGCCATGACTCACGAGTTCCCTCCCTCCTGCCTGGCCAGTTCCCTCCCCACTGCCTGGCCAGGTGAAGTTCAAATTGGCTGAAGCAAGAAGGCTACAGAAAAGGGGAGGGGGAAGAGCTATTTCCCCACGTGTAGCCTTTGTTCTTGGTTTAGTCCTTTTTGGTAGCGTGCCTGGTTGGAGCCATGGCAGCGCGCCAGCGAGGGGCCCGAGCCTTTAGGGGGGGGCCCCTCAGGAACCGACCCCAGGCAGCTCCTGGTAAAATTAGCTGGTTTGAAGGCTCTGGTGAAAGGCAAGTCTTGTGGAGGGCTATTTATCTCGGACCTGCGGGTAGATAAAATAGTTCCCCCCGGGCGGCAAGGCTGTGCTGGATCTAACCCTTGAAGAAGACACCCTCAGGTAACAGGTGTGTGCCTGAGAGATCTTAAGGAATCAGGTTTTATTGTGTTTTAGCTTTACTGTGTACTAAAGTGTCTCTCTCTTTATTTTGTGTCCTTCTCTCATTTCCCTAATCTTGTTGTAAGATGCTACCAGAAATAAACCTGTTTGGTTTTACCCCACATGGGTTTTGTAGTGCTCTGTGAGTTCAGTATCTAAATCCAGGTTACAGAAATGGAAGGCGAGTCCCTAAACAGAGATCCAAGTAGGATTGCAGACAGCTGAGGCTGGCAGTCTGGTATCTTGAGATCTCAGAGGGTCTTGGTTCCTTTGAGGTAGGTAAGGGTGGGGTGGTGGCGGGCCAGCCAGCCCCCCCTTCCTCCACAGTAAGTGTGTGTGTGTGTGTGTGTGTGTGTGTGGTTGGTTGGTTGTGCTGTGGCCCAGCATCATAGGAGGGGGCCCAGACCGAACGGACGGGTTTCCTCCAGCCATTGCTCTGCACGCCTGAAGAGTTGGCCATGCTGTAGCCGGTCTCTGGCTTCTTCAAGCTGCATTCTCACATAGGTCAGCCTTCCCCAGCCTGGGGCCCTCCAGATGTTTTGGTCTACAACTCCCAGCATTCCTGACCATTGGGCAGATGGCAGTTCAAGTCCAAAACACCTGGTGAGCACCAGGTCGAGGTTGGGGAAAGTTGGCCTAGGTCAACACGAGCCATCCAGCTTTCCTCTGGAGAGGACTTGTCACCAAACTGCCATCTGGCATCCAATGTGAAGGGACGAGTTACTTGTCTGGGAATGTGGGGGGGTGTGTGCTTCTCCCCCTCTCTGGCGCCGCCCTCTGGTGTAATGGGGTAATGACAAAAAAGGCATTTCCGACGACGGATACAATACTTACTATGCCCAGTCCAACCTTGGATTCACGGATGGTGGCGCAGAAGCCAATCAGCCCAATTATGAACATCACCACGGCAATGCCAATGATGATGACTCCTGGTAAGAGAGCGCGTTTGTCCTGAAGGAAAGGGTCGTACTCCTTGTAGCTGTTGAGAACATATCCGCCAACATAAGAGAGTCCAACTGCTGCAGCCTTAAAATATATAGGTAGGTCATAAGTTAGGTTCAAAATAGGTTCAAATAAAGCAGTTTAAATTATGATGGTTGGCTTCTTCCCCTCCCCAGAGAACCCAACTGCCTCTTTCCAACACTGCCCGAAACTGAATCCAATCGCTCTAGCCTGGTTTCCATATTGCTGCTAGCTGTGCCTGCCTGCTGTAATCCAAAGTGTCTCTACGTTTTGATGTAGCTTGGCCCTGAATGGACAATCAAGTCCCATTTGCTTTACAAAGGACCCAGGGGAGCTGAAGAAAGCCAGAATTAATTTGCCAATTTGCTGTTCTGATTTCATTCATTTCATTTCTATACTACCCAATAGTTGAAGCGCTCTGGGCGGTTCACGACAATTCATAAAAACACAGACCACAAACACAATAAAAACGACATATACGTACTTTTTCCAGTATACAAAATGTTAAAACTATATAACAGCAAAAAAACAAATTTAGTACAAAGCAGACCTGTTAAAAAACAGCTGGCATAAGCGCCCCATCATACCATTAAATATCCTTAAATGCCTGGGAGGAGAGGGCAGTCTTAACCTGTCACCGAAAAGATGACAGAGTTGGCACCAGGCGGGCTTCAGTGGGGAGATAGTTCCATAATCGGGAGGCCACCACTGAGAAGGCCCTGTTCCTTGTTGCCACCCTCTAAGTCTCCCTCAGAGGTGGTGCTTGGAGAACATAAGAAGAACCATGCTGGATCAGACCAAGGGTCCATCTAGTCCAGCATTCTGTTCACACAGTGGCCAACCAGCTGCCCATGGGATCTCACAAGCAGGACATGAGGGCAACAGCACCCTCCCGCCCATGTTCCCCAGCAACTGGAGTACATAGGCATACACAGGAAGGCCTCAGATGTTAATTGTAGCATCTGGGTAGATTCAGGTTGGGAGTGGCACTCTGTCAGGTATTGTGGTCCCAACCCATGTAAGGCTTTATAGGCTAATTGATTAGGACTACTGAGTGCTGGCAGTCAGGGGTGTTGCTCCCCTATACAATTTCCTGGATTTCCTCAGCTCTCTCCTGTGAAACTCTGAACCTTCTGCAAGAGAATCCCACCAAGTTCCTACTTCTCCAGCCTGGCCTTGAGGGAAGCCTTCCTTCCTCACTCCCAGTTATTACTTAATCAGTTCTGACCTCTTTAAGCTTGCTGGCTCATCTGGCGATTCATTAACCAGGTCACCTGCTAGCCAACAAGCTCCAAGATAGAACTTGTTTGTGTTGTTTCTCAATCCTGCCCTGATGCCTTGAAATGCAAGCACAGCAAAGGCAGCCAGTTTCCCTGCTCTTATATGTAAAAAGAAACTGTGAAGAAAAGAGCCTTTGGGGGGGTTCACACACACACACACACCTCATGTGTGAATCGGCTGGGGTGGGGTGTGCATAGTTAGCGTGTGGAGAAAGGGGCCCTTGGGGGTTCCTGCATGCATGCACATGCGCACACGCACACACACACGCCTCCTCAATTGTAAGCTAAGTGGGGCCAGTTGAGGGGGCTGGGAGGAAACGAAAGCCTCGGATAGGGCTTTCATATGTAAATAGTTCAAGCCATGAGGCATGACTCATGAGCCTCCCTCATCCTGACTGGCCAGGTGAAGTTCAATCTAATTGGCTGAGAGGCAGCAGAGTTACAAGGAGGAGGGGAGGGGGGAAAAGGTATATTTCCCAAAGCGTGGGTTTTGGTCTTTGTTCTACCCAGCTGTGGTAATGGCGGTAAGCCAAGGACCCCAGTTAGCTCCTGGTGAAATTAGCTGGATTGAGGGCTCTAGTAAAGGCAAGCCTTGTGGGAGTTTTACCCATCTCGGACCTTCGGGTAGGTGTGGTAATCTCCCTCAGGCAGCAAGGCTGTGCTGGATTTAACCCTTGAAGAGAACACCCTCAGGTAACAGGTGTGTGCCTGAGAGATATTAAGGAATCAGGTTTTATTGTTTTGCAGCTTTACTGTGTACTAACGTGTCTCTCTCTTTATTTTGTGTGCTTCTCTCATTTCCCTAATCTTGTTGTAAAATGCTACCAGAATAAACCTTGTCTTGGTTTTACCCCACATGGGTTTTGTAGTACTCTGTGGCTTCAGTATCTAAATCCAGGTTACAGAATTAAAGGCGAGTCCCTCAACGGAGATCCAAGTAGGATTGCAGACAGGTGAGGCTGGCAATCTGGTACCTTGAGATCTCTGGGGGTCTTGGTTCCTTTGGGGTAGGAAAGGGTGGGGGTGTGGCGGGCCAGCCAGCCCCCCCTTCCTCCACAGAAACAATCAGGTCAGCAGTTTCAATCTGGAGCACTCTGATTGTGCCTTATATATAAGCTACGGCCCGTCCTGGACAGGGGTACAGGTGCTAGTCTCAAGGCTGGATTACTCAACATGCTCTACATGGGGCTGCCCTTAAGGCTAGTCCGGAAGCTGGAGCTAGTGCAGAACGCAGCAGTTTGGCTGTTGTCAGGAGCTGCCCCTTTTCGGCATGTAACTCCTTTCCTGAGGGAACTGCACTGGCTGCCTATTTTCTACCGGGCCAGGTTTAAGGTTTTGTTATTAGTGTAATTGGAACAACTTTGGACCAGGATATTTGAGAGGGCGCCTTCTCCATTACCAGCCTGTCTGGTCACTGAGATCATCGGATGAGGCACTCCTGGTGTTTCCACGTGGACCTGCTGTGCCCTGTTTGGAGTCCACTCGGAGTAGAGCCTTCAGTGCACTGGCTCCCTCTCTGTGGAACTCCCTGCCTGTTGATGCTTGCCCTAACACCGACGTTTACTTTTGGCGCCTGCTGAATAATTTTTTTATTTTAAAAAGCCTTCCCTGACTAGCCAGCTATGGTTTTTCGTCATAATTTGATTTGAAAGATTTTAATTCTGTATTTTGATTCTTTTTTTCTTCTTTTTATTGTTCACCACTCGGAAATTTTCTTGGATGTTGAGCAGCATATATCTATATCTATATCTTGTAAATAATAAATAATAAAAAATAGAAAGCAACCAAGACGCAATGCACTTGTATACTTCTGCGTGCAAACTCCCATTTTCAAATATAAAAAAAGCTCAACTTTGGAAGAAGGGCCTTATTGCCAAACCATGAGGGACGTGAGGCAGACTCATATGATGTAGTTCATGATATTAATTTGTCATGCTGTTAAAGGCTTCTTCTTCTGCCTAGCTATCTTGAAAAAGCCAGTACTTTTAAACAGCTTAGGCTGCAATCTTATACCCACTTCCCTGTTAGTAGCCCCACTGAACTCAGTGGGACTTACTTCCACATAGACGTGTATAGGATTGCATTATTCAAAGTTAATTCTTTTGAACAGAGGCCAAGATTGTACAATTGGTTCCTCCATTTCATAAAACTCAACTTCCCCAAAGGCTTTAAATGCACAGATACACCTGTAAATCTTCCGGTACTTCCCCCAGCACTTTTGTTACAGGAAACCAAAGCATGTTCACCGCAAATTCTGTACACACTTATTTTGGCTCTGAATTCTGCAGCAATTGATGGGGTGCCTTCCTTAGATATGTGCTGGGGGTTCTATAGAGGGAGGTAGCCTTGCTGGGGAGGGATGGTCATGCTTTATTGTCTTTTTTTAATTGGGAGGGGGCAGGGAATGGAGATGTGTGGTCCGATGCTGTAAGAGGAGACCACACAGTTTGCAAAGAAGAGAGCCCCCACCCACCTACCCACCCAAAGATTTAAAAACAGTACAAATATGGTTACCAGGCTACAAGCCGGAGAACTGCACTGTACTTTAAAATGCCTAATAATGTATCAAGAGATAAGGCCGCTGCAACTTCTCCATTTGTTCCCTGGTCCTTTCATCCTCAGGATGCAAAATCTTCAACTCTACAGCATGAAGGACGGGATGGGAAGAGGCCAAAGAACCAGGGGAACACAGCTGGGAGAAGCTATGGGTTACTGTTGAATCGTGTGTTGTCGTTACATGTGAACCCTACGCTATGGTTTAACTATGGCTTGTTAACCACAAACAACCCAGGAAGAGAACCCATGGTTTGTTGTTGGGATGTGAACTCTGGGTTGTTCATGGTTAACTACCCCTAGTTAAATCATAGAGCAGGTTTCACACATAACAACAACCTACGATTCAACAACAACCCATACTCTGGGTTGTCGTTACATGTGAACCAAGTACGTTGGGGCCACGCATGCGGGAAACCCCAGAGTTTTAACACAGCAATAAATCATGGGTTAAAACTCTGGGTTGTTTCCCCTTCAATAACCCAGAGTTTCAAGCAGGGTTGTTTAGGAAACTGGATGCAAAATGGAAGTGGGAAGTGAGCGGGAGAGACAGTCTTCCTGGCGTTTGCATTCTAAAAAAGTGAAGAAGCAATATGCTACTTGAGCATTTCCGTTCTTGACCGATGCATGTAACCTCAACAGAATTAGAACAATCTGAGATGAGTGGCCAGAGCCAGGGGCGGGGACACTATTTAAAACGGTCTTTTTGAGGTGGTTGTTGCATGTGGGCATTAAGCATAGATCGATTCCTGATGTGCCTAAGGCTGATACTCCTAGAGCTGCAAAAGAGCGTATTAAAAATAAAGTTGGGATCTTTGCTAACTAGATGTCACACCTCCAAAATGCAATTTTCATCATTTTACTATTCTGTTAAATCTGATTGTTGTGGCCTACCAGACCACTTTTTTGAATTCTCTGTCGGTGTGCTGCGGAAAGCATTTACTGCTTTGAGATTTCGAACTATGCCTTTAGCATATTTAGCGGGGAGGTACGTGGAAATGCCCTTAAACTTCCATGTATGTATTTGAGGCCAGAAAGAGGTGGAAGACATTGCTCATTATGTATTATATTGTTATCTGTGTAATTCGCCTAGGGATAGGTTTCTGAAAGAGACTGAGTGAGTACTGTTTTGAAGTTACTGTTCTGTTGACCTTGGCTTCCTGTGGTTTCCTGGTAATCAGGGCATTTAAAATATATATATATATAAAGTATGTGGGGAAATTCACCCCCCACGCCCTCATGAAGTCCCCTCCCCATCAGTGAACTAAAAATCCCCCCCCCCCTGAATTTCCCTTTTAATTCTGCTTATCCCTGGTTTATATTTGGGGAAAACAAAATGCAGATTTAGATGCTGCTCATGTTATTATTATTATTTACATTTATTCTCTAGATGTTCTCTAGATGGTGTGATTTAGGATCTGCCATCCTGTTTTAAGCAAAGCCCGTGCCTATGTAACCCATATGGCCTAATTAGATCTATTACTTTAAAGAGATTCAAGGCTTTCAAGGACCCTGCCTGGTGGAAGGAACCTAGTGCAGCTGTAAGGTGGAGGCCAGGAATGCTGCTGCTCATCAAGTTATTCTGGCACTGGTGTTTAGGTGAGGTGCACAGTGCCAAATGCTGAAAGACATGCAAAGCGGAAATAGAAAGGATTTCAACAAGCTGCTGCAAAATGCCTTAAGGCGCAATCCTATGCACGTTTAGACAGAAAAAAAAGGCCTACAACTCCCCGCATGCCCCAGCCAGATTGTGCCCTTCAGTTGACAAGTATGTTTGCCAAGCAGTCTTCACTCCTTGGTCTCAGATGACAATTCCATCCCCCAGCAAGAACTAGGCCTGTGGCTCACGCTGGCTCAGCTTGTCTGAGCGTGGAAAGCTAAGCAGGGTCAGGCCTGGTTACTATTACTTGGATGGGAGACCCCTCCTCTAGTTTCCTGCATTGAGCAGGGGGTTGGACTCGATGGCCTAGTAGGCCCCTTTTCAACTCTTATGATCTATGAAATCTATAATCTATGAGCTATAGTGTGTTAACAGGGATGTTGAAGAGTCCTTGGTTTTGAGTCACGAGTCTTTGGTCCAAAATGATGACTCACGAGTCACGAGTCCTGAGTCACTCCCAAAGCTGACTCCATGAGTCCCTATTAAAATCAATGGGGGGTTTTCCCAACAAAATAAGGCTACTTCAGATGTGTGGCTTAAATAAATTCTAGGCACAAGTGTGCAAAATGTCTGAAAGGTTGCATTTTAGGAAAATGATTTTAAAAAATAAACTTGCTGTACTTCCTAAAGCCTATCCATGTTGCATTTGAGCAGTGTTTCTCAACCTTGGGTCCCCAGATGTTTTTGGCCTACAACTCCCAGCATGCCCCAGCCAGCTATGCTGGCTGGGGCATGCTGGGAGTTGTAGGCCAAAAACATCTGGGGACCCAAGGTTGAGAAACACTGCATTTGAGGAACATGATTTTGGAACACAAGTTCTTGGTCTCGAGTCGAGTCTCGAGTCCCATTAAAAATATTGGGACTCGAGTCAGAGGGGGGACTCAGTCTGACTCACGAGTCGAGTCCTGGAGTCCGAGTCCCCATCCCTGACATGTGAGAAGATATATGCACCAAAACCAGACCAACAGAGTGGGAAAGAACTAAAAAAAAAAACCATTGAAAAGGGAGTGGGTTTTTATCAAGTCATAAAGCTTAGGTATGAGCAAAATCCCCCCTCTCAAAGTTGTTACGTGCCCGCAAAAGGGAGCCTCCTATCTGTGTGCATAGCAGCTTCTTCCGTCCCCAGGGCAAACGGCAGCTTTGGAGGTGCACCTTTTATTGGGACCACGTGGCATGGCAGGAAAGAGCCAGTGTGGTGCAGTGGTGAGAGTGTTGGACTGGGACTCAGGAGATCCGGGTTCTAGTCCCCGATCGTCCACAAAGTCCACTGGGTGACTTTGGGCTAGTCGCTGACTTTCAGCCTAGCCTACCTCACAGGGTTGATGTGAAGATAAAATGGAGAGGAGGAGGACTATGTAAGCTGCCTTGTGTTCCTTGCAATAGAGGGCGGGGGGAAGTGGGATAGATTCTCCCTCCCAACCTGTGGCTGATATTTTACCCAAATGCTCACCACGTCCCAGACAGGCGGAAATGTAGAAATGTGTTTAAACACACACGTAGGTCGGCACATTCTTCTGTGGCAGCCTTCCCCAATGTGTTGCCTTCCAGATGTTTTGGACTACAACTCCTATAATCCCTGACCACTAGCCATCCTGGCTGGGACTGATGGGAGTTGGCATCCAAAACATCTAGAGGGCACCGCATTGGGGAAGGCCATTCTATGGTGTTGTTGGCTTAAGTCTGCAATATTCTAGCAACTCTCTTGCTGCTCCACACCCAAGGGCACTCAACATTTCCAGTACTTAAAAGTACTTAATGAGAATTGGAGAAGCTAGCCATACGGATCTGATTGTTACCCAGGTGCTCACAATCCATGGCCTTATTTAACTCAGGCACAAAAGTGAGAACTGCTCCCTTTCAATTAGGCAATCCCATCCAGCAAACTTTTGCTCAATCACCCTGGCTAAAATCCAGAAGTCACTTACCCAGCAGTACAATGGCTTCAATGGGGTTCTTTCAGAGTAAATGGTTTTCAAATGTCAGCATATGTTGATATAAGGAGGCAACTATATGTGGTCATGTAGTCTGCCTTTGTGTAGTTAATTTTTTTCTATAACAAGAGCGTGTGTGTGTGTGTGTGTGTGTGTGTGTGTGAGAGAGAGAGAGAGAGAGAGAGAGCGCACCGGATCTAGACTGGCAGGGTGGGGAGAAGGAAGACGTTAATCTTTCATCTCTGTCATGACCCCGATTGGAATTGGAGCCCCCCCCCGTGTTTGCTATTTGCAATGGGAAGAAAGCTGCCATTGGCACCACTGCAAATAGCAGGCAAAGAGTTAAAGCCCCTCTCCCCACCCCGCACAAGGTATGGAGTGTGTGTGTATACATATTACAAAATGTGTGTGTACACACACTTACGTGTAAAAGCTAAAAGCCAGGACGTTAAGAAACAGTCAACGGGGAAACAAAGTTAACCTGCACTGGCTCCCCCCCCCCCCCCCCAATTTGGAAATGGGAAGAAAGCCGCAACTGGCACCACTGCAAATAGCAGGCAAAGGGTTGATGAAGACCTCAAGACAGAGATTCATTTTATAATATGGGTTTTTAATTGTTCCGTTTCCCGTGGTTTTGTCTTAATGTGGACCACAAAACAGCACTTTCCTATACGTCTTTATAATTATGGAAGATGAGTAGGAAAATTCAGTTGTGTGGTAATTGCTTGACTATAAAAGAAACCAGCCATGCAAATTCTTCTTCTTGATTTTCACTGGCAAAAATTGCCAATGCTTTGTGTGTGTGTTTTTGCCAGTGCAGCTTGGCCACTGTAGGTACCGGTACATTCCAGCTTTCACTGAAGTCGAATGGCCACAATCCCACTGACTTTAACTGCGGTCTGTATTGTACTTTTATAGTCCAGTTTACACAATCCACAGAATTAATCTGTAAAACAGGGCGGGGAACCTCTTTCAGCCTGAGGGCCAAATTCAGTTTCAGAGAACCTGTCCAGGAGGGCACATTCTAGTTGTGGGTGGGGCCAAAGGCAAAGAGGGTGGAGCCAAAGGCAAAAGGGGTGGGGCCAAAAAAAAATACCAGCATATTGTAGCTGGAGAAAAAGATTCTGTGGCCTCCAGACAGCATCCGGGGCGGTGGTGGCATAGGATAGTTCAGATTCCCCACTCCGACCTCAGAGCTGGGAATCAGAGCTCCAATCCCCCGCCCCCTCGCAACTGGCGGGGAAAGAACCACACCGGCTGCTCTCCTAGGTCGGAAAAGCAACCTCGAAGAGGGGCTGGAGGGGGCGTTTCTGGGGGCGGGGCGGGGAGGAGTCTGGAGCGGCCAGGATACGAGGTATGCTGTAACTGCTCCAGCCTCCTTCTTTCCCTTTCTGAAATGGCGTCGCTAGACAACCGGAAACGGCCTGCTAGTGAAAATGCAGAGTGGGAGGAGCGGGGAGGCAACGATCGATCGGCTCCCTCTCATCTCGACTGGATTGCGCCCTGAAGCCCTGACTGCCAGCAACTAAGCCTTAGGGAAGGTCTTTTCAACCTTTTGGAATGGGGCAAATACTGCACGAAAGCTGGGAAACCACCAAATGATCGGTGCTTGAGGGAAAGGGGCATGGAACCCCACAGGGGCAGAGTGGGATACCGTCTGGGCCAGATTTGGCCCGCTGGACCTGAGGTTCCCCACCCCTGCTGTGAAAGGACTTATTGGATTGCACCGCACCAAGATGCAGGAGGAGAATTAGTGCTCTCCCCTGCCTCCTCCCAATCTTTTTAAGAACACCCAAGCACACAGCCCTGCACATACAAGAGAACTAGGCTCCTTTCCCCCAAGGTGGAACATTCAGATGCAACGTTCCCACTTGCAGCCTGAAGTGAAACAGTCTGGGAAAAGCTTTGCCACTTGATTCTGTGGAAAGTATCAATCCAGCCTTCCCCAATCTGGCACCCTCCAGATGTCTTTGATTGCAACACCTATCATCCCCAGTCAGCAGGTGAAGTAGAGAGGCATAGCAAAAGGCCTCCATTAATAAAGCTGCCCCAAATTCTTGCAACTTCCAGATTTACCTTACAGTAAGCAGATGCAAGCCCGATCAGCCATAGCTCTCATTAATTCATAGGACAGGCCCAAGACATTTTAATGCCTGAGGCGAAGGACAAGATGTTCCCACCGCCCCATTCTATTCAACCAGGCCAGCAGTTGAATCTTACTTCAACACTGGTGATGGGATGGCATCCTCCATCGCACCCGAGGGCGACAGGCTAGCTTAGGAGGTCCAGGGCAGGTTGCATGGCACACACAGCTCTGTTCTCCTTGCCTGCCCCCTAGAATTTGCCGCCTGAAGCAGACACCTCACTCTGCCTAATGGTAGGGGAAGCCCTGGAATATTAGAATCTGCCAGAAGTAGGAAGCTCAGAGAACATGTCACAGAAATCCAGTTTTAACTCTCAATGAAACTTTGTGATGTTCCTGCCTCCATGCAGAAAGAGATTGGATTCTCAAGTGTGAAATCGACAGCAGTTTCTCGGCCTCAGGTAAAAACTCAGTAAAGTGGATATGCCAGAAGAGCTCTGAGGCTGTTTAAATTGTTCCCAGAGCCATTCATCTGAGAAGGAACTCCTAACAAGCAAGCAAGCATACACCCTAGCATAGGGAAAGAATGTAACCTGATTTGCTGTGATCTCATGCATACACCAATATGTTTACTGGCAAACAGCTCCAAGTGAAAAACAAATAGAAGACTGCTAAGTGCAACATTCCATCGAACCCATTCCCCAAGGCCTAGGAAGTGCCTGATGCAAATCTATCTCCTCTGCAGGATGTCGCAATCTCCGATTACCTCCTAGGCATGGTTACTGTATTGGCTAGGAAAGTATAAAACACCTTCTCAGGGTCAGGTAGTCAATCAGAGATTCCACTCCTGAACAGTCTATTGGCTTGGCTACCACAACCAATAACCAAAACCCTGCTTCTAGTCCTCAGTTTCCTATGGTGTGCCACTTTCAATTTTGACTGTGGCTGGTACTATTTAAGCCCACCAATTTGGCTTGGTGGATAGAGAGAAGTTTCTCCCTTTCTCATTCAATACTAGAGCCATCTGGGGAAAGGGATTCACAGTAGATTCTGTTGGAATATGGCATTGCATATTCTGGGTTTGCCTTCATGCAAGAAAAGTCTGCCCAGAAACAGCAGTTATGTCCAAGGTCATTGAACGAGATCATTTCACCTTTAGCACAGTTAACATGGCTTACAGTTTTTTCTTACTGGCTTCAAGGTCGCATTGGAGCCGGGTCTGGTAAAGAGGTTTTGCAGCTGGCATTACCTCATACCATGGGTGTGCCTATACAGGATTGTATTTAAGGTGTTTAATGTGTCTGTGTTCTTGTTGGGAGAAAGGCGTTGGATTTGAGTAAGCTTTGTATTGATAAGAGATAATTGTGTATGTTTAGACTGTTCATTTATTTTTGTGTCTAACATACTGTTCTCTAGTATTTTTGTATTTTGCACTCTGTATATGCTCTGTTCCTGTTTTGTTTTACAAGTCTTAGTTTTTAGTAAACTTTTGCTAAATAAACTGGCTTGGGTTTTGTTTTGCCATACTGGACTAGCCTAAGCCACTAACGCCACGTTCACACCGCTGCTACATCTGCTGCTGCTGGGGAACATAGTTTTTGACTTTGTTTTTCCCCCGGGAGCTCAGATTCCAACAGATTCAGGCTACACAAAAGAAAGCACTTCTTCACAAAATGAGTAAGTAATTATGGCCACTAGGTTAGATAGCTTTAAAAGATGACTAGGCAATAGGAAGATAGGTCTATCAAGGTCTATCAATGGCTATAATTTGGGATGGCTAAATGAAACTTCCCTGTTCAGAGGCACTATGCTGGAATAGCAATGGCAGGGGATCACACCAAATAAAGGTGCAGGGCTCTAAAGATTAATTGGTTCTTGGAATTTTAAACTCAGTAGGTGCAGTAGCCGGGGTCAGCAGGGTGCAGTACTAATTAATAGCTTTGGATGCTTTAGAGAGCCTTGGATGCAGTCAGGGGTTACAAAGGGGAAGGAAATGTTGCCTAGCTGCCAGGTGGAACCGAATAAGCTTCAATTTTAGCCTGGCCTGGGTTTCTAGTGTATAAAAAGACTAGCATGATCATTATGTTCTGTAGTAGTAGTGGTTTCATTCTGTTATAAGCCTGGCTTGTTTGCTCTGCTGTTTTATATTTCTGGCTGCTTAGCCAGGGGACTTTCCTGTTCATGATTCTGCAAAGTTTGCCAAGTCTTTCACTTTCTGAATTCAGTCTGCTTTATTCAGTCACTTCTGCTAAAATAGTATGCCACTGAATGCCAGTTGCTAGGGAGCAACAGTAGGAGAGGGCTATTGCCTTCAGTCCCTACGTGGGGGCTTCCCAAGGGCATTGGGTTGATCGTTATGGAAGACAGGCAACTGGACAAAAACCTTTGTTCTCATCCAGCAGTGCTCTCACATTCTGATGTTAACTTGTTGCCAGTATTATTTGGCAATCACTGCCACTGCTACGCAGCCTGTCTCCAGAGCTCTGTCTGGCTCCCGACAGGAAATTAATAGAGAAAAGAAAGGAATTACAGAACCTACAAGCAGGGACTGCAACAAAATGTTGCAGTGTGTAGTGTTCCTGTTCAGTGTTCCAACCAGCCATGTCCTCTTTCAGGACACTCCATTCCATCCCCCTTGGCTTTCCAACACCCCTCCCTCAGAGACTCAGCATCTCTTGTGGCCACTGAGCATGCATGCTCAGTCCTCCATTGGACTGTTTGTGGGGGTGGGTGGGAAGTGAGAGGGAAGAGAGTGCACACGCCTATCAACAGAAAAGGGTGGAGTATTTTAAACTTTCTGCACTAAGCTTTACTGGGAACCTAAAGGAAATGTGGGAGAAAATTTGAGAGCCTTTTCTGGCTGAAAAGCGGGGTATAAATGCAATAAATAAATAAATAAATAAAATGGGAACAGAGACTACAAGCATATCTAATAGTTGCAAAAGCAAAAGAAGAGTCAGAGGACTACAAAGTTGCTGTGATGCTGCACTCAGGGCCAGTGCAAGGCAGTTTGGTGCCCTAGGCAAGATCAGATATTTAGCGCCCCCCCCCTTCCCACTTGAGCCCTCCCACCCTCCAGCCCTATGCTCCTGGCGCCCCCTTTAGCCCGGCGCCCTAGGCAGCCGCCTAGTTGGCCTAATGGTAGCACCGGCCCTGGCTGCACTGCATAGGACAAAAGGCTTTAGAAATTGATAACGGCATCCCTAACTATGCAGACGCTGAAAACAACGCACTAGCAGAAGCCCTCACTGCATTCAAAAATTCTTGTGAGCCCAGGAGAAACCCTGTTTTTGAACAGTTCCAGTTCCGGCAGCTTCCTTACAATGAGGAAGTAGGCATAGTCTGTTTTGTCACAGCTCTTCGAGAAAAAGCCCAGCATTGGGAATTTGGGACCTCCACAGATCCAGTGCTCAGAGACAAAATTGTCTTCAGCATTTCAGACAGCAAGCCCAAAGAGAAGCTCTCGGAAAACCCCTAATTTGACTTTAGAACAAGCGATCATGCGGAGCAAAAGCCCTAACCAGGGCCTAGGCAATGGCAATGACTAGAGAAACCAACATATGTGACATTCAGCACAAGAAAGGAAACCCCAGAACCCATCAAGGCAGAGAAACCAAACAGCTGCACGCTTCTTAAAGATATATATACACATACCACAGAGCTGACTATTGCCAATACAAATGGCAAGTCTTCAGACCATCCTTCCAAGAACTGAAAATTAAGATCTTGTCTCCATTTTCCTAGCAAATGTTACTGACAGGGCAAGCAAAACCATCCATTCTATAAGAACATTGGAAGAGCCCTGCTGGATCAGACCAAGGGTCCATCTCATCCAGCATTCTGTTCACACAGTGGCCAACCTGCTGCCCACGGGATCCCACAAGCAGGACATGATCGCAACAGCACCTTTCCCCATCAGCTGGAGTACATAGGCATACTGCCTTCGATACTGGATACTGCCTCTAATACTGTAATAAGAATGGTATGAAGTCTTAGGAGCTAGGCCAATATGCACCCAGCTGAAGGCAGTGGCCCCTGGATTCTTCTATTTTTAAATTTTATTTAATTTTCAAAACAAAATATAACAAAATACAACAATAACACAAAGATTTAGCTAAACCTACATACAATAAATCATAAAGTGCACACCCCCCCACCCTCCTAGGGACCAATTAAGTAATATGCTTCCATCGCCTTGATCAAATGAATTCCAAATTCCAAAAACATAACATATCCTGACAAGGCATATTCCCCCTTCCCCTTTATTAATACCAACAAATACATAGTCTAATAACTGATTCCATATATACATAAAATTATTCTTCTTTAACTGTCCTTTTTTGCATTTGATACTACAAGTTAGTTTATCGTTTAGGGCTATGTCCCAAACTTCCTTATACCAATCAGTTATTAGGAAAACATGTTGTACTTTCCATTTTCTTGCTATCATTAGCCTAGCCGCAGTTAACAAGTTTACAATTAATTCCTTCGTGTTTGGGTCGCAAATAACTTTCTCCGTTATCGATAAAAATGCTAGTTTTGGACAGACCTCTAGGTTAATACCAATAATTTCCGATATTTCTGTAAAAACCTCTCGCCAAAAAACCAGTACATTTTTACAACTCCACCATATATGAGATACCGTATATGTCCCTTTTCCCTGACATCCTCTCCAACAAAGTGCGGAGCAATTATTATTCCTGGATTCTTCTAGTCCTGGTTAGGAATATGGACAATACTTGACTGCAAACTACTCGGAATGATCATTTTGAGAGTTTTTGCTACCCTGTGTGGAACGAGACGAGGGCATCCCTGTGCAAGCACAACGGCTGCATTCACACATCACGATAAGCCAGGATTCTTTTGGAACCTGGCTTATGGTTAATGAGGCAACATGATACCGGTTGCCCAATCGCAAGTGGGAGGGGGAAAACAACCCATGGGCCTTATTTCCATGGTTTGTTTATCACTGTGTGCGAACCAAGAACTCTGGCTTGTCTCTCCTCCTACAAGCCAGAGTCATAGGCCAACAACAAACCATGGCTTGTGACTCAGGCTTCTCGGGTGAGAGACAAGCCAGAGTTCCCGGCTCACATGCAATGATAAACCATGGAAAGAAGGTCTATGGTTTGTTTAGCTGCTCCTGCTTGTGGTGGGAGCAATCAGACCACATGCACGAGCAAACTGCTTGTAAACAATAAGCCAGGGTTTGATGCTGCTGTTGCATCACTGGGTTTTTTTTAAAAATCCAGGAATATTATATGTAGGATTGCCACCCTTTTATGGTCAGGTCAAAACTTCTCAGAGTAAGCAGTTTTCAGATATCAGCATATGTTGATATAAGGAGGCAACAACAGGCCACCAAACTAGCCTAGTCACATAGCTTGCCTTTGTGTTGTTAATTTTTCTAGAAGAGGAGCCTGTGTGTGTGTAAATAAAAGCCAAAAGCAAGGGCGTTTCAAAACAGTCCACTGGAAACAAAGTTAACCTGACCTTCTTTCCTTAAGCTTTTAAGGCACTTCCCTGTAATTTGCCTGAAGTTGGGACAAGTTTTGGTAAGACTGGATGGTAACTACTGACACACCATTTGAGAACTATGCAGAAATAGGATTATTGCAACATCTCAACAACAACAGTATTAATATAACAATACTAATACACAATTGTGGAGAAAAAGAGCCTCTGAGGGTTCCTACACACACACTCACACGCCTGCACACACACACGCACACGCCTCCTCATGTGTAAACCCAGTAAGGCCAGTTGGGGGGCTGGGAGGAGGCGAAATGTACATAAAGTATCCGATGGGACATGGCGCCTGAAAGTCTACGGCTTTTCAGATGCAAATGTCATGAGTCATGAGTCTCCCTCCCCTGCCTGGCCAGGTGAAGTGCATCATGATTGGCTAGAAGCAACAAAGCTACAGAAAGGAGGGGAGGGGGGGAAAAGGTATATTCCCAAAGTGTAGCCTTTGTGTCTTTGGGTTATCGCATGGTTGCTGTTGGAGCAATGGCGGCAAGCCAAGCAGAGGCCCAAGCCTTCGGGTGGCCTCAGGATCCGACCCCAGGTAGCTCCTGGTGAAATTAGCTGAATGAGGGCTTTGGTAAAGGCAAGCCTTGTGGAGGGCTACCCATCTCGGACCTTCGGGTAGGTGTGTAGTCTTCCCGGGCAGCAAGGCTGTGCTGGACCCAACCCTGGAAGAGAACTGACCCCCAGGTAACTAGTTGTGTGCCTGGGAGATATAAGGAATCAGGTTTTGTTATTTTTTGCAGCTCTATTACTTTGTACCAAAGCGTCTCTCTCTATTTTGTGCTTCTCTCATTTCCCTAGTCTTGTTGTAAAATGCTACCTGAATAAACCTTTCTTGGTTTTACCCCACATGGTGTTTGTGGATTGCTCTGTGGTTCCAGCAACTAAATCCAGGTTACAGTCAGAAAGGCAAGTCCCTGAACAGAGATTCAAGTAGGATTGCAGACAGCTGAGGCTGGCAATCTGGTACCTTGAGATCTCTGGGGGTCTTGGGTCCTTTGGGTAGGAAAGGGTGGGGGTGTGGCGGGTCAGCCAGCCCCCCCTTCCTCCACAATAATAACAACAGTATTGGCATTACTTTGAAATGTAACAGTCATAAGAAGTTGTATCTGTCAGAAGTTAAATTTTGATAAGGGGGGAGTGGGGGCATTTAATCTTCCCTTGACGCCACATGCTCTGCTTTACAAGCCTTTCCTTCCAGATCCAAATGGGTCAAGAGTTGACTGCAGCGGAGTGATATGCAAGATGTCCTCTGCAGGTTCGCCAAGACGCCGTCCTCTTTATTATTAAACATCCTCCAGGGTAGAGCTCTGGCATTCAAAAGCAGTTAGGTCATCCTCTTACCAAAGCTTAAAAGGACTGGGACACTACTGCAAAATAGGCGTCTGCTGCCCAGGGCCCATAATTGGTGGCAACACGGCGCCGCTTGCCAGCAGCGCACCAGCAAGCCCATGGCCCATCACCGTGAGAATAAACTTCCCCTTCCTGAATCTCTGCGTGCCTTGCAATTGCAACTGTTAAAGAAAGCAGGGGTCCTGAAGGCCGAATTCAGTTTCATTCTCGGGAGGGGGCTGCATTCCGGGGTAACTGGGGCCAAGGGCAAAGGGAGCAAGTCCAAAACACCAAAAGAAAAATTAGCTTATTTATACCCCGCCTTTTTTCCTGCAAGGAACCCAAGGCAGGCTTACATAATCCTCCTCCTCCTCCTCCTCTCCATTTTATCCTCACAACAACCCTGTGAGGTAGGTGAGGCTGAGAGTCAGTGACTGGCCCAAAGTCACCCAGGTGAGTTTCATGGCTGAGCGGGGACCAGAACCCGGATCTCCCGACTCCCAGCCCAGCACTCTCACCACTAGCTCCGACTGCCAGTAAGCAAGCTTTAGGAGAGGCATTTCAACCTTTTAGAAGGGGGGGGGACGACTATGCAAAAGTTGGGAAACGAGCAAACTATGGGCGGGTCAGGGCAAAGGGGTTTCTGGGGGATTTTGCAGGAGTAATCTGCAATTATCATAAAGTCAGAGAGCTGAACCGTGATTTGGCAGCTCAACTAATCCTAATCCTCACCCTAGAATAGGATACTCGGTCTTAAAAGCACACTTCTTTATTTTATTTTTGGTAGCTCAGTGTCACAAATATTAGGCCAGTGTTCTCCACCCTTGGGTCCCCAGATGTTTTTGGCTTACAACTCCCAGCATGCCCCAGCCAGCATACTGGCTGGGGCATGCTGGGAGTTGCAGGCCAAAAACATCTGGGGACCCAAGGGTGGAGAACACTGTCTTAGGCGTATACCAACTGTTTTGTTTTTCTGGCTGGGATCATGAGCCTGTAACAGCTAGAGGAGAAGTAGGTGAAGCATTTCCTGCAGCAGCAGCTGCATGCGGCGGGGAAGAGGGCGGGGCGCGCGGAAATCGAGCACTGAAGTTCTGGAAACCACGATGGGCAACCTTATTTGATACATGACATTTAGAGCACCTCTAATGCATTGTTACGCAGCATTAATCGCTGGGGGAGGATGCGTTACCACTTAAAAAGAGAAAAAGAAACTAGCTCTGCTTCTGTGCCTTGAACAACATGGAGTTAGCCAGCGGTCCTTTTCATGGTGCGGAGAGAAAAGTGATATAGGTAGATAGTAAACGCTTCACAGCGCAAAATCCTATTAAACATGTCTGCTCAGAAATCATCGGTCCCACTGAATTCAGTAGGGCTTATTCCCAAGTAAATGGGTATAGGATTGCAGCCTGATTGCGGAGGGGCAGGTTGCTGTTAAAGGCACAGGAGCAGGGTCGGTAGAAAGTGTGGCAACCTGTACAGCAAGTGAGAGAGAGCGCCATCTGAGAATCTCACCGCTGGTATAGGTCTGACCTTTGGTCCATCTAGACCACCACTCCCTACTCAGGGTGGTGGCAGCAGTCCCAGGTCTCAGCCGAGATCTTTCCATCCTAGCACTACCGCTAAAGCAGGGCTCTCCAACCTTGGGTCCCCAGATGTTGCTGGACTACAGCTCCCAGAATCCCTTGCCATTAGCCATGCTGGCTGGGTATGCTGGGAGCTGTAGGCCAGCAACATCTGGGGACCCAAGGTTGGAGAGCCCTGCGCTAGAGCTTCTCTTAACCACAGATGCTAAATTGAAGCTACAATCCGAACTCCAGGTGTGGCGTGGGCAACTTGTAGGCCAAAACATCAGAAGGGCCATAACTCCCATCAGCCCTAGTCAGCATAGCCAATGGTGAGGGATCATGGGAGTTGTAGGCCAAAACGTACGGAGAGCCACATGTTGCCCATCCCTGCCTTGGAGTAAGTCTCACTGAACTCAATGGGCCTAACTTTTGGGTAGTCATAAGATATATTAGTACAGTAATACCTTGGCCCCCTCGCCGGATCGTCACCTTGAAGTGGTGAGTGGGCTTGCGTGTTCCGATGAATCCTGTGAGCAATGCCGTCGGGAGCTATGTACTATGTAATCCCAGTACCTTGGATTGCAAGTAACTTGGTTTGAGAGCGTTTTGCAAGACATGCAAATCTTTAAATATTTAATTTTTTTTTTACTTGATATACAAGCGACGTCTTGCAATACAAGTACGTACTGTAGTACGGCTTAAATTAAAAATCTCTGCACAATTTTTTTTGGGAGGATTTCTTTTTGATATAAGAGTGTTTTGGATTACAAGCACGTTTCCGGAACGAATTATGCTCTCAATCCAAGGCATGACTGTATTTGTTTATTTCTTACACTTATAGGTTGCCCAATAATCAGAGCTCTCTGGGCAGTGCACAGGTAAATTAAAAACAGGAAGTACAAAAAGGTAAAACAAAGTCAACAGCAAAGGGTAAAAAGCAGTGTAGCCCAAACAAAAGGGTTTGCGCAATGAAGTACATGGGAAATTGTGGTCCGCCACTGAGTTATGGAAAGTTTCCCTCCCAACAGAAGGTAGCTGAAAGCTATTACAGTCATGCCTTGGATTGAGAGCATAATTCGTTCCAGAAACGTGCTTGTAATCCAAAACACTCTTATATCAAAACGAAATCCCCCCAAAAAAATTTGTACAGAGATTTTTAATTTAAGCTGTACTACAGTACTTGTATTGCAAGACGTCGCTTGTATATCAAGTAAAAAAAATATAAATAAATATTTAAAAATTTGCTTGTCTTGCAAAACGCTCTCAAACCAAGTTACTTGTAATCCAAGGTATTACTGTATTCGTATCCTGCCCACCCTCCAAAAGGTATTCAGGTGGCACACAAAACAACAGAAAACTATAAAAACAGCACTTAATAAAAACATGATAAAATAAAGCCAGCAGCAAAGGGCAAAAAGCAGTGCAGGCCAAAATTAGGGATTGTGCCATTTTGTGCACAAAGCATGTGGTCTACCACTGAGCTATTGGAAAGCTTCCATCACAACAGAAGGAGAAGGTAGCTGAAAGCTATTATTCGTATCCTGTCCATCCTCCAAAAGGTATTCAGGGAGCACACATTTTATACCCACAACAACCCTACAATGCAGGCTAGGCCAGGAAGTGTTGTGATATGAATCACATTGACCAGCTGTAGCACAGTGTTTACACATGGAGAGGAACAGAATGGTGGTAAACAAGTGTGTTGTGTCTTTCTACTTTCCCGTGTTCTTTCTCATGGGAAAGCTAGATCCTGGGATCATTATGAGCTAGTCACATGGTTTGTATGTTCTGATGACGTGCTAACTTGTTTTTTCTGTCTGAAGCCATTTTAGAGAAGAGCAGGACTGCTTTCTCTATTCTTTCTCTCTTCTGGCTATTGCTTGCTGGACTTTGCAACAATGTAACGTCTTTGCTGAAGTGGAGCGAAGCTCAACCTACTCCACTGGAATTAATGCTTGCTATGCATTGTACTCTGCACATGGACTGTAACTAGGAAATGTATACTCTGTAGAACTTTACTTGCTAAGTGCATAAACAGGTAGAAATAGACCTGTGGTCTTACAGAGTGTTTCCTTGCTACTTGCTACTTGGATTAGTCTGCAAACCGGGGAAGCTAGAAGCTGGTGTCGGATTACAGGCAAGCTGGCTGGCAGCTTCAAACCAACACGCTGCACGCTGCGCAGAGGGGGGTGAGATCCGGAAGATCTCTGTGTGGAAAAATGGGCCTCTATGCACAGACAGGATTTTAAATCTCCCATCCAGCACAAGCTGGGCTCTGCTGTCACTCACGCGCCTTCAGGAAGATCAGACTGCTTCATGTCCCAGCAAAGATTTAGACCCAGATATTTGCAGTTTCCAGTGCTCATGTACTTGGGAGTAAGTTCTGTTGAACGCAGTAGGACTTCCTTCCAAGTAACCTTTCACAGGACCGTCGTGAGTCTAACTTTCTGCCCAGTACTCTGGCTCTTGTGAACTATAGCATTATCAGGGAAAAGTATAGAAGCATAGTAAGGAAGATATGCTTTCCATCTACTTACCCAAAAGACGAGGCTGATCAGGAACAATACAGTCTTGGAAGCGATCACTCCAAAGTCCATGCTGTCGTGTGTGTGTGTGTGTATAAATTAAGAGGAAAAATACAATGAAAAAAACAAGTTTGTTGATGCCTACCAAGTAATTAAGACTAATCTAGGGCACCTTTAAGACTAATCTAGGGCACTCATCAGCTCCACCACACCTCTGAGACTCTTCTCTGAGCTTTACTAGTTATCACATGATCCACTCCTTGCCCTCCCTAGTCACATGCTTTTTATGTACAGTGCAAAACAACCCCTTACTGTAGCCTCATATTCCTCACCAGTACGCATCATTATTATGACTAATAGGGCTACCGTATATCTTCTGAACAAGCTGTATGAGTAAAGGCGATGTACCATATAATTCCTAATAGCACACCCACCATCACCTTACTTTTCCCCTAGAAAGGCTGAGTCTAACTAACCTATGTTGAAGGAAATTGCATGTTTCTAAATAGGGTCTCCCCCTACCCCCCCCCCATATGCCTTGAATGGGAGACATTGTTTGTAGCAGACACGAGCAGGTGATCATGCTTACCATACTGTGAAAAGGTGCTGCTGATTTCTGCAGATTACACTGCTGTTATAGCAAGGGTGAGCAACTTGTGGTCCTTCAGATGTTTTGGACTAAAATTCCAAACCACCCTCATGAATAGCTAAGGTTGATGGGAGTTATGGTTAAAAAAGAAAAAAAAAAACACGCTGGAGGGACACAAGCGGCTCACTGCTCAAGATACAATTCCATCCCCCCAACATCCCCCATGTTTTCTGCATGGAACTCTGCTGTTTCTTCCATGACTGGAATTTAAATAGGATGCAGCTTCACTCTTGCAAAGTGTATCTTTGCAGAGGAGTTCAGCTCTTGCAACAGAGCTCTGGTCTGATCTAACAAGTTGGGTCCCAATGATATTAGAAATCCTCTGCAATGTACCGTTAATCTACAAGGAAAAAAGCATTTTGTCAGCCCAGGGAGTGGGGAAGCTAACTAGAGAGAGAATACAAATTAGAAGGGGCTTCCCCCCCCTTTTTTAAATATAAGGATGTATATCAACAATAGGAAACTATCTTTCAAACAGAGAATGAGCGTGAGCAGGGACTGATGCTGCTTATCACCCCTTCTTGCAACCTGGCATAGCTACCATTTGCCCAAGGGTAACCCAAAACAGAAGAATTCACCTGCAATCTTATGCAAATATCCCTAGGAGTAGCTCCATTTGACAAAATGGGACTTACTGCTGAGTAAACATGCATAGGATTGCTCTGTCATGCATACAATTTGGAAGACCCACATCTCTCATATACTTTTCTTTCTTCTTTTTTTGGCTCCTAATTTAATCTGTAACTAGATTTTGTCCATATTAATATCTGAATATTGCAAAATAACATGTGATTCTCTGGGATCGGGATGTTGCTGCTGCAGAATCCAGGGCTGCTCTCTCTGGCTGCTTCTCCCAGGCTCCCCTTCCCCAGCATCATACATATGACTGCTTTCCATTCATGAGGCCCATTCGAGTTTCTAAGGGCGCAATCCAATGCATGTTTAGACAGAAGATTCAGGACAGAGAAAAGGACTTCTTCACACAGCACATAGTTAAACTATGGAATACACTTCCAAAAGATGTAGTGATGGCCTCCAATTTGGACAGCTTTAAAAGGGGATTGGACAAATTCCTGGAGGAGAAGGCTATCAATGGCTAGAATCATAGAAAAGTAGAGTTGGAAGGAGCCTATAAGGCCATTGAGTCCAACCCCCTGCTCAATGCAGGAATCCAAGTCAAAGCATTCCTGACAGATGGCTGTCCAGCTGCACCTTGAATGCCTCCAGAGTGGGAGAGCCTACCACCTCCCTAGGTAGTATAGGTAGCATATAGCAGATCAGGCTAATAGTCCTGATCTGCTATATGCTTCCTCCAGTATCAGAGGCAGTATGTCTATGTACACCAGTTGCTGGGGAACATGGGCGGGAGGGTGCTGTTGCACTCATGTCCTGCTTGTGGGATCCCGTGGGCAGCTGGTTGGCCACTGTCTGGACAGAATGCTGGACTAGATGGACCCTGGGTCTGATCCAGCAGGGCTCTTATGTTCTTAAATGTAACTTAACCAAACAGCCATTAGATGGCAGCAACACTCCACACAGTGGAATTAGTAAAGTAAACCAGACAGCTGCAGTATACTTTTGAAGGAGCAGAAAAAAATAATGCAGGGTGAGGGAAGGTACCCCAAGTTTATTCAACAAACTATCCTACAGCAGCCTCCCCTAACCTCAGGGTGGGGAACTTGCGGCCCTCCAGATGTGTTGGACTACAACTCCCAGCATCCCCCAGCCAGCATGGGAGTTGTAGTCCAACACATCTGGAGGGCACCCGTTTGAGGAAGGCTGACCTACAGAAAAACAGGCTGAGCACCAGTGTGGCATAGTGGTTAGAGTACTGGACTCGAACTCTGGAGATCTAGTCCCGCGTTCTAGTCCCCGCTCAGCCCTGAAGCTCATTGGGGGACCTTGGGCCAGTCATTCTGCCTCAGCCTAGCCTACCTCACAGGGTTGTTATGAGGATAACAGGGCACGTGCGGGTGGGAGAGAATAATGTGGGTCAAGTTGAACTCCTAGAAAAGAAGGCGGGATATGAATATATAATAAAACAAAATTAAGATTGCATCATAAAGAGCGAACAGCCCCTTCTTTTCCTCCCCCGCCGCCCACTTCAGATTAGTTGATTCTCATATACGTGTGTACTGCTATTATTAACAATACTTTCCAAACAGGAAAAGGTCATTCCTCTAGACGACTGACAGATATGGCCTCCCATGCGCTCAGCCCTCCTTCCCCAACCCCCAGGGAGGCACAATCCTTTCATACATTCATTTACGCACGCATTCATTCATTCATTCATTTTCCTCTTGCCGTCCCGCTTCGCTAAAGGCGCATGAGCGCAGCCCGTCCCGCTCAGCGCCAAGGGCTGGAAGGGGTGGGATGGAGTAACCTCCATACAAGGGATGGGCGGAGCCTCGCTTGCGTGGTGACGTCTTTCCGCTTCCCCGCCGCTTGGTTGCTACGGCAACGGACAGCGCGTCCCGCACCTGTCTTCGGGGCAGCTCGGGAGCGGAGAAGGCGGCGGCGTAATGAGTCAATGGAGCCGGGTGTTGCCGGAGGTGAAGGGGCCCAAGCCGCACTCGTTGGCTATGGTGAGTCACTGGGGAGACATTTAGGGGAGGCACGTGGGGTGGTATAGTCATCCTCCTGTTTTGTTCCAGATCACAAGTTACTAGTCCTCAGTAGCGCCTAGCAGCGATATCCTTTACGCAGAATTAAGCCCCACTATGCTGAATTAGGCTAACTCTTGTAAATTAAATCTATGTGCATAGGATTGCAGCCAGACTGAGTCATTCTAGAGTAGACCCACTGACATCAATGGGGCTTGAGTTATTCAGTTCTAACTGAAGTCCTATTGTGGAAGCTAGTGGCGCCAATGTAAATGGGGCTATATATCTGCTCCGGATTTTACTCTGAGCTTTTAAGGAGCTATCCATGGTGCTGAACCTAGTTTGGGGATAGGGTTCAGCACCATGAGGAGTTCCTTAAAAGTTCAGAGTAAAATCCAGAGCGGATACACAGCCCCACTGACATTGGGAAGTATGGCTAAGTCTGGATCCAACCTGATATCTCTTGATGTAAGAGGTCAAGATTGGGCTGAATTGGGCTGTTTCTCATGTTCAGAGATGATATGCACTGCAATCCTGTGCACATTTCTTTCCTGGAGTAAGCCCCATGAGCATTACCCTGTTGCCAGTCCTCAGTGTCTGGTATTTGGAGGCAAACTGCCTCTGGACCCAATAGTTCCGTTGGGCTATCCTGGCTAATAGTCCAGCATGAATTTGAAATCTATCTTAGCCAGTCACTCATACTGTGGCAGTGAATGCTATCTGGTCAACCGTGGAGCTTATTTTGTTTTTGTAACATGTCCTAAGCATTCAAGGTTAGGGTGGGATACAGTTCTAAAAATTATGATCACCATCATCATCTATTTCCACACAGATGGACCCATAGATCAGGTGAGCATTGCAAAGGTATAAATCCCGTGTGTGTGTGTGTGTGTGTGCGTGCGTGTTAAATTGTGTGTGTGTGTGTGTGTTTTACCTGTGTTAATAACATTGTTCTGGCATAAGGTTTCCTGGACACCATCTACTTCATCAGATGCATGAAGTGTTAACTTCAGATTGGCAGAATTATATACACTTGCGGGGGTGGGAGGAATGATGTAAACTGTCTTGTCAGATGGAATGGAAGTGCAAAAAAGTACCGACGGTGACGAGTACCTTGACAATTGCCATTCACAGAACCTTGTTGGCTGATAACACACACATATATTGAAAATCCCCTTGGAAATTATGCTTGATACAAAATCTCCATTTGATTCCTGTGACTAAAGACGTGCCTCCTCTTACAGAGGGCCAAGTTTCCCAAAACAAATGTTGCTGAAAAGCAATTACTTAACTGGAGGGACAAAGAAATCAAGCGCCATGAAGCCGAGATGCAGGTGAAGGCCCATCTCATCGGCCGCCAGATCAACGAAAGGGAGGATCTGAACCAACGCAAATGGCTCCACCGGCTCGTACAGAAGAGGGTTGACGTTGAAATGCAGGCCTACCTGACAGGGGAAGTGGAGAGGAAAGAGAGGTAGCTGAAGCCTCAAGTGCTGATGACCCAATCTCAATTTCCTGCACTTACAGTTTCCTGCACTTGCGTTTAGAGGAAGACGGAAGCAGGTTCTATATACCCTTTAATGTCACTAAGCTAGGCCTTGAGGGGACAACCCCCCCGATAAATATGGAAACATTGATTATTGTTGTTCAGGTGACACCATCAGAGTAGGTGCACTTTACAGAGAGACATAAAAGAGGAGACAGGCCCCTGCCCCAAGGAGACTGCAATCTTTCAGTGAGCAGGGACCCCTAGCTCAGTGCATGCAGAAGGCCTCAGGTTCAATCCCTAGAATCTGCAGTTAAAAGGGTCAGGGGGAATCCTCTGAGGTCCCAGAGAGCTGCTGTTAGTCATGTGTAGATCAGCCTTCCACTATCCCTGGCCCATGCTGACTGGGGATGATGGGAGTTACAGTCTGACACATCTGGAGGGTACAATGTTGGGGAAGGCTGGTACTGATGATACTGCATTAGATGGACAAATAGTTTGACCTAGTATAAGGCAGCTTCTTGCGTTCCTAAATGTTGATAGGGCAGCGGGACATGTACTTTATGCTATACTTCAGTTGGGGATCAGGGAGAAGCTAAAAGAACGAGTCAGCTGGTGTGGTGTAATAGAATGTTGGACTAAGGCTAAGGAGACCCAGATGCAAATGAATTTGAAGAAAAAGAGTAAAGTTTACTTCTGGCTCCCAGGCCAATACTTGAAGAATAGAGCTCCCTCACCCCCAAAATACAGATTTTGTCTATCCCCGGCCTTGAGGATTGAGATAATTAAGCAAGCCTTACTTCATTTGACATCACAACTTTGTTCCTATTTTTAAAATGGAGGAACCCACCCAAGGCCACACAGTGAGTCCAGAATCAGGATTCAGGCCCAGCATTAATGTTTGTTTGCAGTATTTATACACTGCTTACTAACTCAAGTTCTTGAGGTGGTTTAAAATATATTTAAAATACAATAAAATAGACAAGACAAGGGAGGGGGCAAGGGTGTATAGAAGCCCCCCCCCCACTTCAGATGTTCCCAGCTGCTACTCAGCTTCTGAATTAGGGTGGCCAGCTGAAACAGAGTACAGGGCTCCTATACCTTTAATAATTTTGTAGAAGAGGGAATTTCGGCAGGCATAGCCTGCACGACAAGCTACACCTGCTGAAATTGCCTATTCTACACTACTGTTAAAGGTGCAGGAGCCCTTAACTCTTTTTCACCTGGCCACCCTATTCTGAATATCTGACCCATGGCAGATCTCAGTGAAAATAACCTTGGCTGGTAATGGCTACCAGAGTGACCGGATGTTAGTGCCTCAACAGGGTAGGTTTTTCTCACCCAGGCTGCTGCTGTCGTTGTCTCCGAACAGTGTTTTTGGCTCCTTGGGTGGCAGACGCAAGAGGCACCAGGGGAGCAAATATGTTTGCAAGTGAGTCCTCAGTTGTTCAGTCACCAGGTAACGTAGCCTTCCCCTAGTGCCCTCCAGATGTGGTGGCTGGGGGATGCTGGGAGTTAGTCTAACACAGCTGGAGGGCACCAAGTTGGAGAAGGCTGGCCTAGCAAACCTTACAGAAGCGTTGTCAGTTCAATTTTAGAGATAGATAGACACTCCTCTGATTCTTGGAGCCTTCTTCCACGCGTGCAAGCTCTGTATTTGGACAAATTCCGTAAAGATTTCCCGATTCAGTTTGAGAAGTGTCAGATCTGATTGGATTGTATAATTAACTCTTTCCAGGCTTCGGGATCTCCTGGAAGCTGAGGAAAAGGGCTACATTGCTGAAATCGAATCGCGGGAAGAAACCATGGAGGACAGGCGAATACATATGAGGGTGAGAGCCAAACAGCTAAGAGAGCAGAGGGAAGAAGCCAGAAAGACGCTGGTGGCCGAAAAAAAGGAGCAGCAGTTCAGGTAAGCTGGTCGTAAACAGAGGTGGCCCTGCCAGGAAGCAAGGGGAAGGTGGTTTCCTCAGCCCATGGATTTTTGGTTTTAAAGATGAAAGAGGGCCAAAACAGACCTTACTTGGAAGCCATATCTAGCGGTTCCGTCTGTTTTTGTTTTGTTACTTTAAAATAGGTGTGTGTGTGTGGGGGGGGTGGCATCCAGAACTTAACCCCCCCCCTAGGGTCCCAATCCAGATCAGGGGGTCCTCCACCTACTCTAGAGTAAAAAATGGGGGCATGGAGAGATGTAGCTGCTTGATGATACAGATTTAAATTAATGTCTGTTTTGGCCCAGAGTGAGAGGTCTTCACACAACCAGGTGAGAGAGAAGCAGAATCAAGCCTGCTGCCCAGTGCCCCAGCAGCCCTGGCATTGCGCTTGCAATAATGAGAAAGGATCCAAAATGCAAATAGCTCTTTTTCAAGATAGAGAACCCTGGGCCACTCAGGGTTCCTGATCACAAGGTAGAACCCACATGCGTACAGTTGTATGCACACAGGGACCCTTCATCGCTAACTACAAGTGCATGGCCACTAGGGGTGAGTGGCCAACATAGGAACATACGAGGCTGCCTTATATGGAGTCCGATCATTGGTCCATCTAGCCCAGTATTCTCAACACTGACTGGCAGCAGCGGCTCTCCAGGATTTCAGGCAGGATTCTTTCATAGCCCTGCCTGGAGATGCTGCAGCGGATCGAACCTGGGTCCTTCTGCATGCCAAGCAGGTGCTCTACCACTGAGCCATGGTCCTTCCCACGTACACTGGCATTGGGGGTATGGCCAGCGGGCATGATCCTGCTCCCCCCTCATGCCTTCACTGAAGTGGAAGGAGGCAAGACCAGAACAGGAAATCACACAGATATGTCCCTGCTCTGTGGGGGTGGTTGTTCTGGGCTCAGAAGAACTTTTAATTCTATGTTCTATGTACTGTCTAGTGCCCGGCTTACTGTTTGGTCCTAAAGAAATGTATTAAGTTGAGAGGCTGCCAGTAATGATTTCTGCTGCTCTAAACATGGTTTATTGGCAAGGTACTGGGGAAATGGTTTTATGGTACTCTTATATACATCACATGGCTGTTTTGTTTTATTTGCTCTTCCTGGATGACCATTTTGTTACCCCTCTATGGAGGCTTGTTTATAACATCACCATTCTAGCCTTCGGGAACATTCCTTATTTATATATATATGTTAAAGAAAATTAGAATGCCTCTAAAATGGGCATAAAGGCATATCATCCTCTCTCTTTTTCTGGTATAAATATTTGCAGAAGATGCAGTAGTCACAACAATTCTGCCTTGGTTCCATAAAAGTGGATAACCATTGGCAAGGGGCACAAATTTGGCTTCTGATTTCTGGCAACATTAAAATTGCCGATCCCTCTATAGTAAAGGCGCTTAGGACAGCAAAGTGAAATAGTCAAGGAACCATCTGGGGGAGCAGATGTTTATTGGTGGCTGTAAAAGCTGCTTTGGAGGACTTATTTTGATAGAATCAAGCAATTACCAAGTTGTTTTGTATTAGAAATTACTGCCTCAGCTAACTTTTTGATTTAACTCCTACTTTGCCTTTTAGATGTCAGTTATATTCCTAAATCACAGTTGGGCAATACTGTTTAACAGGGATGGGCAACTTGTGGCCCTCCACATGTTTTGGCCTACAACTCCCATGATCCTTTACCATTGGCTATGCTGCCTAGGGGTGATGGGAGTTGTAGGCCAGAACATCTGGAGGGCCACAAGTTGCCCACCCCTGTTTTATTAGGACAAACCAAAATGTCACAAAATAGTGAGCAAGCTTTTGAGTTCTCCAGAACTCTGAATCAGGCTGGATACCACCTCCTGCTTTGTGTAGCATCCATCTAAGGAAGAATTCTGGGGAACTCGAAAGCTTGCTCACTATTTTGTGATGCTTTGGTCCTAAGAAAGCTATTGCCCATCTGTGGGTTTTGGAGTTTTTGTTATGGCCCAAGACTTCTTGCATTTCGTGTTATAGTCATATGGCACTGGATAAGCAAGTTTTAAGATGCAAACCTGTGCACATTTTCCTGGGAGTAAGCCCCATTGGACACAGTGGAACTTATGTTTGAGTAACCATGCATAGGATTGCACTATTAATCTCCTTTCTCTTAATGGCATTTTGAACCCTTTGTATTGTGGGAATGTCATGATTTCTACCGCTTTCAGATAACAAAACTGCTGACTGCTGGGAAAAAAGCAGCTGCGTTGGGTTTGGGAAGACAATACTAGTTAAGATTTTCAGTCATCAAATTGTACTAAAGAAACTCCAAATTAAAAGCTATGAAAAGTAGATCTTTCTGCACTAGAAATAGCGGGTGAATACAAGGAACTGCCTTATGCTCAGGGCCAAACTAGATGTGAACTTCATAGTCTTTACCTCTTGTTCAGTAGTTCACTTGTGTGATCTGGTTGGCTGGTTTGCAAGAATATGTAGTAAATCCATAGGGGCGGAAGGTGCAGAAAGGTCAGTTCAGGCAACCTCAGTTGCAGCTTCCACATTTTGGAGGGCCCTTGGGCAAGATGACCTCAGTGCACCCACCTCCTCCGCCTCACTGCTGTTACCGCTGCTCATTTGCTTGCCTCTCCCTCTGGGTCCAATCTGCCCATGGTGCTGGGGAGTTTCCTGCTCCTCCTTACTGGCTCAGCTTGTCTGAGTGTGGAAAGCTAAGCAGGGTCAGGCCTGGTTATTACTTGGATGGGAGAGCCCTCCTCTAGTTTCCTGCACTGAGCAGGGGGTTGGACTTGATGGCCTTGTAGGCCCCTTCCAACTCTATGATCTCTGTAACACTACATACTCACCTGGAGAAACATAGGAAGCTGCCTTATACCGAGTCAGACCATTGGTCCATCTAGTTTTGTTGACGCTCTCCAGAGTTTCAGGCAGGAGTATTTCCAGCCCTACCTGGAGGTGCTGGGAATTGAACCTGGGACCTTCTGCATGCAAGGCATGTGCGCTATCACTGAGCAGCTCTGACATCTCCAAGAGAACCAGTGAATGGACAGCAAGAGCAAGGAGGAGCAGCACGGCCAGGAGGCTCCAGGGATTGGCAGTGAGCCCCGTGGTAAGGTATGGGCCTTGACAAGTGCCCGGTAATGCCAGCCCCTGACACCAGCCCAGCTTCTGCTAAGAGGCAGGAATGTCCGTCGTTCAGCCCTCATATTTTACAAACACACACACACCAGCCCACAGAGAGCCGCTGTTGATAAGCAAGCAGAGCACCATTCCAGCTGAGCCAATCACTCTCAGTGGACACATGCATTTGAGCCAAGTCAATTAATTTTTAGAACTGTTCCGTGAAATAACATTGTTTTTTTCTCAAAGGGTCAGTAATTTTTGTTGGGGTTGGTTTGTTTTCTTTTCGGGCTTCTCACTTACTTGGGCAACAATGAGTCCGGCACTTTCATAAGTTCCTGTAGCTGGTTCATAAGAGTTATTATGAAAGTGCCACATTAAAAATGGTTTCAGATATTTGTGCCTTGTATTTTTCCCCCTATTTGATTAGGTAGAGAGAGGGAGATTAGACATCTGAGACTGGGGAGCCTGTCCCTGGAAATCTGAAGAGCTGCCCAGTTCTGACGCCTGCTCTGAAGTAGAATCCAGAGAGCCAGTGTGGCGCAATGGTTAGAGTGTTGGACTGGGACTCTGGAGATCCGGGTTCTAGTCCCAGCTGTGAAGCTCACTGGGTGACTTTGGGCCAGTCACTGACTCTCAGCCTAACCTACCTCACAGGGTTGTTGTGAGGATAAAATGGAGAGGAGGAGGATTATGTAAAATGGAAAGGAGGATCATGGGCTCCTTGCAAGAGGGAAAAAAGGTGGAATATAAATATGATAAATAAATACAGTAATACCTTGGATTGCAAGTAACTTGGTTTGAGAGCGTTTTGCAAGACAAGCAAGTTTTTAAATATTTATTTAAAAAAATCTGACTTGATATACAAGCGACGTCTTGCAATACAAGTACTGTAGTATGGCTTAAATTAAAAATCTCTGTAAAAAATTTTTGGGGGAATTTCGTTTTGATATAAGAGTGTTTTGGATTACAAGCATGTTTCCGGAACGAATTATGCTCTCAATTCAAGGCATGACTGTAAATCCAACTTGTCCAAAGCCAAAGATGTTTAACATATCAACCATTTAGCCAATATTAGCCAGATAATAGAGGACGAGGAATACATTTAGTGCAGGGACGGCCACAGGCATCTCCTGAGGCCCACAGCCCAGCAAGGGGCCCACCACTCACCACCAAAGCCCCTTCATCCTGCACCTCTTCCTTGTTGTTGCTGCCTATTCACCTGCCTTCTCCAAGCAAGCATCTTGCCCAACCCCAACCCCCAAATCTTGAGTCTACACTGTGCAGGGGTGAACAACATATTGCATGTAGTATACTCAAATTGTATTCTTATTTATTTATTCATTCATTCATTCATAAAAAAACACATGCATCGCCTTTTCAGTGATAACACCCAAGGCAAAGTACAATAAAAGTTAACTAAAGGCACAATCCTATGCACCCCAGCATAGCTGGCTGGGGCATGCTAGGAGTTGTAGGCCTTTTTCCTGTCTAAACTTGCATAGGATTGCACCCTAAAACAAGACAAGATCCAGCAAACAGCAAGAGAGAAACAGATACCCACATCACTTCAAAGACAACTAAGGGCACAATCCTATGCATGTTTAGGACAGAAAAAAATCCTACAGCTCCCAGCATTCCCCAGGCAGCCATGCTGGCTGGGGAATACTGAGAGTTATAGGACTTAAACATGCATAGGATTCCACCCTAAAATGAAGAATTGGCTGGTTCCAAAGAGCAAGCCATATAGCCAAGGACTGGGACAAGGGGCAGGCTAGATCCGAAGTAGCAAGAGCATCAGTAATGGAGGTTCCTCTGCTTTGTCAGTTCAAAATGCTAAGCATAGGAGGTTGTCACATTATTCTTTCCTAGCCAATCAAATACCAGGAAAGAGAGGGTGCTAACAGGCCTCTTCTCTCTTCAGTTCTTTCTCTCAGCCAGTCTTTGGCAGTGTCACTCAGGACCACCGCCTCAGAAGTGGATGTTCTCCAGAAGTGGTAACACGTGCTTCCTCTCGCCGCACTTCTGGGTCACTTCTGAAAGAGAGATCACACCTCCCTTCCTTCACCCCAAACCCAGAAGCACAGAAGTAGGAAGTGTGGCCAGTCACCCTTCCTCTCTTGCTGCTCCTGGAGAACATCCAAAGTGGTCCTCAAACTTGGCCTATTGGAAGGTCCCCTTGGCTCTTCAGAGGTAGAGGCCTCAATTTTAAGGACTGGTGAACTATGGCATACCATTCCGTGTACTGACAATGATGACAGTACCTAAGCCAGGGGTGGGCAACTTTCGCAGGCTGGGGGGCCAGTTTTGCCCCACTGCACCTCCCTTGAAGGCTGCACACCACATGCCACCAAAAACAAACATCTCTGGTTTTCTTGCTGAAAATCAGTGGCAAATCGCTAAGGAAGCCTAAAGTGTCCAAATCTTGCTTGTTTTCTAAGTGAAATTTGGTCTTTTTAGAGAGAAATCCTGTGGTTCCTGGGAGAGTGTCCCAGGGAACATAGGATTGTTCAGAGTCCTCTTCCCAAGTCATAGACACTGCTATGAGAGAGCAGAGGCCGAGATATGAGAAATCCTATGGCCTCTCCAGCCCTGCCCCTGGCAGCATGCTTCTCTAGACAGGCTGAAAGGTCCATCTAGAGGAAAATTTTGTGAAAGGAGGATGGAGAGGCAAAAATCGCCTCTGTCATTCCTCTTGCCCTGCCGGCAGTAGCCTAGAAGGGCACTGCTTGGTAGCCTCTGAGATTCCTTCTAAGGGGAGCATAATCCATAGGATTGTGCTCTTAGGCTTCC